>WNWU01000339.1:620934-673723 GCA_012654045.1 Ptyas mucosa | reverse complement strand
CCAGGGGAAGGTTACTGCAAAATCCTTATTTCCTCTCAATCAGCTGGGACTCAGGAGGCAGAGAATAGATGGGGGTGGGGCCACTCAGAGGTAGTGGTACTCAGGTTCTACTGGTAGAGGTAGAACTCAGAGGTTCTCCGAACTACTCAAAATTTACGCTACCGGTTCTCCAGAACTGATCAGAACCTGCTGAAACCCATCTCTGTTTCAAAATATCTATAGCAGGACTACCAGATTCTGTAACAACTTTGCTCCCTATGCCATCCATCTGATATCCTTGCAGGATTCGTTTTTCTCGCCATGTACATAAAGACATCCTAATTTGACTGTGTTGTTTCTCCGTGTCATATAATATATGTGGGTATATGTATATTTTTATTTATTTATTTATTTAGTCATGTTTATGTAGTGTATATTAGAGGTGGAGACCCTTTGAGAGCCATATGCAACAAAATTTCTTTCTAATGTATGCCGATTAGTGTACATTCGAAGTGACAATAAAGTTATTGTAAATTCTAAGCCTAAATCTATATTGCCCCCTTGTGGATTATTTTAAAAAATTGCCACAGATCTGCAATTTCTTTTTGGTCTTCTATTCAAGCAATAACCTTTTTTTCCCCCCCAGATCAAATTGAAATACATTTACTTCCAAATATTTCTACTCAGCTGGGTAGCCTTCCTAATTTCCATTTAGGAGGCTACCCAGCTGAGTAGAAACATCGGAAGTAATTTTTTTTTCCATTTAAAATTAACCAAATTTGCAGTTTAACTCCCAAATCACAGTCATCCACATGGTTGGACTATTAAGCTTGGTCAATATCATCAGGAAAACATTTCTCTGGGGAAGGCAGAACCCAAACCGTTTATATAATAGTGGCAAAAATAAAACTACAACTAACTTTTTTTAAAATTTGATTTATATGCCGCCCTTCTCTGGAGACTCAGGGCGGCTTACAGTGTATTAAGCAATAGCCTTCATACTTTTGTATATTTATAGAAAGTCAGCTTATTGCCCCCACAATCTGGGTCCTCATTTCACCCACCTTAGAAAGGATGGAAGGCTGAGTCAACCTTGAGCCTGGTGAGATTAGAACTTGCAGTAATTGCAGGCAGCTGAATGTTAATAACAGTGAATTAATCCACTGCGCCACCAGGACTCCTTATATTAATGACTTAATATTTCTGGTATTTAAAGAAGAAAGTGATTTTTTTTTTCCTGGGAGGAAGGAAATAGACACCTCATTTCAAACAGATTTTTTTTAAAACCCGGGGGCTTATGAAATCTCTCAAGCAGACTTTGTTTACAAGTTTGTATTTCTACTGTTTTGATGGTGGAAGAAAAGTAGAAGAGTCATCAAGAATGCGCTAAAAGTTTCCCAGATTCAGATGTGAGCAGCTTCCCCTTGAAAAGTCTCCAGTAACTGTCACGGAAAGGATTTCTAATGTTTGAAGCTGATGCCAGCCAAAGAGAGTACTGATTTGGATGAACAAACTGATTTGGCCTAGATTAAAATCTAGGCCAAATCTTCTAATCCAATGTTTCTCAACTTGGCTACTTTAAGACATGTGGACTTCAACTCCCAGAATTCCCCAGCCAGCATGCTGAGTTGAAGTCCACATGTCTTAAAAAAGTGGCCAAGATTGAGAAAATGGTACTAGTCCCATTCCATGGACAAAAGCTGGTTGAAATATTAGAATTTTTCTTCCAACATTCCACATTACATCTGCAGACCGCAAGCAGATTTAGGGGGTCCGTGGAAATCACAGAATGTGAAGAACATTTTTCTGCTTTGGGGTGGGTGAGTCACCCATCAGCTTCTGTTGCTCAAGGCAACTGCTCTGCTATCTGAGAACCATGCTGGCCTTCATAAATCCAGTTTGGGTCACCACACTATAAAAAAGATGTTGAGACCCTTGAAAAAGTGCAGAGGAGAGCAACCAGGATGATTAAGGGACTAGAGTCGAAAACATATGAAAAACGGTTATAGGAACTGGGCATGGCTAGAACTGGGAAGGACAGACAAGGAATAATGGATGCAAATTGATCAAGGAGAGATCCAACCTAGAAATAAGGTGGAACTTTCTGACAGTGAGAACAATCAACCAATGGAACAGAAGTTACCTGCGGAAGTTGTGGGAGCTTCATCCCTTGAGACTTTCAAGAAGAGATTGGACTGCCATTTGTCAGAAATGGTGTAGGGTCTCCTGCTTGAGTGGGGGGTTGGACTAGATGACCTATAAGGTCCCTTCCAACTCTGTAAATCTGTTGAATTAAAAAACCAACAATCTTTCTTCTCGCTTTCTTTTGCTGTCCTTACAAACACAGGCCCACAAAACTCAGTACTGAATTTGCAGAAGATCATGACATCTTCTCCAACCCGCATTTCGATGGGACTTTGAACCCCAAAGATATACAGGTATTTATGCTGGATGAAGAGGTTGTCCATTCTACAGATGGGTTTTTTTGGGGATTCTCTTTACAATCACCTCTTCTGTTCAGGAGGATCTTGATTCCGTCCCGATCTCAGATCAAGGCCTTCCGAAACCGAAGACACACATGTTGGGGAATGTCGCGGTCCCAAACCTGGGGAAGGATACCAGGCCAAAAGCAGCCAGAAATCAAGAGCCAGGTAAAAGAAGAAAGCTAATAACGGAGAATATTTGTAGCTCAGGATTGATATGAGGGGTCCTTGGTGCTCTCTGAGCTTCATTATTTTCTTGCAGATGTTTCATTCCCAAACTAGGTTACATCATCAGTGCTAGTAAGGAGTGGGGTTTGCTCTCAGTTTATATTCTAGTGTCTTGCTCTATCAGTGTTGGTGGGAGTGGTGTTGGAGGTTCTTTGATTGGGCTGTTTGGTGTTGGCTTGTTTGCCAGTTCAACAATCCAAGAAAAGGGAAATAGGGGCCTGGGCAGAAATTTTGGAAACTAGGCAGTGGAAGAGGATAGAGGTGGAAGAAATACCTAGACTGAACAGCCAAGAAGCAGATGCAGACAGAGATAAAGATCCAAGAGAGGAATATGGGAGGCAAGTCAGTGGTGGTTCCTCCCGGTTCGGCCCGGTTCTCCCGAGCTAGTAGCGGTGATGATATGATGTCACCGAACGGGTTCTCCGCCCCGCCCCCCGCATCCCCCCCACCCCCTGCGTTATTCTTACCTTTTATTTGGCCCCACCCCCAATCTATTGCTGCCTCCTGAGTCCCAGCTGATGGCTAGAGGGGAAAAAAACTGTTTAAACTCTTGCCGCAGAGCTTCAAAGGGCCGCCCTACAGCTGATCAGTGTTAAAAGAAAACAAATGAGTAGACCAGTGCCTGCAAAAATACATGAGTAGATCAGTGCCTGCAAAATAAATGGGTAGACCAGTGCCTGCAAAAATACATGAGTAGATCAGTGCCTGCAAAAATAAATGGGTAGATCGGTACAGCTCTGCAAGCAGTTAAAAGCCTGGTAGACCAGTACCTCTGCTAAATCCTAAATAATTGTCACATGACCCTCAAGCCACGCCCACAAAATAAGCCATGCTCACAGAACCGGTAGTAAAAAAAAATTTAGAACCCACCTCTGAGGCAAGTCAAAAAAAGCATAGCAATTAAAGTATTGAAGCGGTCAAGAGACGATGGATGGATGATTTCTCTTTTTTGTTGTTCTGATTTGCTTCTCCTTTTCTCTCTCTTTCTTTTCTTTTTTTTAGGTAGATGATATGACTAGAAGTTAGGTAGGATAGAAAGAAAAAGTATTTTAATAAAGGGTGACATGATTAAAAGTCAGAATAAGTGATAGAAATAAGAGAAGGGGGAATATTAGTGTATACACTTTTATATAATAAAATAAAAGTATTAACAAGAGGAAACATGGAATAATTGAACAATGACAGACTGCAACTTAATATAAATGGGTATCAATATTAGAAA
Organism: Ptyas mucosa; assembly: GCA_012654045.1. Classification (NCBI taxonomy): domain Eukaryota; kingdom Metazoa; phylum Chordata; class Lepidosauria; order Squamata; family Colubridae; genus Ptyas; species Ptyas mucosa. The sequence continues at coordinate 669,811 of WNWU01000339.1, read as the reverse complement.
TATATAAGTTGACTGAATGTCAACTTATATATAACTACGTAATTAATCATAACTATGATTAATTCTACTAGTTTTATTTGAATTAGAATGTATGACATCCAGGTGCCATACTGTTCACGCATTGATTTGATATGTTTGCAAAAAATAATTTTAAAAAAAAACAATCCAAGAAGTAACCAATACCCCAACCAAGGAAGTTTCTGGCTGGAGAATTCTGGGAGTTGAAGTCAACACATCTCAAAATTGTCAAGGTTGAGACATTGTCAAGGAGAGAAGCAACCTGGAATTAAGGAGAAACTTCCTAACCGTGAGGACAATTAACCAGTGGAATAGTTTGCCCCTAGAACTTGTAGGTACTTCATCACTGAAGGTTTTTAAGAAAAGACTGGACAGCCACCAGTCTAAAATGGTATAGGGCAGTGGTGAGTTGCCCCTGGTTTGGACCGGTTCGCAAGAACCGGTAGTAAAACCAGCGGAGGCTCCGCCCACTGCCCCGCATGTCGTCATAGGCGATCTGCGAACTGGTAGTAAAGGTAAGTAGAACCCACTCCTGGTATAGGGCCTCTTGCTTGAGCAGAAAGTTGGACCAGAAGACCTCCAAGGTCCCTTCCAGCTCTATCCTGATTGATTGATTGATTGATTGATTGACACTGCTCTAATCCCTTTGGGCAACCTATTATCCAACCTATTGGGCAAACCCAGGGAATTCAGGAACCAAAGGAAGAATTGTGCAACCTGAGCGAATATGCAGCATGCCAAATGTTGTGGCAGCTTTTGCTGATGGCGTGGTAACAAGCCAGCATTTTAGCTATGATTTTACATATTTCTGTCAAAGCCAGCTACATTTTTCATTGTCCTGCTCAGTGGCCAAGGAAGAAGAACGTCGATTTGCTTCCCTCTCCAAATCGTGTTTACATTTCAATTATTTTCTTTGTATTTACAACACAGTATACCGAACAGGGGTACGATCTATAAAACAGGACCACTTAGTTCAATTAGATGAGATCAGATCATATTGTACTTGCCTAGGGGCATTGCATTTGTTTCTTTGTGAGTGTTTAGGATGGTTGGATCTCAGACTGGATTTTGTTGTTTTTTGTTGCTGCTGGCAAAGCTCAGGAAATTGGCAGGCGCTGCGTGGCATAGTTTTCAAGAACAAATTGCTAAGCATGTATACTTCAAACCGCCAGACTAGCAAATGATTTTGTTCACTCCCTAGACTAAGTAATAATATGATTAGAATTTGGCTTACAGCCACGTGTGAAACAATCTTTTGTGGTTTGTAATTAAGGGATTTTGGCTGAGCTTTACATGGAAATACCTTGTTAAGGATACTTGTTAAATACCTTGTTAAGGACACTTGACTTACAACCACAGAATATTGTTATTGCTAAGCAAGGTGTTTGCTAAATGAGTCATGCCAATTTTACGACATGTTTTGCCTGGTGTTGTTGTTAAACAAATCACTGCAGTTGTTAAGTGAATCAGGCAGCCGTTAAACGAATCTGGCTTCTCCCCATTGATTTTGCTTGTCGGGATTCTGCTTTCCGCTATTTCTACAGTGACCATATTTGGTTGGAAAAAATAAAGAGCAAACCTGAAAAATGGGCAAATCTAAAAGAGGATCATAAGGATAAAAATAATTAAATGTTTGTATTAATAATTTTGCTTTAAAAAGAAAAATTTTAAGAGCAAAACCAAGAAGTTACGGCAGCACTGAATAAAGTGACTTATGACCATTTTTCATACTTACGACCATTGCAGCATCCCATGGTCACGTGATCAAAATTTAGATACTTAGGAACTGACTCATATTTATGACACGGTCACAGCATCCTGAGGTCACATGAATACCTTTTGCAAATTTCTGACAAGCAAAGTCAATGGGGAAGCCGGATTCGCTTAAATAACTGTGTTTACTACCTTAACGACGGCACTGATTGGCTTAATAGCCGTGATAAGAAAGGTTGTAAAATGGGGTGAAACTCACTTAAAAAACATTTCATTTAGCAATGAAAATTGGGGGCTCAAATGTGGTCATAAGTGGAGGACTACCTGTAAGAGACAATTCTTGGGCAAGGGAAAGTATGAGAAATAACAATAACAATAATAACAATAGTAATTATAATTATTTATTATTATAAATAATTATATTATGTATTAATAATTAATAAAATAAGTAATAAAATAAAATATAATAAATATTTTTTATTTTATTATTATTATCATTATTATCATTATTATCAATACCTGATACTGATAGGATGCTGGCAACCCGTATCAACCACTAGCACCAGTCAATGGTATTTGTGATACGTTTTTGAATATTCAGTTGATTAAGTTTCATGTTTTGTTATTGTTGTTGTTGTTGTTTTGTTTTAAATGAAAGAAGTTATAAAATATTTTGTTAAATTGTATAGACCTAATAATTTGTTAAGTAACAATTAGCCAAATTGAGTAATGATAGGTTTGATTAGATAATACTTAATTGTTTTAATTGCTGTAATTATAAATGGAGATAATTTTGTTGAATTAGATGGAATAAGGAGAAAAAAGACTTGCTTTCCTTTTATCTATTTGTTTAATGATCATGATTATAATAAGTGTGAAATGGAGTTTAATTTAGAGAATTTAAGCTGTATTTTATTTTGTACTTGCTCTGGGAAGTCGGGGGAGGTGGTTGGGGAGGGGGGGAGAAAATGTATGTAAAACTTTTAAAACTTTTTCAATAAAAAAAAAGTTTCATGTTTGGTGAGAAAAGTTAAGTTATTATTATTATTATTATTACTACTACTACTACTACTACTACTACTACTACTACTACTATATGAGAAAGAGTAAGAATAATATATAAGGTAGCAGAGGGAAACTTGTTGTTATACCCTAACAATAGGATCAAATTCCTGATCTGGTCTATTTCAAGGGATTGAGATCAGATCAGATCAGATCAATAGAATAGAATAACAGAATTTGAAAGGACTTTGGAGGTCTTCTAGTCCAACGCCCCTGCTCAGGCAGGAAACCCTATACCATTTCAGACAAATGGTTATCCAATCTCTTCTTTAAAACTTCCAGTGTTGGAGCAACCACAAAATCTGGAGGCAAGTTGTTCCACTGGCTAATTGTTCTCACTGTCAGGAAATTTCTCCTTAGTTCTCGGTTGTTTCTCTCCTTGATTAGTTTCCACCCATTGCTTCTTGTCCTGCCCTCAGGTGCTTTGGAGAATAGCTTGACTCCCTCTTCTTTGTGGCAGCCCCTGAGATATTGGAACACGGCTATCATGTCACCCCTAGTCCTTCTTTTCATCAGACTAGACATACTCAGTTCCAGCAACCACTCTTTATATGTTTCAGTTTCCAGTCCCCTAATCATCTTTGTTGCTCTTCTCTGCACTCTTTCTAGAGTCTCAACATTTTTTGCAGTGGTGAAATGTAAAATTTGTTATTACTGGTTCTGTGGAAGTGGCTTGGTGGGGAGGGGGGGGGTTTAATGTGATTGGGTGGATGTGGCCAACTTTTTTTTTTTACTTTTAAAACCATTTTTTCTACAACCTCTTTGGCCGAAGAGGTGGTAAAAAAATGCTTTTAAAAGCCTCTGACGATCCCAGCTGAGTTGGCTGATCGGCACAAGCTTTTTTTTTTATAAACCATTTTTTCTACAACCTCTTCAGCTGAAGAGGTTGTAAAAAAAAATGCTTTTAAAAGCCTCTGACGATCAGAAGAGAAAAAACATTTTTTCTCTTCGCGCATCGCGCGCAAAGCGCGTGCGCGAAGAGAACCGGTGGTAACACCGGTTGGAACCCACCACTGTGTATGCTTCATGTATGCTCTTTATGCTTCCAGTTTGTGGCCTGACTCCACCAATGTCCTTGGCTTGTTCTTCTGGGTTGAAGGTGGAAAGTTCTTGGACAGACAAGCAAATGGAGAACTTCGGAGAGACTCCTCTTCACTTAGCAGCTCGATACTCTCGCGCAGATGCTGCCCGCAGACTCCTGACAGTTGGAGCCGATGTTAACGCCCGGGATCAGTGGGGACGGACTCCCTTGCATAGTGCGATAGCAGCCGATGCTTTGGGGGTATTCCAGGTCAGAAAAAGAGAAAATAGGATCAATACAGGGGTGGGCTGATGGGGGTTCGGAAGAACCTCTAGCTAAGATTCAGTGCAGTTCGGCGAACCCCCAAATCCCATTCCTGGCTGGCCCCTCCCACCCCACCCCACCCCTCCCAGGAGTCCCCACGCGGCCTGTTTTGGATGCAGGTAAGTGTAGGGGGTGCACGAAGGTTCGGCGAAGGTGAAAAACGGGCCTACCAGAAGTTCAGCCTCCAGAGGGCCTCTGGAGCCTGGGGAGGCCATTTTCACCCTCCTGGAGGCTTGAGGAAAGCCTCTGGAGCTCGGGGAGGGCAAAAATGCCCCCCTGCCCTGCCGTGGTTCAGGAGGCCAACTAGGCCACGCCCATCATGGCCACGCCCACCCAGCAACCGGGCAGAGAACCCCTTGCTAAAATTTTTGAAGCCCACCCCTGAATTAATATAATATGGAACAGAAAGACACTTGGTCAGACGTCCCAGATTCTGTTGTTTTATATATATAGGTAGTCCTTGACTTAACAGTCACTTAATGACTGATTGAAATTGCAGTGGAGCCCCCAAAAGAGGGGGAACCAGGTTATAAGTACCCCCAAAAGGTACTTATGATCTGGTTCTGAAGTTCTGATGACTTATGACCAGTCCTCATATTTACAACAGCTTCTCCATCATCACCTGATCAAAATTCAAGTGCTTGGCAACTGGCACATATTTATGACAGTTGCAACATGCCAGCTTCTGACAATAACAGAATAACAGAGTTGGAAGGGACCTTGGAGATCTTCTAGTCCAATCCCCTGCTCAAACAGAAGACCCTACACAAAGTCAATGGGAGAAGCTGGATTTGCTTAATGGCTGCGTGATTTACTTAACAACTGCAATGATTTGCTTTAACAAGCATGGCAAAATGGTCGCAAAATTGGGTATGATTCACTTAACAACCGTCTGACTTAGCAATGGAAATTCTAGCCTCCCAATTGTGGTCGTAAACCAAGGACTTCCTGTAAATTGATTTCCCGTGTAGAATAAATGCCAAAGTGAATAATTTGCTGAAAATTTCACTGAGAGATTAGCTCCTCATGGGGCAAGGCGGTTTAGCAGTAAAACTTCATCCCTCAAATATTGTATTTTGCTCTTTCTGCTTGCATCTCCTCATGGTGAAATGGCCTCTATCAGATCCTTCTCCGGCAGAGACAGACAGAACTGGATGCTTCGGCAGATGATGGCACCACCCCTCTCATTCTCGCCACACGGCTTGGGGTCGAAAATATGGTGGAAGAGCTGGTGGCCAACCAGGCGGACATCCATGCCATAGATAAGAGAGGTGAGGTTCACAGCTCCAAGATGCTGGCTGAGTTATAAGCTGAGGTAGTGTTAATGACAACTCTTCCAGGGAACTGTGGTAGAAAAGACCTGCAATTCTGAGATCTGTCCATTTCTGACAAAGAAGGGGAAATAAACATGGAAGAAGTACTAGAGAAAGGAGGGGGCTATTAATGCCAAACTCACCTTGAACAATGGCCTGAAAATGGCCTGAAAAATGGCCCGAAAAACAGCCAAAATCCAGGCTGGTTTCAGGCTGGTTTTCCAGCCAAAATCAGCCCAAAAATTGGCCTGAAATCAGCCTGAAATCGGCCTGAAAAACAGGCCTGGAATCGGCTCGAAAAACAGCCTGAAATCGGCTCGAAAAATGGTCTGAAATAGCCTGAAAAACAGCCTGTTTTAAGGGCATTTTTGGGCTGTTTTCAGACTGTTTTTCAGGCAAATTTCAGGCCTTTATTGGGGGCGTTTTCAGGCCATTTTTCAGGTCATTTTCAGGTCTTTTTAAAGGCCACTTTCAGGCTTTTTTGGGGGGGGGCATTTTCAGGCTGATTTTTGCCCCAATTTTGGCCTGAAAATAGCCTGGAAAACAGCCGGAAAAGGGCCGAAAAACGGGTGGAGCCAGCCAGTGCTCCGATTTGCCAGTTCTCCAAACTGTGCAGAATCGGAACAACCGGTTCGGGTGGATCGGTCCAAACCAGCAGCAGCCCACCTCTGGACACCAGGTTGAGAAAGGTCAGTCGGGGGGGTGGGGGGCACCATTTCCCATTATCTACTTATTATACATTGGAATCCAGAACAGGATTCTAATCTTTCTCAGAATTCCCTAAAGCAGTGGAAGGAAAAATTCAGAGATGGTTTGCCCACCATTCTTAAATCAAGTCCAGTGTCTATGAAGATTCTCAATCATCCAGGTCACGGTTGTCCCAAAGGTGCTTTTTCAAGAGGGAACTGGACTTTCTGAAGAAGCTTCTTGGATGAGAACCGAAACGTCTTCAAAGAAAAAAACCAGAAAGTCCAGTTGCCTTTTGAAAAAAGCACCTTTGGGTGAATCAAGTCCAGTTTCCCCACCCACCATCCTAGACTCAAATTCTTTCCTTCACGCCTGGATATCTCTTGTCTCACAGGGAAGAGTGCTCTCCATTGGGCTGCAGCAGTCAACAATGTCCGGGCTGCCCTCATTCTGCTCAGAAATGGAGCTGACAAGGACGTTCTAGATAATCAGGTAATGTGCATTTGATTTCTTTTGGTGGATCCTTCTCTAGAAGGCTACCAACCCATGAAGATGCCAAACGGATTCCCCAAACACTAATATAAAGAAAGTTGCCTTCCCCCTCTTCTTTGTGGCAGCCCCTCAAATATTTATTTATTTTATTTATTATTATTATTAATCATATTTCCCACTCTCCAAGGACTCTGGGTGGCTTACAACAATCGACAGTATACTAAATAGCATATTGCCCCCAACAATCTGGGTCCTCATTTTACCCACCTCAGAAGGATGGAAGGCTGAGTCAACCTTGAGGCGGTGAGATTTGATCTGCTGATCTGCTGAACTAGCAGTCAGCTGAAGTAGCTGCAGTACAGTACTCTAACCACTGCGCCACCTCGGCTCCTAGTGGAATACTGGAAAACTGCTATCATGTCACCCCTAATTCTTCTTTGTTCCATTTCACTGTCTCCAGGCACAAACCCCTCTGTTCCTAGCTGCCCGGGAGGGAAGCTATCAAGTGGCAGGTCTACTTCTGCAACATGGTGCCAAGCAGAACCTCCGGAACCATACGGGTCACCTCCCCAAAGACGTGGCACTTGAGCGTCTGCACCACGATATCCTCTCCCTCCTGGACAGATCCTGCCTTCCTCCTGGGACTGGCCAGCTTTCACCCCACAGGCCCCGCCCACAGCCTTCATCCAAATTGCACAGATGGCCATACCCAACCAAGCCTTCCCAGCTAACTCCCGTTCCAGAGAACGAGGGACCTTTTAAGGATGCTACCCCATCGGAAGAGACCGTGGGGCAGACGGTGGAGTGAATCCTCAGCCCCTGTGTGAGGACACTGTGGGTCAGCAATGAATAGGAGCTGGAAGGGAACTTTGGCCAAGGACATAGCTTTCCCCAGTGACATTTGCAGGGCAGTGGCTTGGATTGGTGGAATATCCAAGGACAGTGTGGAGAAATGAAGAAATCCCAGCAGTGACCTCAAAAAGCTCCAGATGTTTCTGCTGTCCCATGTGTGATGCAACATGACTTGGATCCTAATGTCATCTTACAAAATCTGAAGCATATAGAGAACAGGTCATCCCACCTTGGTAGATCTTCCCCAGAATATCTTCCAGACGTGTTGGACTTCAACTCTCAGAATTCAGGCCGGTAGTCCTAGCAGCAGGATTTCAGCCCATATGTCAAGAAGGAGAATGGAAAAGACCACTATACAGCCATTGACTTGAGAGGAAGTCTCTTCAAACTCATTGAGACTTACTAGGTTGTCTTCTTACAGCTGTCTTCAGAGTTGGTCTCATTGCAGGGAAGGATGGAATAACCTGGCAATTTAGGCTGCTGAGAATTCTAGAAGTTGAAGTGTAACATATATGGAGGTTGGAAAAAGCAGACGTGGGATGGAAATGGATAACTTCAAGCTAGGTTTCATCAAACCTTCCACCCCATTTTTTTCAGATTTGTTCATTCCATCGTGTTAAGTGTTTTGCAATTCAGCTCATCTTCCACTAAGAACGGCTCTAAAGCATGGAATGTTGTTACCGATTATTATACTCATTGTGCAAAAGTCTACAGGCATGAAGTAAAATTAAAACTTCCCCCAAACTGAATTCAGTTCCTGGTGATTTCATTTCTAGACAAGATTCCTTAGGTGGACGTTTTCACCTTAGGTGAGAGTCTTCACCTGTTTTCACAGTAATAACTACACCATCTCCCAGTTTGCAAACCAGGATGTCGACCTGACTAGGTGGCTCAGTGGTTAAGACACTGAGCTTGTCGATCAGGAAGGTTGGCAATTCGGCAGTTTGAATCCCTAGTACAGGTCTTCTGCGTAAGCAGGGGGTTGGACTGGATGACCTCCAACGCTCCTTCCAACTCTGTTACTTGCTTGCAAGCAAACAAGACAGATAGCAAATGCATTTGAGATGTCATATCTGAAATGCATCACTAGAGGGATTACCAGCAAGAAAAATTAGGTCATACTCCTGCTATATATAGTATGGCTTTAGTCAGACCTCAAGCATCCAGTTCTGGAGACCTCATTTAACAAAAGATATTGAAAAGACTGAGGGAGTCCAGTTCTGGGCCACAAACATGGTGGAAGGCAGTGGTGGATTGCCCCCGATTCGGACTGGCTCGCAAGAACCGGTAGTAAAACCGGCAGGAGGCCCCGCCCACCGCCCCGGATGTCGTCATCAGCGATCTGCGCATGCACAGAAGCTAGGTATGCGCATGAGCAAAGCGAGCACGCACGCACGCGCAATCCCATTGCGAATTGGTGGTAAAGGTAAGTAGAACTCACCCCTGGTGGAAGGTCTGAGGGACAAAACAGATCAGGAGAGTTTGGAGGAACTGAATATGTTCAACCTGGAGGACAGGAGGGAAAGGGGTGGGGACATAATGTAAACCTTTAAATATACTAAGGGTGTGAATCAGTGGTGAGTTGCCCCCAGTTCAGACCGGTTCGCAAGAACCGGTAGTAAAACTGGCAGGAAGCTCCGCCCACCGACCCGGATGTCATCAGGAAGTTTCTGCGCACGCGCAGAAGTGCGCGCGCGCGAACATAGCAAGCACACAGCCCCATTGCGAACTGGTAGTAAAGGTAAGTATAGCCCACTTCTGGTGTGAATAAGATTCTAGAACGGGTCTCCAACCTTGGCAACTTTAAGACTTGTGGACTTCAACTCCCAGAGTTCCTCAGCCAGCTTCGCTTCACTGACTGAGGAATTCTGGGAGTTGAAGTCCACAAGTCTTAAAGTTGCCAAGGTTGGAGACCCCTGTTCTAGAAGGTAGTATTTGCAATATTAACCCATAAATCAAGAACACGGGGGCATGACCTCAAACTGACAGGAGGGAAGTTCAAAAGCAATGTTAGAAAGTATAACTTCACAGAAAGAACAGTGGAAGCTTGGAACTAACTTCCAGCTGGGGTAGTGGGTCGATCATCAGTAACTGAGTTGGGATAAACACATGTCTTATCATCCCAAAAAAATACAATCATAAAAACGAAAATAAAAATAAGTAAAATATTTTTAAAACATCAGTTAAAAACAATAAGCTAAAAAGGAAAAAAAAAACCCCAAACTCAAAGTGTTACCCTGTGGTAAGACGGGCAGCCATCTTACTACAGGGTACCTCTTTGATAAATTTAATACATAAAATTTAATATTTATTTTATTTATTTATTTTATTTTATTTAACTTTTATACCGCCCTTCTCCTAGCGGACTCAGAATTTAATCTAATAAATAAAAATAATATATAAATAAAAGGGCAGGCTCCATGAACCACTAGATCTTTTTCCTGCCATCAGTGTTTCTAGGTTTCAATGTTTCCCCATGGAGATATTGGGGGGATTCAGGGAGGGAAATTTCACATCCAGCTGTAGGGTCGTAACGCTCAGCTTGCTGACAGCAACACAGACTGGGAGACTTGTAGTATGTTAAAAAAAACCACACAAAAACTACAGATTTATTGCGGCAGGAGCCTATGACACTAGCAACCTGCTAGCAGTTGACAATGCTGAGCTATGGAAAGCTACGAATCTCTCCTCGCTTTCCCCCCCATTATAAATAGTCATTAAGTCCACTCGACATCTTGCAGCTGCCGTTCTAAGACCAACCATGCAAATGGGGGTGATGCCAAAAACAGAAACGTCGTCCCGACTGGCGAACTTTGGGGTATTTCCATATTTCTCCTCACTCAAAGGAAAAGCCCAAGTCACACGGGGCCTTGGAAACAAGAGGGAGAGAGATTGGGTCACACCAGCCACCAGAAGCGGACGTAGAGCAGAAGCACCATGAAGATGAGGCCGGTGGCGGCAGCTTTGGCGTACGCGGAACGGCTGTTGAGGAGCTTGGCATCATGGCGGTATTTCTTGGAGAGGGTTGACAGGTTGCTGGCTTTGGAGTCCAGAGCTGAAGAAGGAAAGAAGACAAAGTATACACAATGGCCTCAGTTGTCTTTTCTATTCAGCCTTGCCAGGAAAAGCTGCTGTGGGTTCCCCACTTCTGGGGGCGGTGGGAGGAGAAGGGGTAGAGCAAGGCTCAGAAAGGGGGCTGTTCAAGAGCAGAATCAATCATTTTGAATGGCCTCCCCAGACAGATTAAAAGCTAAAGGTAAAGGTTCCCCTCGCACATGTGCTAGTCATTCCCGACTCTAGGGGGCGGTGCTCATCTCCGTTTCAAAGCCGAAGAGCCAGCGCTGTCCGAAGACGTCTCCGTGGTCATGTGGCCGGCATGACTCAACGCCACAAAGGCACACAGAACGCTGTTACCTTCCCACCAAAGATGGTCCCTATTTTTCTACTTGCATTTTTTAACGTGCTCTCGAACTGCTAGGTTGGCAGAAGCTGGGACAAGTAACGGGAGCTCATCCCGTTACATGGCACTAGGGATTTGAACCGCCGAACTGCCGACCAGACAGATTAGATGGCCTCTTTTTTAATAGTAATTTTATTCAAAATGACAATTAAATGACAATTAAAAAGATAAAAACTACTATGGGCAGTCCTCGACTTACAACACTTCATTTAGTGACCAAAGTTACAACGGCACTGAAAACAGTGACGTATGGCCGTTTTTCACACTTACAACTGTTGTAGCATCCCCCATATGGCCACATGATCGAAATGCAGACGCTTGGCAACTGGTTCGTATTTGCTTAACGACCATGTTACTAACTTAACAAATGCAACGATTCACGCTTACAACTGTGGCAGGAAAAGTCCTTAAAATGGGGCAAAACTCACTTAAAACGTTTCACTTAGCAAGGATAAATTTTGGGCTCAATTGTTGTAGTAACTCAAGGACTACCTGTGCAAACTAAAAAATGTATATAAAAGTTTTAAAAGAATAGTCAGTGCAGTAAAGAAAAAAGTAGAAAAGTAGAAAAGAAAAAGAATATATAGATAGTCCTTGACTTACAACAACCATTAGTTTAGTGACCAAAGATACAACAGCACTGAAGTGACATGACTGTTTTTCACATTACTGACCGTCGCAGCCTCCCAGTAGTCACATGATCAAAATTCCGACAGTTGGCCACTAGTTCATATTTATGACCATTGCGGTCTCTTGGGGTCATGTGATCCCCTTTTGTGACCTTTAACAAGCAAAGCCAACGTCCATGTCACTAACTTAACTCTACTGATTCACTTCACAGCTGTGTCAAGAAAGGTCATAAAATGGGGTAAAACTCTCTTAACAACTGTCTTGCTTAGCAACAGAAATTTGGGGCTCAATTGTGGTCATAAGCAGGGGTGGGCTGTTGGGGGTTTGTAGGGGTTTGGGAGAACCCCTAGCTAAGATTCTGTGCAGTTCAGAGAACCTCCAAATCCTACTCCTGGCTGGCCTCACCCATCCCGCCCCTCCCCTCCCCTCCCAGGAGTCCCCATGAGGCCCATTTTGGATGCAGGTAATTGTAGGGCGTGCGTGAAACCATTTTCACCCTCCCGGAGGCTCAAGGAAAGCCTCTGGAGCCTGGGGAGGGCAAAAACATCCCCCCCCCACCGTGGTGCAGGAGGTCAACTAGGCCACGCCCACCCAGCAACTGGGCAGAGAATCCCTTGCTAAAATATTTGAAGCCCTCGCCTAGTCATAAAACAAGAATATCTGTAGTAAAGAAAAAGGAAATATATAAAGAAGTGACTTCCTAAGAGAGGATGAACCCATAATCGCTGCAGGAATAGGATTCCTGCTCCTGAATTGTGAAGGAACTTGGAAAAGTGTGAAGGGACTTTGCAAGACATCTTGGCCACCCTCTATTTACCACGAAAGCCACAATACAGGTAATCCTCAACATACACCCATAACTGAGTTTGTAATTATAGTTGTAGGTCATTGCGGTTTTAAGTTGAGGTACCCACATGATCGAAAATAATCTTCTGGCCTTTTCTGCAGCAATTGTTAAGTAAATGCAGAGATGGCTAAGCCAACCCATTCATGTAGGTCTCCATCCTGTACCTGATAAGGTCTCCCCTCTTTGGAGGACTTCTTCAATGTTGGTCACCATGATCTTCTGAACGTCCTGGAGCTCCGTATTGATGCTGCTTAGATGGCGTTTTGACCAAGTGTCTAGGTAGGTTTTCTTCAGCTTCTGGATATAAATGTCTAGTAAGGAAAAATAAGACAATCCGTATCTTTGCATTGCAAGTATTTTGTTCCATCTACATCAGCCTTCTACAACCTGGTACCCCAAACTTTTCCCAACTCACCATGGCACATGAGATTCCTTACTCAGCCATGATCCAGCTTTGCATTCCTCTCACCACAAAGAGCAATGGTTCTCATTTTATTTGTTACCGTGTTTCCCCGAAAATAAGACCTGTCATTTATTTATTTATTTATTTATTTACTTACTTACTTACTTACTTATTGTATTTCTATGCCGCCCAACTCTCTGAGGACTCTGGGCAGCTTATAACAAAAACAGTATAAACAATATACAATAAGAGACGTTAAAAACCCATACACACCGTTCATGGCCGGATCTCGCAAGATCACAGTGGTGAGATCAACGGCCCCAAGCCTGCCGGAAAAGCCAGATTTTCACCATTTCCCGGAAGACCAGTAGAGTGGGAGCGGTCCTGGCCTCAGGAGGTAGCGATTCCAGAGAGCCAAGGCAGCCACAGAGAAGGCCCTTCCCCACGGACCCGCCAGGCGACATTGTTTAGCTAATGGGACCCGGAGGAGGCCAACTCTGTGGGATCTTACCGGTCGTTGGGAGCTATGTGGTAGAAGACGATCTCGAAGATAGCCTGGCCCTAAGCCATATAGAGCTTTAAAGGTAATAATCAACACCTTGAATTGTGACCGGAGACCAATAGGAAGCCAGTGCAGCCCACGGAGGATTGGTGTAATGTGGGAGTACCTAGGTGCACCCACGACCGCTCGAGCGGCTGCATTCTGGACCAACTGTAGTCTCCGAACACTTTTCAGGGGTAGCCTGAACCCTGAAATAAGCGCTTGGCCTTATTTTCGGGGAAGTCTTATTATTTTGGGGTGCGTAGAGCAAGATGGGGCTCCTCTTGCCGTCTTACCTGATTTCCAGCTCTGTCTCCCTAACTCTAACCAGAGGAAATGGTGGGGACTGGCTGCACATGCGTTTAAATATTTTTGGGACGGGCTTATTTTCAGGGGAGGCTTATTTTAGCGCATGTGCCGATTGGGCTCATTATCAGGGGATGTCTTATTTTCAGGGAAGCAGGGTAGTAATGGAAATACTCTCAATAACAACAATATAAATTAAAACAGTAAAAACTGTTTAAACCATTCAAATAGAAGAGAATGTCTGCAGCCCAGGATTGAACTGTGGAATTCTTGATGTTTTCTGAGTTTGGTTGTTGGCTTGCAGACATGTCATTTACCCAGCAAGTCAACATGATGGTGACGTTACCTAGTTGACCGTTGAAATGTCTTCAAGCCAACAACCAAGCTCAGAGAGAACCAAGAACTCCATTGTTTCAACCATGGTTGTTATGTAGTTTAACAGGAAAATGGTGTCCCAAGAACAAACCCCTTAATGTTAATTATTTGTTTATTAACTAATTTAATTAGTTAATTAAAGAAACTCTTAGTGGAACATCGTTTTGGAAAGCCAGCAAGATGAGGGCAATCTGGACCTTCTGTAGAAGGCATTTCCACAAAACAAGGTCAGCAACAGAGTAGCATCTTTTTTTAGCAGGGATCCATTGGTGATCATTAATGACCAGCTTACAAGAGATTGTGATTAGGAACAGGATGGGATAGAGAGAAAGAGCAGACATAAACAATCTGGAAATATCAAAAGGTGTGGCTGTTCCATCCCTGGAGGTCTATGGAGATTCAGTCAGTCATCCAGGTCATGGTTATCCCAAAGGTGCTTTTTCAAGAGGCAACTGGACTTTCTAGTTTTTCTCTGAAGACATTTCGCTTTTCATCCAAGAAGCTTCTTCAGCTCTGACTGGATGGTGGGGAATCTCTGGAGGTTTTTCAAGAAGAGACTAGAAAACCATTTGTCCGGAATGGTATAGGTCTTCCTGCCTGAAGACCTCCAAGGCAGGGGTGAAATGCTCCCGGTTCGGACCGGATCGCCTGATCCGGTAGCAATGGAGGCGGGTGTTTCGGAGAACCGGTAGCAAAAATCCCTGCCCCCCCCCATGCCCAGCTGAGTCGCGCGATCATCAGAGGCTTTTTTTCTTTTAAATGGCTCTGACAATCCAAGCTGAGTTGCCTGATCGTCAGAGGATTTTTTAAAAAGCCTCTGACGATCAGGCAACTCAGCTGGGATCGTCAGAGCCTTTTGAAAGCATTTTTTTACAACCTCTTCGCCGAAGAGGTTGTAGGAAAAAATGGGTTTAAAAGTAAAAAAAAAAAATGGCCACGCCCACCCAGTCACATTACCCGCCCACCCCCACCAAGCCACGCCCACAGAACCGGTAGTAACAAATTTTAGATTTCACCACTGCTCCAAGGTCCTTTCCAACTCTGTGTTCTATGTTCTAAGAGATAGGAAGTCAGCCTGATGCTTATATGCTGATAAGTGAACTTATAACAAACTATTAGAATTATTATGCTTAATATTATTATTATTATATTTTTATTAGAAGATACGTTAAGAGGGAAAAATGAGTAGGTTTACTATTTTCAATATTTCAACTGTAAGATCAGATAATTAATATCAACGTAATGAATGCTGTTGTAAATCTTGATGGTTATTGCATCAAGATTTTTGTACTCAGATGACACACTGCTTAAGGGAAGATGGAATGTTTATATTAAAAAAATAAAAATTAATAATAAAAAAAAATGACAGCCCAGGTGGTGAAAAAACCTGGGAAGAAGCATTACAGAACATTTAAAGAAATCTTCAATAAAAAATCAGGGTGCGAAATTGCAGATTCCAAGTTTCTATATTCCTTCCAAATGAGCCTTTTAAGATCCCCGTCTGAAATTTAGTTATTTTTATTTATTTATTTTGTCGCATATCTATGCCGCCCAACTCCCAAGGGACTCTGGGAGGCTTACAACAAAGAATAAAAGAATGCGAACAATCCCATAAAAAATGTTAAAAGAAAAACATTAAAACATTAAAACTTTAAAAAAGTTAAAACACATGCACTCCAATTCGTGACCGGGTCTCGCAAGATCATTATAATGAGATCAACGGCCCAAGACCTGCCGGAAGTGTAATGTGCATAGCTCTTCCTTCCTTGTTCTTATCCGACTGCCCGGAGTTTGGCATGACCTGCATTCATGGCGGAGGTCTGGATTTCAACTCCCAGAATCCCCCCAAGCAACACAGCCAGCCATAGGGCATCTGAGTTGGCAAGACGGAGGCTTTGAGTACCCTGGCAAGATCTCAACATAGTGGGCAGAATCTGTGTTTAGATAATGGCGTTGCATTTCCGTTGAATGTCCCACTGAAATCAATGGGCAAATGACAATATCGATCCCATTGATTGTAAGGGAAACACAGTGCAAGCAACTTGGTCTGGCCCAGTGGTGAAATCTGAACCGGTTTGCGCGCATGCAGAGTTCACACCAAACGCACGCTTTTTGCGCATGCGCAGTACACACCAGAAGGAGGCTTGGGAAGGTAAGTAGAACAGCGAGAGGGGGGAATCAGCTGTGGCGCGCGATCTTGAGAACCTTTTAAAAAACTTTTTTAAACCATTTTTTACTCCTGGTTCAGGCGAATAGGTAGTAAAAAATGCTTTTAAAAAGTGGGGGGGAAAAGGTTCCGACGATCATAGCTGTGCTGCGCGATCGTCGGAACCTTTTTAAAAAACTTTTTTAAAGCTTTCTTTACTACCTATTCACCTGAACCGGTAGTAAAAAATTCTTTTAAAAAGTAAAAAAAAAAAAAAGGTTCTGACGATCGTGTGGCACAGCTGTGATCTTGGGAACCTTTTTTTTTAACCTTTTAAAAGTATTTTTTTACTACCGGTTCGCGTGAATGGGTAGTAAAAAAGTCCTTTTAAAAAGTTACAAAAAAGGCTCGGACAATCACAGCTGTGCCATGTGATTGTCCGAGCCTTTTTTTTTTTTTTTTACTTTTTTAAAGCATTTTTTTATTACCTATTCGCCTGAACCGGTAGTAAAATTGCTTTAAAAAGTTTTTTAAAAAGTTCCAACGATCAGAGACTGGTTCTGTGGAGAAATGTTTTTCTGTGGACCCGAGGGCGTGTGGTTTTATATGCTGCCTGCATCCCACGGATGGGGCTTCGCTTGTTTGCGCGGCCCGATTATTGACATGCCGCGGATCGGCGCCAGTCTGCAGACTGGAGGTTGGGGGGGAATCCCTCATCTAGGCAACTGGCGGTCTACCCAAGATCCTGTCCATCTAATTTTCAAGGTACTTTTTTTCAGGAGGCAATTGGACATTCTTCTTTTTTCTTTGAAGACGTTTTGCTTCTCATCCAAGAAGCTTCAAAAACCATCTTAAAAAAAAAAGCTTCTTGGATGAGACGCAAAACGTCTTCAAGGAAAAAAACCAGAAAGTCCAGTTGCCTCCTGAAAAAAGCACCTTTGGGACAACCATGATCTGGATGACTGAGAATCTCTACAGCAGAGGTCTTCAAACTTGGCCGCTTTAAGACTTGTGGACTTCAACTCCCAGAATTCTCCAGCCACCTATGATGGAATTCTGGGAGTTGAAGTCCACAAGTCTTAAAGCTGCCAAGTTTGGGGACCCCTGCTGTACAGACTCTACAGTTTCCCTGCTCTTCTGCCCTGCCAACAACTGGAATTCAGAAACAAAAATATACAGGAAAAACTTGTCACAAATTATTCTGGGCCTAGAGCACAACTACCACACTAGATGGCAGTGTTATTTTATTTTTTTAAAAGAGAAACAGGCAGATGATTGTGGCAGATAAAATTTTGCACTCCGTGGAGGAAGGAAGGAAGGAGAAATGTTCAACATAGTGTTTCTCAATCTTGGCAACTTTAAGACATGTTTCTGGCAATGAATCCCATCATAAAGAGGTTTGCCAGCGTGGCCTCTCTGAGCACCGGGGTATCTATCCCCATCCTAAAGGTCTGGCTGAGGAATTCTGGGAACTGAAGTTGGCACACCTTAAATTACCAGATTGAGAAATTCTGATCCAACACAGTGAAATTGTGAGGACTGAGGACAGATCATCTCTTTGAGACTGCCCAGGTCAAGAAGCAGACATGGGAAGAATTCTAGGAACGCTTTTTACAAGGTAGTCCTCCACTTACGACCACTATTGAGCCCAAAATTCGCTAAGTGAAACATTTGTGCTGCCCCATTTTACGACATTTCTTGCCACAATTGTTAACTGAATCATTGCAGTAAAGTTAGTAACACAGTTGTTAAATGAATTGGGCTTCCCCATTAACTCTGCTAGTCAGAAGGTCGCAAAAAGTGATCACACGACCCCAGGATACTGCAACCTTCATAAACATGAGCCAGTGGCCAAGCGTCTGAATTTTGATCATGTGACTATAAGGATGCTGCAATGGTTGTACATGTGAAAAAGAGTCGTAAGTCCCTTTTTTCAGTGCTGTCACTAAATGAAAGCTTGCAAGTTGAGGACTATCTGTATTGCAGAGGGGTGAAATCCAGCAGGTTCTGGAGAACCGGTATCGGAAATTTTGAGTAGCTCGGAGAACTGGCAAATATCACCTCTGGCTGGCCCGAGTGGGGTGGGAATGGAGATTTTACAACATCCTTTCCCCAGGAGTGGGGTGGGAATGGAGATTTCACAGTATTCTTCCCCCAGAAGTGGGGTGGGAATGGAGATTTTTTTTTTTAATTCTTATTTATATGCCGCCCTTCTCCGGAGACTCAGGGCAGCTTACAATGCGTTAAGCAATAGCCTTCATACTTTTGTATATTTTATACAAAGTCAGCTTATTGCCCCCACAAACCGGGTCCTCATTTTACCCACCTTAGAAAGGATGGAAGGCTGAGTCAACCTTGAGCCTGGTGAGATTCGAACTTACAGTAATTGCAGGCAGCTGGATGTTAAATGCTGCCTTGTAGGAGGCATTAGCCTCCTATGCCACTCAGGCTCTTTTGAAGTATCCTTCCCCTGGAGTGGGGTGGGAATGGAGATTTTGCAGTGTCCTTCCCCTAGAGTGGGGTGGGAATGGAGATTTTGCAGTATCCTTCCCCTGGAGTGGGGTGGGAATGGAAATTTTGCAGTGTCCTTCCCCTGGAGTGGGGTGGGAATGGAGATTTTGCAGTGTCCTTCCCCTGGAGTGGGGTGGGAATGGAAATTTTGCAGTGTCCTTCCCCTGGAGTGGGATGGGAATGGAGATTTTGCAGTATCCTTCCCCTGGAGTGGGGTGGGAATGGAGATTTTGCAGTGTCCTTCCCCGCCATGCCCACTAAGCCACGCCCACCAAGCCATGCCCACAGAACCGGTAGTAAAAAAAATTGGATTTCACCACTGGTATTGTAGAAAAGTAGAACATCAGGACCATGGAAATCCAAGCCATTCCTTCCCTGCTCCCATTTACATACAAGAAAATCAAGACAGGATCATTTTGAGCCTTCGGATGACTTTTAAAGACTTGTTGTGGGTCCCCAAGCGGCCAGCAGAACTGGCAGCAGATTCAGACAGTAAGTAGGGTGGGGTGGAACATGGGCCAGTCCGGGGAAGGCTCTGATGAAGGCAGAGAGGGGGCCAGGGCTGTATGCCAGTTAGCAGCTGCCTTCAGAGTCAGACATCAGTAAGGCATTCAAACAGCTGGAGCCTGTCCCCAGTGTGTGCAGGCACAGAGTTGCCAGACAAAGAGAACAGCTAAAGAACAAGGGTCGACTTGGGAGTAAGGCCACAGGTGGAAGATGAATGGCCCCTCCTGGAGGGAATAAAAAAGGAGTGAAAGGGGAGGGGAGTTTGCAGGAGAGAATTAGTTCGCTTAATTGGTTTGTGAGTCTCCATGACTCCTTGCCAAGTTTTGAAGATATCGGCCTGGCAGCTCCCCAAGCCAGATAAGATCTGTGACTGTAAATTCACCCTTGAAAGACTTAGCTGGATATGAATGAGAAGAATTCACAGTAACTTAATAAAAAGGAGTTTTTGTCGGGATGAGGAGTCTGATTCGTGGTTTGGGGAAGCCTAGGTCAGACAGAATGGGGACAGACAGCCTGAGGCTCAGGGATGCCATGTTGCAGATCTCTTTATGATGGGATTTCTTGTCAGGATTCTATTCACCTTTACACCTACCAAACTCAATGAAGGCGTAAGGTCGGGACACCGATGAGATTTTCTTCCCGTAAAGTTCCCAGAATTCCGTTTGCAGCTCCTCCAGATAGGAGAAGGCCAACTTCTTTGAATAGTTAGCTTCGCAGAGTGTCAGGTAACAAATCCCCTGGCTGATCAGGTAACTGTAGGGGGAAATGCAGCAGACATTAAGGGAAACGAGAAGAAGATTTGAGAAATAAATCTGCATAGGTTTGGAAACAGTAAATGTCCATGGAGAGTCTCAATCTCACCCCAAAGTTGCTTTTCCAAAAGGCAACTGGCCTTTTGGGTTGTTTTTTTCCCCCTTGAAAACATTTCACTTCTCATTCAAGAAGCTTCTTCAGTTATCTGAAGAACTGAAGATTTTTGGATGATAAGCAAAATGTTTTCAGGGAAAAAAAGGCAAGGAAGTTTAGTTGCCTTTTGGAAAAGCACCTTTGGGATATTTGGAAACAGTAATTTACAAGAATTTGTATCAGCTTCCCTGTGGACATGCTGTACACATCTGTAAATTATTTGTGGGTGCATCACCATATCTCAGGGTGTGTTATACTTTTTGTTATGGACGTCCCATTCCTTTTGGACAAGCACCATTGTGTCACACATCATTATGTCACACACACATCTGGAGCTTTTAGTTTGATGGTAGCAAACACCCATATAAGGGATGCAGTGGTTCAGTGGCTGAGCCACTGAGCTTGTTGATCAAAAGGTCGGCAGTTCAGCAGTTTGAATCCCTAGTGCCGCGTAACAGGGTGAGCTCCCGTTACTTGTCCCAGCTTCTGCCAACCTAGCAGTTGGAAAGCCGGTAAAAAATGCAAGTAGAAAAATAGGGACCACCTTTGGTGGGAAGGTAACAGCGTTCCGTGCACCTCTGGCATTTAGTCATGCCAGCTACATGACTACGGAGACGTCTTCGGACAGCGCTGGCTCTTTGGCTTTGAAATGGAGATGAGCACCACCCCCTAGAGTCAGGAACGACTAGCACATATGTGCGAGGGGAATCTTTACTTTTACCTTTTCCTTTAGCAAACACCCATGGTGATGTCTGCATCTTCTACATTTCTTGGTTTAAGCATCCTTTTACAAAATTTGGCAGCAAATTTGTCAGACGGTCATAAAAGCGGGTGTTCTCATTCATCATAAAGTACGAAGCCAAAAGTCTTGATTGTCTAAGTTAGTTTAACCATTTTTACTTTTTTTTAAAAAAAAACACTCCCAAGTATTTTTGTCTCCTGCTACAAAAGCATACAAGTGATATTAAATTGTCATAAATGTGTTCTTTAAAACCTTGGAAAATGAAGGAAGTCTTTTCTGATTGTGCATGGCAGGCCTCTGGGATGAAAATACCACACAGTGCTACACACTGATAATGCCCCTTTGTATAAAAAATTAGCTTACTGCCACCCCTGCATCCCTCCATTTATTTTTATTCCACCTTTTTTTTATAACTCAAAGCAGTGAAGATTTCTAATACTCCTTCCACCTCCTATTTTCTCTGCAACAATAACTTTGTGAAGTAGGTGGGGATGAGAGTCACCCAGCCAGCTTTCACGCCTAAGGGACTAGAACTCACAGTCTCCTAGTTTCTAGCCTAGCGCCTTAACTATTAGACCAAACAACCCCTTCCATCCATTTTACACACCGCTGCCCTCCATTGACCCTCAGTGCTTTATGCTAAATCAGTGAAGAACCATCCAAAAAAATATTTGGGATGAATAAACTTAAATGGGTGAATCTGTTGTTTCTTTACAATAGATAAAAACAAGGAGGCTTCAATCAACAAGCTAATTTAGAACCACCCAGGTCATTGAATCATGGCTTGAAGTTGGATTAATTTCCTGACTTGTGCTAAACCTCAATTTCTCAGTTTAAGCAACTATGAATCTATAACTGGTAGATATTTCATACCAAGCTCTGTGAACACTGAAGTTGGCACATATGATGTTCAGCTTAATTAAGATCTGATTTAGTGTGAAAATATGATCACAGTCCCCTATGTGTTTCATCGCTGTAATTTTTTAAGGTAGATTACAGGGGTGGGCAATTATGGCTCTTTTACAACCTGTGGACTTCAACTCCCAGAATTCCTGAGACAGCTTGGCTATTGGGAATTCTGGGAGTTGAAGTCCACAGGTTGTAAAAGAGCCACAATTGCCCACCCCTTAGCTAGAACAACAGTTGCAGGAACTGGGAATGTCTATTCTAGTCTAACAAAGAGAAGGATTAGGAATGACATGACAACAGTCAATATTTAAGGGGCTGCCACAAAGAAGAGGGGGTCAACCTATTCTCCAAAGCACTTTAAGGCAAAACAAGAAGCAATGGATGGAAACTTATGAAGGAGAGAACTAACCTAGAACTAAGGGGAAATTTCCTGACAGGAAAAACAATTAACCAGCGGAACGCCTTGCCTCCAGAAGTTGTGGGAGCTCCATCACTGGAGGTTTTTAAGAAGAGACTGGATAGTCATTTGTCTGAAATGATATAGGGTCTCCTACTTCAGCAGGGGGTTGGGCTAGAAGACCTCCAAGGTCCCTTCCAACTTTGTCATTCTGTTATAAAGCATTTGTGAGGCAAAAGAGCTGACCAAGTTCCAGAAGTTACTAAATATTGGTGTGAGTTTATAATCTGGTAATGAGTTCCCTCAATTTTTAATTTTTTTTTTTTGATAATTCAAGTCCTAAGGCATTGCAAGAAATTTCAAGCTGACGGAATAGGCACAATCCTCAGTTGTTTCGCCTTGGGATGGGTGCAGTAGTGGGTTGTCCCCAGTTCAGACCGGTTCAATAGAACCGGCAGTAAAACTGGCGGGAGGCTCCGCCCACCAACCCTGACATCATCAGGACGCTTCTGGGCATGCGGGCGGCCCCGTTGCGAACTGGTAGTAAAGGTAAGTAGAATGGCCACCCTGGATGGGTGGCATATAAATTTAATCAATACGTTTCTTCTCCACCTCACTATGAATCGGAAAAACTTACTGAAAAGTCATCGTTCCAGTCTGCAGAGAACATCGATTTGGCGAATGATCCCCAAGTTTTCGGAAGAGCTGTTTGGCTTGATTGTGATATTCTTGGAAGTTCCGATTTGACTTCAGATACATGCGGGGAAAAAGTTCGTCATTCAAAAAGCCAGAATAGAAATTATAATCCCTCACAACTTTGAACAGAAGCAGGTCGGAGAATTCTACCGTAATTTCACCTAATCTAAGTGACGGAGGGAAAATTACAAACTCTGCTTTTGCAGTACAGGTAGTCCTCGACTTACAAACAGTTCGTTTAGTGACCATTCAAAGAAATTGTTTAATGTTTTTAAATTGTTTTTAAATTTTGTATGTTATGTTTTTTATCTCGGCTGTGCACCGCCCTGAGTCCCGCGGGAGAAGGGCGGTATAAAAATTTAATAAATAATAAATAAATAATAATAATAAAGTTACAACAGCACTGAAAAAAATGACTTATGACCGTTTTTCACCCTTTTACAACCATTGAAGCATCCTCGTAGTCACGTGATCAAAATTCAGCTGCTTGGTCATGGGATCCCTTTTTTGTGATCTCCTGACAAGCAAAATCAACGGGGAAGCCAGATTCACTTAACAACCGTGTTGCTAACTTAACTGCAGTGATTCACTTAACCGGAAGAAGAGCAGTCGTAAAATGGGGCAAAATTCACTTAACCAATGTCTCACTTAACAACAGAGATGATGGGCTCAATTGTGGTTGCACGTTGAGGACTACTTGTATTTAGACGCCCTGGTCGTAAGCTGAGGACTTCCTGCATTTAGCCAGGAAGAGCAAGGCCCTCTTTGCTTTGTCCTAACGTGCCAGGAATAAATAAAATGCCTTTTGCTAGTATTCTCCTGTATTCCCGCAACTCTGCCTAAGGGAGGGCGAAGGGTAAACCCCCCAATCAGGGGTGAAATCCAGCAGGTTCTGACAGGTTCTGGAGAACCGGTAGCGGAAACTTTGAGTAGTTCGGAGAACCGGCAAATACCACCTCTGGTTGACCCCAGAGTGGGATGGGAATGGAGATTTGGCAGTTTCCTTCCCCCAGGAGTGGGGAGGGAATGGAGATTTGGCAGTATCCTTCCCCTGGCGTGGGGTAGGAATCAGTGGTGGGTTGCCCCCCAGGTTCGTACCGGTTCTATAGAACCGGTAGTAAAACCAGCGGGAGGCTCTGTCCACCTACCCCGACGTCATCAAAACGCGAACCGGTAGTAAAGGTAAGTAGAATGGAGAATGGAATGGAGATTTTGCAGTATCCTTCCCCTGGCCACGCCCACCAAGCCACCCTCAGAGAAACCGGTAGGGGAAAATTTTTGAATTTCACCCCTGCCCCAAATGAACAGTCACAGAGTTGGAAGGGAAGTCATCTAGTCCAACGATTGCCAGCAAATAAAATAGCAGGGAGGAGGAGAAGGAGGAGGGAGGGAAGGAAGGGGAGGCAGCTCTCTAAATAAAACCAAGCGCGTTGTTTTCCCTAGGCTCGTAAAGCCGCCTTTACTGGCTTCAGAATGAGCTTTCAAAACCAAATAAAACCGCGGGAGAAACCCCATCCATTCTTTCCCAATTAAAAAAAAACTGTCACCTGTCGAATTTCTTAAAACAAGGAGCCTTCTTAAGGTGCGCTCCAGAACAACCGAGGCGGCTGAGCAACTGGGGAAGGAAAGGGGGGGGATAGAGCCGCATTGGGGGTGCAGGACGCCCCTCTTCTCACCCTCCCCACCCCCAATCATCACCCCCTCCCCCATTTACCTGCTCCGTTTCTTGCATGGAGGCAGCCAAAAGCAGCCCGTCTTGGACGCGGCTGATCATGGTAAGCAGAACCATGCTGGTTGGTGGGAGGGGGAAAAAGAGGGGGGGGAAAGAGGGTCTTCAGCCCAGGGCGGCGGGGGGGCAGCGTCCCGGGTCCCCCACCCCCCGCCAGCTCCTCTTCCTCGCCTCCGTCCCTCGGTGGAAGTCTTGCAGCCCGGACTTGAGTCTCCCGCTGACGTGGCTGATCCGGCCGGTGAGAGAGAGAAGGGGGGGGGGGGGGGGGGGCGGGGGGAAAAAAGGGCGGAGCGAGACAGGCGAGAAGTTTTACTTTGGCGAAGTTGCCAGGGCGTGTCCGCTACTTGTGTATGTGTGTGTCGGAAAAGCGGAACCGCAAAAGTTTTCCCTCCCTCCCTCCCTCCCCCGATCCTCCCCCCCTCTCCGCTTCGGCCGAAGCGTCTCGGGAGGATGCCGTGGTCGGTGAACGAGAAGTGCGGGAAATCTACGACCCTTGCGCTTTGCGTGATGAAGTGGCATTGTGTGGGGTTTGTTTTGTTTTTTTAACTCGCGCGGGGAAGTTTTTCGCGTGGGGCGTGCGGGGAAGCCGCGATTTATTGGCGCAACACGATGCACGTCGCTTTTCCGCTCGTTAGAAACTCGAGCCGGTTTGGCGCCCGAATGAAACCTTCGGGGTTCAAACGTTTAAAACAAGACAAGAAAAAAAAAAAAAGAACGTTCCGATTGTGACGTCACAATCCCACTTGTCGAACGTTCTCTCTCGCCTCTCTCCCCCCCCCCCCCCCCGCAAAGAGGGCACGGGGAGGGAGAGCCACGTAGTGTCATCCACCGCCAAGATAAGATCTCGAAGGGAAGAGACAAAAGCATCAAACCTGGTAAATAAATGTATATGCTCTGCTGTTTTCTTCAAAAGCTTTCTTAGCTTTTTCAAAACAAGGCGAAGACCGACAAATTATAACCTACCTTTCTGATTGTGTAGAATGTCGTCGAGAAATTAATGCTTGATGCTGTGGGAAGCCCTTCTCCTCCTCCCCACCCGCAGAAGAATGAAATTTTTTGGGGGGGAATATTAAAAAAGGCAGAATATTATATCTCCCCAAAGGGAGAAATGGAGAAACGTGCTCTCAAAGGCAGAAAGCAGCCCTCAGTCTTTCTTCATAGCCCACAGCAGATGCCAGCACTTAAAGAGATTAAAAAGTTTATTGAAAGAGGAAGGCATCCTTTCTAAGGTAGGTCAAATGAGGACCCAGACTGTGGGGGCAATAAGCTGACTTTGTATAAATATACAAAAGTATGAAGGCTATTGCTTAACGCATTGTAAGCCGCCCTGAGTCTCCGGAGAAGGGCGGCATATAAATCATTTTTTTAAAAAAAACTATCTAGATGGCTCTATTCATAAGCAAAGCAAACACCGCAGAGGCAGAAATCCATTGGAGACAGGGTATTTCAAAGCTCCTTGCAGCAAAGTTCGACAGCTAACAAAAGCGGAATGGTAGGATTAGAACAAGTAGCCCCTCACCCAACATCCAACACAGGACGAAAGCCATTAGCCACAACAGGAATTGCTCAACACCTTTTCAGAACACAAGCCCCTTCATTGCACCACCCCCAGAACAGCTCAGACTTCAAAGTCACGGAAACCTATAAAGAACCATCCACTCATTCAACTATTTGTTCGGCTGACCCAGAACTGTGCTCTGTCTTTGTGTGTGCGATTCTGTTATCAATAAACTTTCTTTCCAATCAGCCTCCATGTTGTTTACAACGTCTTTCTCCCAGCTTGGAACTGAACCAGACAGATTTTCCTTCCAAAAGTGTCCTTTAACGACTTTTTAAGAAGAACCTAGAGCAGGGGTCGGCAACCTTAAACACTCAAAGAGCCCCAAAGGTCCTAACCGGAAGCCCCCATTCAATTCTGGAACCGACCGGAAGTCCGGTTCCTCCATCATAGTCTCCTAGCACGGCATCCTTTTTCCTCTGCTGACCAGAACTCCAGTTCCCCCACCATAGAGTCTCCTAACGCAGCATCCTTTTTCCTCTACCTGTCCTAACCAAAATTCCTATCAATTCTGGAAGCGACCAGCAACAAGGAGCCGCAGCAGAGGGATGAAAGAGCCACATGCGGCTCCAGAGCCGCAGGTTGCTGACCCCTTGCCTAGAGGCAGTCACTTACCTAAAATGGTATAAGTCACTGTTGGCAAACCTTTTTGGCACCAAGTGCTGAAATGAGAGCATGCGTGTGTGCCGGAAACGGGAAGAGCAGCCACCCAGTCCAGCCCCCTGCTCAAGCAGGAGAACCTATATGCATGATGGCAAACCTATGGCATGTGTGCCGGAAGTGGCATGCAGAGCCATCTCTTTGGGCCTGCGAGCCGTCGCCCGTTACTCTTCTGGGTTCCAGCATGCCAATCAGCTGGTCTTCGTGCACACATGTGTGCCAGAAACAGGAAGACTAGGTGGCTGGTGCCCATGTACGCACGCCGGAAACCAGAAGATCATCTTCCCAGTACACGCATGCGCACCGGGCAGCTGCTCTTCCGGTTTCTGGCACACACACGCATGAAGACCAGCTGGCCGGCGTGCCGCAACCCGGAAGAGCAACAGCCGACAGCTCGCTTGCCCAGAGAGATGGCTCTGTGTGCTACTTCTGGCTCGCATGCCATAGCTTCGCCATCATGGGTATAGTTCAGTGGTGAAATCTAAAATTTGTTATTACCGGTTCTGTGGGCATGGCTTGGGGGGGGGGGATGGGATAATGTGACTGGGTGACGTGGCCAATTTTTTTTTCTTTTAAAACCATTTTTTCTACAACCTCTTCGGCGAAGAGGTTGTTAAAAAATGCTTTCAAAAGGCTCAGATGATCCCAGCTGAGTTGCCTGATCGGCAGAGGCTTTTTTTCTTTTAAAAGCCTCTGCTGATCAGGCAACTCAGCTTGGATTGTCAGAGGCATTTAAAAGAAAAAAACCGTCTGCCGATCAGGCAACTCAGCTGGGATCATCAGCTGACGATCCCTTTGACGATCCCAGCTGAGCCGCGCGATCATCAGAGGCTTTTTTTTACTTTAAAAGTATTTTTTCGGCCGAAGAGATTGTAGAAAAAATGCTTTTAAACATTAAAAGAAAAAGCCTCTGATGATCGTGCGGCTCAGCTGGGCATGGTGAGGGGCAGGGATTTTTGCTACCGGTTCTCCGAACCACCCACCTCCATCGCTACCGGATCAGGCAATCTGGTCCGAACCGGGAACATTTCACCCCTGGTAGAGTTTCTCCTGCTTGAGTAGGGGGCTGGACTAGAAGACCTTCAAAGTCCCTTCCAGCTCATTCTATTCTAAACGACTAGTCTTTATCCTGCTTCAATTTTATCCCCTATCTTACTAGATGTCACAAGTGGGTTACCACGTGACGAGCTGTTTTTAATCACCTTTTTTTTTAATTGCAGTGTTCAGTAAGCAAATACCAAGTCCATAAAGCAAGTCCATCGTTCACTATGGGCTGTTTTTGCTGAAAACTGGAAGGAAATACTGGTTTTCTCATAATTGCGGTCACGTGACTGGGTGCAGCAAAAGGCTATAAATGCGGGCTGTTTGCTGAGTGCCCAAAATGGAGTCATGTGACTGCGGGGCAGCTGTCAGAACTTTGAAACCAAGTCCTAATACCTTTTGAGTGGTCCGTAGTGATTGCTAAGCAACCGGTCATAGGTCAAAGGGCTACCTACAATGTGAGATAGGTGGCCTTGTAAAAAACTTAAATAATTTAGATTTAAGAGTTTTGCTTACAACCGACTTGCAGCAGCTACTGCTTTTGAAGAAAAGATTCCCTCCCAAAGGAAGCCCCCAAATGCAATTTTAATGTGACAGAGGCTTTAAAGAATTCAATACAGGGAGCAATTGTGTTATCTATATTTAATTAATTTAAAGTAGCATCCACTTTATTTATTTATTCCCCCCCCCTTAGTTTGCAAGGGTTTGCATGACCATTTATTTATTTATTTATTTATTTTTCATATTTCTATGCCGCCCACTCTCCAAGGACTCTGGGCGGCTCTCTGGTCATGCCCTACCCTCATTTTAGCAAAGGGGGGAAAAAGTTGTGATGCGTCACATGACGATAACATGTCATCGCGAGTTTGACATCCCTGCTTTAGAGAGCTGAAGTCATTCATAAAAAGCAACCGACCACCCCTCATTTTGGCCAAAACTCCCTTAAGAGGCATTAAACAATACAGGTAGTCCTCCACTTACAACAGTTCATTTAGTGACCGTTTGAAATTACCACAACACTGGAAAAAGTGATTTATGACCATTTTTCACACTTATGACCATTGCAACTTCCCCATGGTCACGTGATTTACATTCAGATGCTTGACAAGTGACTCACATTTATGACTGTTGCAGTGTCCCAGGGTCATGTGATTCCCTTTTGCGACCTTCTGATGAGCAAAGACAAGGGGGAAACCAGATTCATTTAACAACAGTATTACTAATTTAACAACTGCAGTGATTCACTTAACAAATGTGGGGGGGGAAGTCATAAAATGGGGCAAAATTCACTTAACACATTTCTCACTGAGCAACATCAATTGTGGTCGTAAGTTGAGGACTACCTGTATTTAAGGTCTTCGGGGTACAATTAGTGTGTGTGTATTAAATGCACTTTATTTCCCAAAATTACATTTAAATCCAGTCAGTTCATGTTCAAATTCTCAGATGAGAAGAATGAAAGTCATTCTCGGATAACAAAATCATTTTGTGTTCTGTAACTCAATGGGGGCAGATTGAGGAGTCAAATCCATCACCCCATTTATTCTGCTTTTCACAATCTGTTTTAATTGTTGTCTCCACTAATTTTTACCTCAGAAGAAGTGGTTTGGTCAAGTACAGGTAGTCCTTACCTTACGACCAGTAGCTTAGTGACTGTTCAGAATTATGATGGATCATAATGGGCATAATGAGTTCATTTAATGACCACTGCAAAAAAGTCATAAAATCAAGTGCAGTCATGTGGTGACTCCCTTAGTGACTACCCTGATTTACAATCATAATTCCAGGCTCAATTATTGCTGTAAATCGAGGACTATCTGTAGCCATCGATAATCCACAAGCAATTCTAATATGTGGTAAATTCCTAACTTCTTTACACATCTGTAAAGGACTGCTAAAAGGCAAAATGGCAGCCGCAACAATATGATTGAAACACTGCCTGTTTTTAAATGTGTGTTAACTAGCTACATTCAGATAGAATAAACCTAAATTATTCCAATTTATATAGTCCACAGTGGACTATAGTACAATAGTAGTATAGTCCCCAGAGTTTTTTCGTTCTTGTTTTACCTCTCTCATTCATGCAAGTGAATGAAGATACTAGATATAATTTAGAATTGTGATAAACCCATTACTTGGTTTCCTATCTCTAAATTAATTCTGTTCATAATCTTAATTTGTTCTAAAAAAAGAGGAATCCAGGTTTAGATGGAATTCGAAGCAAGGCATCCCTAGTTTATCTGGAACAAAATGAGAATAAATAGTTTGCTTACACCCATACATCACTCATTCTAAATAAATCAGGAATCAGGGCTTGTCTCATTCTAAGCAAACAGAGGCACAATATCTATTATTATTTTCCTGTTAGAGAACCTGTGACACCTTAGTTGTCTAAAAGAAAAATAATAATGATATTGGTATTATTCACAGATATTTCTTGACCAGATCTTTCAATGTCTTCAACAATGGCAGAGCTTCTAATGTACTTTAAAAATTCTCTAAAAATCCAGGGAGACCTTCAAGAGATGTCTCTGCCTTGAAAGTAGACCGTAGTGAACTATCCAGCAGTCAAACATTAACAAGAGGAAATGTTTTATGGCGTTTTGTATTATGGCCTAAGCTTTTACGATCATTTTTATGTCATGAAATATTTAATAACATTTCCGAATTTCAAATCCAGAGGAGTCGTTTTGGATGCATTCTGTAAGTTAGCCTATTTGAGGTACCTTGGTTAAAAAAATTGCTGCCCTACGAGGTACCACTTTGCCCAGTTAAAAGTTACGGGAATTTTTAGTGGTTTAGCATCACCCATTTGTTCGTTCCTGATTCACTTTCCTACCACATGCTCCCCTGTGCTTGAACTCTCTCTTGCAGAGAAACACAACACCGTAGCTTCGCAACAAAATTTATTACGACCGCGTTAAAGCGCAATTGTGCATGGAGAATGAGAAGCAGTCAACAGCTGCAGGTTTTGTTAGCTTTTATGTGCTAAATATGTCAGGGGGAGAAGTAGCTTAATTGGTGAGAAAATTCAATTACGGTTCCACTTCCAGGCAATTACAAATAGAAAATGTGGAACTCAAGAGCCATCCCTCCCCCATAGCCTTTAAATCTAGATACATTAGGATAACATCACCTTGAATTTGGGGAATTATACTCTCAAGATATTGAGCGTAAAGATCAGACTAAGGAACAACATAGCATCTGCAGGTGCTGATTTATACATAACCTCTCGCGGGTTGATTCTAACAGAGAATGTCTCAACCCTGGTGACTTTTAAGATGTGTGGACTTCAACTCCCAGAATTCCCCAGCTGGGAGTTTATACATCTTAAAGTTGCCACGGTTGAGAAACACCGTGCTAGAAACAAACAAGTGAGTTGCATACAATACATTGCATTGAGTTAGAGTTTTTCAACTGTGGCCACTTTAAGATAAGCAGACTTCAACTTCCAGAATTCCCCAGCTAGCCCCATTGGCTAGGGAATTCTGGGAGTTGAAGTCCACATGTCTTACATCTGTCAAGGTTGAGCAACTCTGTTTTAATGCCTTCCCTTCAAATTTTATGAATTCCAAAACTTCCTGTGTGCACGAACACCGTATTCCCCCAAACAGGAATACTATGTCATTTCAACCGCTCTTTAAAAAAAAATTAAAAAATCAATATTTGGAAAGGGACGTACCTATAGTTTCATTATTAAAGGAATTTACATGGCTGTCCATCTCACAGCAGGGACTCCGTACCTAGACATTGTGTGAGAAACTGCCTTGGGGCCCAAGATCTGAAAAGTCCCGTGACTAGGGAAAAAGAGGAGAAGAAGGCACTCGCACTCCAATCTAGGCTTGTGAGCTTCCCCAACACAGCCAATAGGCCACTGTGTGACTCAGAATGCTGGTTTGCATGGGTTAACGGCCAGACCCAGCAGGATTCTCTAGCAATTCTTAAATAAAACAGGATCCCATAATATGTTTAAGAATTAGAAGACCATCAACCTGTCTCTTTTCTTCGCAGGCAAATGAAAGCAGCTACATTTATTTTGTCGTTTTCAAATAAACTCTTAGGTCTAATTTGCTAGACCTATTGAACTATTTCCCTAGGATGGCTTTGCGCAGGACAATCGGAGGGCTCCGGATTCAGAAACATTGCACTAAACTTCAAATTATTTAAGAAAAGTGCTAACTTGAGAGCTCTTTCACTGCAGGGACGAATTAGCTGAGACGCTATGCATAGTGCTTTTGGGATAAACATGCTAAGCTTAAATCAGGGATGAAATCCAGCCGGTTCTGGAGAACCGGTAGCGGAAATTTTGAGTAGTTTGGAGAACTGGCAAATACCATCTCTGGCTGGCCCCAGAGTGGGATGGGAATGGAGATTTTGCAGTATCGTTCCCCTGGTATGGGGTGGGAATGGAGATTTTGCAGTATCCTTCCCCTGCCATGCCCACCAAGCCACCCCCACTAAGCCACGCCCACAGAACCGGTAGTAAAAAAATTTGAATTTCACCATTGTCTTAAATCCACAGTCGCGTAGCATCTTAACACTCCCGTGTATTGCAAAAAGAGATTTTCCCACGCCCTTAATCAGCGGTACGTTCCTTTTCATGCCCCCCCTAAACCGTTAAAAATCATGGCAACGCTGTGACTTTTCATTGGTCCTCTAAATATGTGTAAGTCTTCAACTTACAATTTAGATAGTGACCGTTCAAAGTTACAACGGTGCTGAAAAAAGGGATTTACAACTGGTCCTTGAACTTATGACCATTGCAGCATCCATGGGTTCATGTGATCAAAGTTTGAGTGCTTGGGAACTGACACGTTTACAATAGTTGTAGAATCCGGTGTGTGTGTGTGTTTGTGTGTCACATGATTGCCTTCCCAGGGGATGTCCGGCAAGCAAAGTCAATGGAGAAAGTCAAATTTGCTTAATGACTCTGTGATTTGCTTCATGACTATGGCAAAAAGGTAAAATCAGGCACAACTCACTTAATGACCATCTCGCTTAGCGACAGAAGTTTCAGTCCCAATGGTGGTTGTGAGTCGAGGAGTACCTGTACTGTCACCATTGGCTTTTGGCAGGGGAGAAGGCAGAGAAGGAGGAGCGGAGTCTCCACCGAGTATTGGAAAGGATAGCTGTCAAACCCACCCCCTTCCAGCATTGATGACGTTACCTAGTTTGGTAATGAAACGTCTGCGAGGAAAACAACAAGCTCAGAGAGCACCAAGTACATGTTCATAGCCAGTAAAAAAATTAGCCACTTGCAAAGCTGTGCTTGTGCTGGAACATGAGCACAAAGTCTTCCAACACTGTTTGATTTTCAGTTCCCCACTGTTGAGATCAACCCAGTTCCAGCTTCTGACCAGGTCATTTGAACTCTGAAACGATGAAGGAAGGAGGAGTTTCATACTGTAGAAAGGAGGGCTGTCTTCCTAGCAAGGGTGGGCCAGCAAGGCCCGGAGGAAGGGTAGAGCGCTGATCTTCCATCCGGGTCCCTTGAGCTGTGAACAATAAATCCAGCAGCCCCTGAATTCCCACCGGGATAGGAGGCTCCGTGCGCTGATCCTCAAGACGCTGGCTCTGCAGAAGAGGGAGAAGGAGTTAGAGGCTACAGGTAGTCCTCGACTTACGGTCACAATTGAGCCCCAAAGTTCTGTCACTAAGCGAGACATTTGCTACGCGAGTCTTGCTCCATTTTAAAACCTGCAGTTGTTCAGCTAGTACCTTGAATCTGGCTTCCCCCGTTGACTTTGCTTGTCAGAAAGTTGCAAAAGGTACTTTGATTTTGGGTTTTACTAGTTAGACCAAAAGTCTTTAAACTTGGCAGCTTTAAGACTTGTGGACTTCATTTTAATGCTGAAATAGATAAGAGCCTTGGATAGTACAGTGGTCTAAAGCACCCTGTTATTAATACCAGCTGCCTGCAATTATTGCCGGTTCAAATCTCACCAAGGCTCAAGGTTGACTCAGCCTTCCATCCTTTCTAAGGTAGGTAAATTGAGGACCCAGTTTGTGGGGGCAATAAGCTGACTTTGTATAAATATACAAAAGTATGAAGGCTATTGCTTAACACACTGTAAGCCGCCCTGAGTCTCCGGAGAAGGGCGGCATATAAATCAAATTTTTTTAAAAAATGCCTTATTTTACTGTAACAGTGAGAGCCGGAAGTCAATGCTTCTTTTTCTTTCTTTCTTTTTTTTAATCTTTCCTCACCTCTTCCCCCTTCCCTCCCGCCCCCATTGTTTTTCTATTTACTTCTGTATTTTATAATACTTCATAACTCAATAAAAATGTGAAACCGAAAGGTTGCAAAAGGTGATCACATGAACGCCAGGACACTAGAACCGTCATAAATACATGCCAGGTGCCAAGCCCTTGAATTTTGATCACACAAACCACGGGGATTCTGCAACGATCTTCAGTGTGAAAAATGGTCGTAATAAGTCACTTTTTTGCAGGGTGGTTGTAACTTCGAATGGTTGTAAGTTGAGGACTACCTTCATGTTGATTCCTGGAGGTGGGGGGGGGGGGGAGAAACAAAATGGCTTGCAAGGGAAGGGAAGCCAACGATCCCCCTCGTGATTCCATCAAGTTTTTGATCCAGGAGAATAATCTACCCCTAATATTTACACAACGCTATAAGAGCTCGGACAGAAGTGGATCATCAAACCTTGTAACCATCCACCTCTTTTCTCTTCTTTTCGGATCCCTCTTCATTCTCTCCACCCCATTTGAATGTGATATTCCACAGTGTTTGTTTTTTTGTAAGTGGTAAATGAAACAAAGCGATGAGCTGGGTTAAGCTGGCCCTTTAAGATAGATGAAAATAAAGTCCAGTGGACAGCCCCAAACATGGGTGCCGAGCTCTCCTATTTATCTATCTATCTATCTATCTATCTATCTATCTATCTATCTATCTATCTATCTACTGCAGGCTTAATGTAGATGAAAATCTAAGAAGAATCTGCTTCAAATGAAAATCTATGGAGTTTCTCCGTCATCCAGGTCATGGTTGTCCCAAAGGTGCTTTTTCCAAGAGTGTCCAAAATGCAGTCGTATGACTGGGGGAGACAGGCACCAGAACTTTGGAACCGGGTGATATCTTTTGGGGGGTCCATTGCAACTGTAAATGTTTGCTAACCAACTGGTCAAAAGTTGAGGACTTCTGGTAGGCTATAATAACAAAATCTCGCAAGTCTACCATGTCCCAAAGGTACTTTTTCAAGAGGCAACTGGACTTTCTGGGTTGTTTTTTTTTTAAAAAATTGATTTATATGCCGCCCTTCTCCGGAGACTCAGGGTGGCTTACAATGCGTTAAGCAATAGCCTTCATACTTTTGTATGTTTTACACAAAGCCAGCTTATTGCCCCCACAATCTGCGTCCTCATTTTACCTACCTTAGAAAGGATGGAAGGCTGAGTCAACCTTGATCCTGGTGGGATTGCAGTAATTGCAGGCAGCTGAATGTTAATAACAGCACTGCTTTAGTCTACTGCGCCACCAGGCTCTTTCTTGAAGACATTTTGCTTCTCATCCAAGAAGCTTCCCAGAGCTGAAGAAGCTTCTTAGATGAGAAGAAGCCAAACGTCTTCAAAGAAAAACCAAAAAGTCCAGTTGCCTCTTGAAAAAGCACCTTTGGGAGTTTAAATGAAAGATACCCCAACCCTATCCTCCAACTTCTTGTGGTATTTTTGTCATAGCCCTCACTGACTGCCCTCAGCAGATGAAAAAAACGGGGGAAGGAAAGGCAGGAGTGAAGGTATATGTGTGTTTTTTATACACACACACACACACACACACACACAGAGGCAAACACACAAAAGAGCAAATCGTGTAGTTTTAAGGTTTTTAAAAGCGATGGATGTATGCATCGGAAATAGTTAAATCTCCAAGAAGCAGTAAATTGTTCGAACAGTTACATAGCTATATTTATTATACACAGTTACATTTAGTTTATTCTCTTGTTTCATAAAATTCACTGCTGCTAGATGAAGACAACGACTCTGAAATCGTTTCCAGCTCAGGCTCATCGAATCATAAAACTAAACATTTGCAGACCCTATGAATGCATCCAATAAAACCCACATCTGACAAATTTTATTGGTTAGTGAATCCTCCCCAAAGAATACATTTATGTGAGATAAGTTTAATTTATTTGCCACCTTCTGTGCTGCTTCAGACATACATAGTTTATAGACTGTGTGTAGGGAGCCAAGGGGTTGATTTTGGAGAAGAAATCTAGTTTTGGGGGGGGGGGGGGAACTTAACCAAAAACTGGAATCCAGAGAGGTGGGGGAATATTCCAGAGACTCATAAAAACTCATTGTGGTACAGGTAATCCTCAATTTACAACCCAGGGGTGAAATCCAGCAGGTTCTGACAGGTTCTGGAGAACCGGTAGCGGAAATTTTGAGTAGTTCAGAGAACTGGCAAATACCACCTCTGGCTGGCTCCAGAGAGATTTTGCAATATCCTTCCCCCAGGAGTGGGGAGGGAATAGGGATTTTGCAGTATCCTTCCCCTGCCACGCCCATCAAGCCACGCCAGCCACGCCACGCCCACCATGCCACGCCCACAGAACCGGTAGTAAAAAAAATTGAATTTCACCACTGTTACAACCCTTCGTTTAGTGACAGCTCAAAGTTACAACAGCATTGAAAAAAGTGACTTATGACCATTTTCCACACGACAGTTGCAGCATCCTCATGATTACCTTATCAAAATTCTGATGCTTGGCAACTGGTTCATATTTACGACGGTTGCAGTGTTCCAGGGTCATGTGATCAATTTTGGGTGACTTTCTGACAAGCAAAGTCAATGGGGATGCC
Source organism: Ptyas mucosa (assembly GCA_012654045.1). Classification (NCBI taxonomy): domain Eukaryota; kingdom Metazoa; phylum Chordata; class Lepidosauria; order Squamata; family Colubridae; genus Ptyas; species Ptyas mucosa. The sequence continues at coordinate 633,142 of WNWU01000339.1, read as the reverse complement.
AGATTCATTAACAAGCAGGTTGGTAAGTTAAGAACTTAGTGATTCACTTAACAACTCTGGCGAGAAAGGTTTCAAAATTCACTTAACAACTGTCTTGCTTAGCCACAGAAATTTTGGGCTGAATTGTGATTCTAAATCAAGGACTATCTGTATAAGGAGGAGGGAAGAGAACACATGGGCAGTCTGTCTATGGAGATTCTCAGTCATCCAGGTCATGGTTGTCCCAAAGGTGCTTTTTTTCAAGAGGCAACTTGATTTTCTTGTTTTTTTCTTTGAAGACATTTCACTTCTCATCCAAGAAGCTTCTTCAGCTCTTCTCAGAGTTTGTCAGAGCTGAAGAAGCTTCTTGGATGAGAAGCGAAATGTCTTCAAAGAAAAACAAGGAAGTCCAGTTACCTCTTGAAAAAGCACCTTTGGGACATGGGTAGGGTTGCGAGATGTTGTTATTATAGCCTACAAGGAGTCCTCAACTTATGACCAATTGTTTAGCAAACATTTACAATTGCAATGGACCCCCCAAAAGATATCACCCGGTTCCAAAGTTTTGATGTCTGTCCCCCAATCATATGACTGCATTTTGGGCACTTGGCAACAGGCCCGCATTTACGGCCATTTGCAATGGGCTCGCTGAACGGCCACCACAAAAAAGGTTGGAAAATTAGGTTGGTCCTATGGGTGACACACTTTATGACCATCATGATTTATGACTGGAATGGGAAGGGTCCATTATGGTTGTAAGTTGAAGACTGCCTGTATCTCAAGAAAGCATCATTCTGGTTGGTCTGTAGAGTTGGCTTTGCCTCTTGATTCTGCTTTTTTTTTTAAACTAACAGTTTCTATGACCTGAAAAAATTTGAAAACCCCTGCCTTACGCCATACGGTAAAAACATCACATGACTGATACCTAAAAACTGTGTGACCAAATACTTATGGATCAATAATAATGAATCTTTAAGAAAAAGAAATCCTCTTTTAATCCTTCAATCATGATTGGAGTCCTTGAAGAGGTTTAATATTGGAGGGAAATTTTGAATTTCCCTCCAATATTGAGGGAAGGAATAAAAATTATTTTGCGTGGAACTGCCTATTTCTTCAACGGCTACCTTAACCATTCTTAGGTCCTTGGTGGACTTGAATTATTAAGTTTTCACCCTCAATTGACTGTGAATTTAATTCTAGATAACCCAACACAATAATAGACAGAGAAGCAGTGTTCTGCTCTCACACTTCCTGCAGCAAATTCATTCTATCTTGCTGCCACAATTGACAATATTTTTCTTTTCTAATTTGCACTGCTAACCTCTTTGAACATATTCCTGACATTAAAAAATGAAAACCACAATAAAATGAAAACCTAAGGAATGCTTTAAAATTCTGAGTAGATACTCCTCATTTGGGCATTTGGACTAGTTTGGGCTATTTTTGTTTTTCTCAAAAATCCTTCAGTTTTTTTTTTTGCAAAACGTGAAATTTCACCAAAACTCCAGAAACCTTACTCCTGATGGAGTAAGGTTACTTCCCATGCAAATGTTGTTTAAATAAACAATGGCATTTCTATCCTGAAGGTGCGTGTGTGGTTGTGTAAGGGTGATGCAATTGTCATTGTTAACTGTTCTATATTGATTTTGATTTTCCTTCTCAGCGTGGATGTCTTGTATTGTTACAGTCAGTTTATTTATCCTTTCATATATTGCCCAGAGTTGCTGGTGAGGGGGAATCCTTAGAAATGGATTAAATAAATAAATCCTCACCCTGAAATTATTATTCATTTATTTTCTTATTTTTTGCATAAATGACAGTACCTATTTTCCCTTTGCACCACAGTAATTCCAAAGGAGAGACCCATAAGGGGACTGCAACTATAAAACTAGGTTTTATAAAGCTGTAAAACCATCTCATTACAACAACTTAAATCCTAAATTCTACAATTTTGAGTGTTTGGAAGGAGGATGACCCTGGAAAGATTAAAAAAAAAAAAGGGGGAGTCCTCCAGGAGGACCGGAGGTTGGCGGATCAATGGCCTTCCGCCGTGCCCTAAAAACACATTTTTTCCAACAAGCTGGGCTGGCTTAAGAAGAAATTTTAAATATTTTGAATACTTTAATTGGTTTGTGAGTTTTAAATTTTGTAGCCAAATTTATATATATATTAATTGTCTTAATATTTATATTTCATGTTTTTATTTCTGACTGTACACCACCCTGAGTCCTCAGGGAGAAGGGCGGTATAGAAATTGGAAATAAATAAATAAATAAAATGGCACGTCCATACCTGGTGAGCTAGAATAGTGTCATAGAGTTGGTCTTCTGATATCCCAGAATTCTCTTCGCTGGCAACTTCAGGCCCTGCAAAATCCGCCCGCTGGTCATTGAGCCTCCGAGCCTGGATTGTGGCCACCATGTCAAAAAACTCTTCAGCCTGGAGGGAAGTCAGAGAAGAGAAAAAGACTGTGCAAAAGGAAGGAGAAGAAGAGGAAGGAGAAGAAGACGGAGGAGAAGGAGAAGAAGGAGAAGATGGAGGAGAAGGAAGAGAAGGAGGAAGAGGAGGAAGAGGAGGAGGAAGAAGAGGAGGAGAAGGAGGAAGAGGAGGAGGAGGTGGTGGAGGAGGTGGTAGTGGAACAGGAGGAAGAGGAGGAAGAGGAGGAGGAAGAAGAGGAGGAGGAGGTGGTGGTGGAACAGGAGGAGGAGGAGGTGGAACAGGAGGAAGAGGAGGAAGAGGAGGAGAAAGAGGAGGAGGAGGAGGTGGTGGTGGAACAGGAGGAGAAGGAGGAAGGGCAGGAAGATGAGGAGGAGGAAGAGAAGGAGGAGGAAACAAAAACAACAACATTGGATGAATTCATGCCCCACAATGATCAAGCTCCCTCCCTTTTCTGATTTTGCACAATCTACTTGAACCAACGTTTCTCCAGAAGGCTGGGTCTGCGCGTTGCAACAAAGCAAAACAACAAGCCACGTTAAAACTCAACTAGGTTTGTGCGTGGTGGGAAATGCTAACAGTTACTAAGCCCTGTGTGTTGACTTGGATAAGCATATCGTAGGAACCGAGACAAGGCATCGGATGACTCACAGGGGAAACTGCCGGAGTTGAACAAGCCATGCAAGAGGAGGATGAGCTCGGTTGTGAGGCTCCCCTGCCTTTCTCTCCTCCAGCACCCCTCCCTCCTGCGATCCTTTGCAAGGAAGGGGTGCGGACCTCCAGCAGCCCCCCCCCCCCCCCCGATTCTGCTTGCTCCCTCTGCACAGCACAACCCCCTAGAGAAAAAAAATCTATCCAAATTTTGAGCGACTTGTAGGCCGCTTGGCTGGGCCTGCAAGAGTGAAGCCAGATGCAACAAGGCCCACAAGCCCCGGCCAGCTACGTGGGAAGGTTTTTGTCAGAAAGTTCACCGATGGATCTGCTGACCCAGAGATCTCGGCAAGATTGTTCAGAAGTGGTTTGGCCATTTCCTCCTTCATGGGGCTCGGAAAGAGAATGTCTTGGGTGCAAGTAAACCAGGAAGAGGAGTAGAGTTCAAAGCGCAAAAAGTTTATATTATATGCTATCGTACCACTACACACGAATTTGATCTGGCAAACCGGCGCTAGATAAGGAATTCAAACTTCCTTTGGAAGAAGCTCCTTCAACAAAAGTAGTATCTGCAGCGTGTTTTTGTGTGTGTGTAAAGCGTTTCCTTGAAAAATGGGAGTCCCCTCTGTTTCTGGGCTTCCTAAAAGTTGGACATTTTAAGGGAAACGATCTTTCTCAGCGTGGTTTCTGGAAAGAAATATAGAAGGGCGAAGTTGGACATTTCTTGAGTTTTTTTAACATTTCCCTGTCTCCTAAAGTGACCATCGTTGTGTCCTTAAAGGTTGTTGCAGAGCCCAGCTTGATATTTATAGTGAAGATCATTCACAATCAATAACAACTGGCATTAAAATTAAGGCATTTGTTGTGTTCTTTTAGGGTAATTGTGTTCCTTTATGGCAGGGGCCTCCAAGCTTGGCAACTTTAAGATTTGCAAAGCTGGCTGAGGAATTCTGGGAGTTGAAGTCCGCAAGTCTTAAAGTTGCCACACTTGGAGGCCCCTCTCTATGGTACCCAAATATCAGGAGAGGTTTTCAGTTTAACACAGTTTATTCAAAGAGATTAAAACCACCATTCATTTAGCAACCATTCGAGTTACAATGGCACTGAAAAATGTGATTTACGGCCAGTCCTCAAATTTACGACCATCTCAGCATCTCCACGATCACGTGATCAAAATTTGGGTGTTTGGCACTAGTATCTATTTTTGATGGTTATAACATTCCTGAGATGATGTGATCATCATTTATGACCTTTCCAGCTGGTTTTTGACAAAGTTAATGGGGGAAGCCAGATTCATTTAATGATTGCATGATTCACTTAACAACTATAGTGATTCACTTATTTGTGGCAAAAAAAAAAAAGAAAGATCACAAAATCTTAACAACTGCCTTGCTTAGCGACAAAAATCCTGGCTCCAATGTGATCATAAGTCGAAGACTATCTGTAATTCATAGATGTCTTCTCACTAGAAATTAAAACAGCCTCTCTTTTTAATTTCAGAAATTCCTGCTAATATATTGGGGGGAAATGCACCATCTAAGTCCTTTTTCTGTGGTCCTGGACACCCTCTGTGGACTATTGTGGATTACTATGAACCACATGTAGTCCTCAACTTATGACCACAATTGAGCCCAAAATTTCAGTTGTTGAGTGAAACATTTGTTAAATGAGTTTCGCCCCATTTTACGTCCTTCCATGTCAGAGTTGTTAAGGGAATCACTGCAGCTGATAAGGTAAGTAACACGGTTGTTAAATGAATCTCGCTTCCCCTATTGGTTTTGCTTGTCAAAAGGTTGCAGGAGGTGATCATATGACCCTGGGACCCAGCAACAGTCATAAGTATGAACCAGTTGCCAAGCATCCGAATTTTGATCTCATGATCATGGGGATGCTCCAAAAATTGTTAAGTGTGAAAAATGGTTGCAAGTTACCTTTTTCATTACTGTTGTAACTTTGAACAGTCACTAAATGGACTGTTGTGAGTTGAGGACTACCTGTACACAAATTCCTTTTGTGTCTAATCATACTTGGCCAAATAAAGCTATTCTATTCTATTCTATTCTATTCTATTCTATTCTATTCTATTCTATTCCATTCCATTCCATTCCATTCCATTCCATTCCATTCCATTCCATTCCATTCCATTCCATTCCATTCCACATCCTATTCCATTCCACCCCACCCCATCCTATTGTATTGTCAAAAGTCAGACCCCCTGGCTTTTTACATTTTGAGGTACCAAACTGCTAGCCCTACTACGTGAACCAGATCAGGAAATCAACTTCATAAGAAGACTAAAACTAATTTTTATTGAGATGGGCTATAACAGTAAATCTGGTCCATCCTTCCTCTCCCTCTTATACACCAGTGAATCAGGAACGTGTCTGCCTGAGTCGTTTCTGAATGTTATCTTGTTGCTCTGGACTTCAAAAATGTTTTGGGCCCTTTTACCTAGGTTAGTGGTTCTCAACCTTTTCTTCACCACGGACCAGTTTTAAATATTTATTTATTTATTTATTTTAATTAATCATATTTGTATGCCGCCCACTCTCCAAGGACTCTGGGCGGCTTACAACAATCGACAGTATACTAAATAGCATATTGCCCCCAACAACCTGGGTCCTCATTTTACCCACCTCGGAAGGATGGAAGGCTGAGTCAACCTTGAGCCGGTGAGATTTGATCCGCTGATCTGCTGAACTAGCAGTCAGCTGAAATAGCTGCAGTATAGCACTCTAACCACTGCGCCACCTCGGCTCCAAAAAATACTTTTTGTGACTACAGACTATGGCCACGGACCACCAAGACTTAACTCAAGATTTAAATCATAACATTTCTACAAGCCGTCGCGGAGCCCCTGTGATATCATGCCCCCCCCCCCCGAAGTCCGTGGACCACAGATTGAGAACCACTGACCAAGGTAATTGTTATTACAGACTTCCCTTAAGATCACCTTCCTTACTCTCTATAGCACTGGCCTCCAAAGTTTGGGACACCAGAAACCGGTTCCGTGGAGAGAGGTTTTTCCCCGGACCGGAGGGGCGTGATTTTGGATGCTGCCTGCATCCTGCAGTTGGGGCTTCACTTGTTTGTGCGGCCTGGTTTTTGGCATGCCACAACCTGGTGCTGATCCAAGGACCAGGGGTTGGGAACCCCTGATCTATATGACAAGTGGACTTCAACTCCCAGAATCCCCAAGCCAGCAAGGGTGTGTGTGTGTGGGGGGGGGGGGAATGAAAATTACAATCCCAGCTCCAGATACCTCTGAGATACCTTTACCCCCAAAGCTGTTAAATACAGTCCTCGGACACCAAAAAAAAACCCCCTTACTTTTGTAGAAAGTTAGCACCCACCCCTCTCCTAGAAGAATGAAATATTTTGAGAAATATTAAAAAGACAGAATATTATATTTCCCTGGATGAGAAATGGAGAAACATGCTCTTGGAAAGCAGCCTTCACCTTTCTTAATAGCCCTCAGCTGGTGTCAGCACTTAAGAGATAAAGAGATAGCTAGCTCTATTCATAAGCAAATACCCTCAGCCAAGATCCAACAAAGGTAGCAGAGGTGGGTTTCAGCAGGTTCTGACCAGTTCTGGAGAACCGGTAGTGGAAATTTTGAATAGTTCGGAGAACCGGTAGTAAAAATGCTGACTGGCCCCGCCCCCACCTATTCTCTGCCTCCCAAGTCCCAACTGATCGGGAGGAAATGGGGATTTTGCAGTAACCTTCCCCTGGAGTGGGGTGGGAATGGAGATTTTACAGGATCCTTCGCTTGGAGTGGGGAGGGAATGGAGATTTTACAATATCCTTCCCCTGCCATGCCCACCAAGCCACACCCACCAAGCAATGCCACGCCCGCCACACCACGCCCACAGAACCGGTAGTAAAAATTTTTGAAACCCACCACTGAAAGGTAGGATTAGCCCTCAGCCACAATAGGAATTGCCCAAAGCCCCTTCATTGCATCATCTCAATTATACCACCTCCAGCAGTTTAAACTTCAACCAAACATAGCTCAGACAAACTCCTAGGATTTGTACATGACACCATGGGAGTCTGACAACAGCCAATAGAATGCATGTTCTTGCACAGGAACAGGTAGTTCAAGTGCAAAGCCCAAGAGAAGGTATAAATACCCTCCCCTCTCAACTCCATGTGGTCAGATGCACCAGAACCACAAACATGTGGTCCTGTTCATCAATAAATGGACCCTTTTTCCAATAAGCCTCCAGCCTCCATTTTGTCTCCAGTGCCCTTCTCCCAGCTTGGAATGGAACCAGATGGATATTTCTTCCAACACTTGGTTGCTCATGAACACATTCTTTTGAGAAAAACAATTGTGCAAGAACAACTGCTGAAACTTGCGTCAAAGTTGCATCTTGTGGGAATTTTAATCGCTGTCCCTTCTAAACTAAATTGGCTTAGTCCACATTTCATACCAAGTGCTGGAAGTTTCTGTTGCACAATCGAAGAGAGTTCCCCAAAGTTCTTGTTTTTTGCTTTGTTTTTTAAAGTAAAACTGAGCTTACGTTATAAATAGGAAGTAAGAAAATAACGGCAGCTTATTTGGTCGGGCAGCTGGCTTTCGGCTTTTGTCAGATACTAAATGCAAAAAATGAAAAGCAAAAGGATATCCATCAGGCACATAAAAAGGTGTCTACAATATAGTTGGACTCCTTGGGTTAAAAATTGAACTTTGGCGGAGGTCTTGTCCTTTGCCACAGGGGAGCAGTGCTGAGCAGACATCCAATTTTCTCAGCTAAACCATTGAACCACAATAGATTTCCTACTGTGGAAAGCGTGCTTATAGTGTACTTATACAATCTAAGTGCACAACTTTTCTCCTGATGTGATACAGAGGGTCCAATTGGTGAGGAATGCCAAATATATCTGTCTTTTGAAACTCAGCACTATTTTATCACCCCAGCCATTTTGCTTCATGATTTTTAAAGTGGTGTTAAACTTCTAAATAGCATACATTACTGAATTAAAGGAAGGAGGTGTCCTATTTTTTTTTCTCTGCTACTGAGGGGAAAAAAAGAAATAAAATAAGTGGAAAACACCCTGAATGGAATCTTCACTCTGTAAACTTGATTCCTGGATCCCCACAATTTTCTAAATTAGGGAAACACATTGTATTATAAACAAGACAGAAAAAAAAATTCAAACTTGCTGTTGTACACTCACTAAATGAACTGTTATAAGTCGAGGACTACCTATATTATATATATCTATATCTATATCTATATCTATATATCTATATCTATATCTATATATATATATATATATACACTCTGATGTCTGATAAAGCCAAAAAAATTCTAGTGAATGAGATTTCACTGAACCATGGCTGTATAAAGATCTTGATTTACGTAGGAAAAACCTGGATGAAACAAAAATACACAAAAGACCTACGAAAAGAGAATTAAAATAAAATAAAATATCTATCTATCTATCTATCTATCTATCTATCTATCTATCTATCTATCTATTCCTTGGACTGCAAGACGATCAAACCGGTCAGTCCTAGAGGAGATCAACCCTGATTGCTCTTTAGAAGACCAGATCCTGAAGATCAGATTCAAATACTTTGGCCATCTAATGAGAAGGAAGAACTCACTGGAGAAGAGCCTAATGCTGGGAAAGATTGAGGGCAAAAGGAGAAGGGGACGACAGAGAACGTGGTGGCTGGATGGAGTCACTGAAGTAGTTGACGTGAGCTTAAATGGACTCCAGGGGATGGTAGAGGACAGGAAGGCCTGGAGGAATGTTGTCCATGGGGACATGATGGGTCGGACACGACTTCGCGACTAACAACAACAACCTATATCGGAATGGGACAAGTCCTAGACCTAGACCCACCTATTAGGAAACAAGAGAGGACAAATATGCAGATCTCTTCTTACCTTTCTGGTCTTTTTCCAGTAATCCCGAAGGAGTGGGAGGCAGCGATTTCCAGGGACGGACAAGGGCGTGCTTCTGAGTTCGTGGCTTCGAGCGCAGAACCGGACTCTGGCTCGGCAGAGCGCTGAATTCAACTTGAGAAGTGAGGCTCTGGATTCGGAAAGCAAGAGAAAGAAAAGTGGAACGGGATGCTGATCTGAATCAAACCTAGCCCAGTGTCTCTCACCCTTGGAAACTTGAAAATGGATGGACTTCAGCTCCCAGAATTCCCCAGCCAGCAGCATCTTCAAGTTTCCAAAATTGAGAAACGGTGCTTTTAAAACAGGCTGCGGTATAGGATATTGTTGTACGTTTCAACTGTTTTAGAATCTTACTAAAGGATTACAGGTAGTCCTCGACTTAAAACCATCCCTTTGTAGTGACCGTTTTACGTTACAACGGCACTGAAAACAGGGACTTACGATCATTTTTTTCATTCTTATACAACTGTTGCTTGCAGCATCCCCCTGGTCATATTATCAAAATCCAGACACCTGGTAACTGGCATCAGAGGTGGGCTGCTAGGGGTTCGGGAGAACCTCTAGCTAAGATTCTATGCAGTTCAGAGAACCCCCAAATCCCACTCCTGGCTGGCCCTGCCCACCCTACCCCTCCTCTCCCCTCCCCTCCCAGAAGTCCCCACGCGGCCTGTTTTGGATGCAGGTAAGGGCAGGGCACACACGGAATCTTGGGGAGGGTGAAAAATGGGCCTACCGGAAGATCGGGCCTGTTTCCGGCCTCCAGAGGGTCTCCGGAGCCTAGGGAGGCCATTTTTACTCTCCCGGAGGCTCAAAGAAAGCCTCCAGAGCCTGGGGAGGACAAAAACGCACCCCCCCCCCACTGTGGTGCAGGAGGCTGACTAGGCCACGCCCACCATGGCCAAGCCTACCCAGCAACCAGGCAGAGAACCCCTTGCTAAAATTTTTGAAGCCCACCCCTGAGTGCCATGTATTTATGACAGGCAGTGTCCCGCGGTCATTTGATCACCTTTTATGACTTTCTGACCACAAAAGTCAACGGGGAAGCCAAATTCACTTAACAGCCGTGTCACTAATTTAACAACTGCAGTGATTCACTTAACAATGCTGGCAGGAACGATTGTAAAATGGGGCAAAAGTCACTTAACTCTCTTAAGTTTAGGAATGGAAATTTTGAGCTCAGTTGTGTTTGTACATCGAACACCTGTAAAATATTGTTGCATATTCTAATTTAGAGCGTTACTGAAAGGCTTTAACTCTTTTCTAGCATGGCTTATTCCTTGGGAAACCTAGTTTGGAAAGGCAGGATCCACATTTCGAAAACCTAAAAATAAAAAGGCATATAGGCCCTCGCTGAAGGATGGATGGGTGGTGCTAAGAAGACACAGATGCTTTAATGCTGTGATGGCGAACCTATGGCACGGGTGCCACAGGCGGCACATGGAGCCATATCTGAGGGCACACAAGCGTTGCCCTAGCTCAGCTCCAGCACACATGTGCCCACCGGCCAGCTGATTGTCGGGCCTTCCGGCCCACCTGAAGTCGGGAAATGGGCTGTTTCCGGCCTCCAGAGGGCCAACAGGGGGGTTGAGGAAGGCCGTTTTTGCCCTCCCCAGGCTCCTAGAAAGCCTCTGGAGCCTGGGGAGAGTGAAAAATGGGCCCACTGTGCCATCACGTGTCAAAAGCATGGGGAGTGTGGGGGAAGCACACACATGTGCGCGGGAGGGCGGAGCACGGGTGGGCATTGAATTATGGGTGTGGGCACGCACATGCATGATCCCCCTGCTCTCCCCCCGCTTTTGGCACACGACAGCAAAAAGGTTAGCCAGCACTGCTTTCATGAGTTGTTGAGTCCCTATAAAGCAGCTCCATCTTTTTCCAGGTTCCCCCAGGAGCATGCTGGCTGGGGAATTTTGGGAATTGAAGTCCATACATCTTAACATTGCCAAAATCAGCAAACACCACTCCGGCTGATTTAGGGCTGCTGTCACGAGATGACTAGAAGAATTACAGGAATTAAAATTCGGCCACATCTGGAAGGCAGGACACTGAGGAAGGCTGCTCTATGATTTTTTCTTAAAGGGCCAATTCATTCTCCTCTTTCTGCTTTTCCAGCTGCATTCCATCTCTCCCATTAAGCTCATTCCCAACTTGCCTCTTTGTGTGTTTTTAACTTGTACTTTTGCATCCTTGGGGTCGATCCTATGCTACAGTTTCCCTCAAGTGATAGGAACCGATAATGTTTGCATAAAGTGCCTTTGCTTGACAGATGGGCCCCTTACCTGTTTTCCTGCCGTTCCTGCCGTTCCTGCCGTTCCTGCCGTTCCTGCCGTTTCTGCATCCGAAGCATCACTCTTCGGTGTCTGTTCTTCTCCTATTGCATTCATTTCATGCTCCATTTTTTTTTAACTTGCTCCAAACGGATTGTCTGAAGACTCTTCTATGTGGAAGGATTTTTTTGTTTCGCTAGAAGAAAAAAGAAACAGATTCAAGTCCTATTTGAGAATTTCAGGTGTAGGAGTTCCGAGTGAAAAGATGGTTTTGAAAATAGACTCATTAGAGCTGTGGTACTGGAGAAGGTTCCTGCGTATTCCTTGGACAGCAAAGACGTCTAAGAAGCAAGTACTTGAACCAATAAAGGAGAATATTTGTAGCTCAGTATTGAAATGAGGGGTCCTTGGTGCTCTCTGAGCTTCCTTCTTTTCCTGCAGATGTTTCATTACCCTAACTAGGTAACATCATCAATGCTAATTATGATGTTACCTAGTTAGGGTAATGAAACATCTGTAAGAAAACAAGCAAGCTCAGAGAGCACCAACGACCTCTCAAGTACTTGAACACATAACACCAGACATGTCACTGAAAGGCAATACCACAAAACTGCATCTCATTTATTTTGACCGTATCATGTGGAGGAATTCACTGGCGAAAGCAATTGTGCATGGAAGAGTTAGCGGTAAAAGGAAACCAGGCCATCAAAGAACACAACAGCTGGACAGCATCAAAGCTGACACCAGCATATAAAAAAAAATAAAAGATGTGGAGACGCTAGAAAGAGTGAAGAGAAGAGCAACAAAGATGATTAGGGGACTGGAGGCTAAAACATAGGAAGAACGGTTGCACGAACTGGGTACGTCTAGTTTAATGTAAAGAAGGACTAGGGGAGACATGATAGGAGTGTTCCAATATCTCAGGGGCTGCCACAAAGAAGAGGGAGTCAA
>WNWU01000339.1:585313-610934 GCA_012654045.1 Ptyas mucosa | reverse complement strand
GCAGGGCGCATAGAATTATGGATGTGGGCACGCATGCGTGTGACCCCCACCGCGCTCCCCCTGCTTTTGGCACGTGATGGCAAAAAGGTTAGCCATCATTGCTATAGGATTTCCTGCCTAAGCAGGTGGTTGGACTAGAAGATCTCCCTTCCAACTCAGTTATTCTATTATTCTAGCCCCCAATCTTTTGGGCACCAGGGACCAGTTCTGTGGAGAGATTTTTCCATGGACCAGAGAGCGTGTGATTTCATGTGCTGCCTGAATCCTGTGGATGGGGCTTCGCTTGTTTACGTGGCCCAGTTGCTGGCATGCCACAGCTCGGTGCCGATCCGTGGACCGGGAGTTGGGGACTCCTGTTCCAGCTTTCACAAATGAGAATCGTTATAGGACGATAGTCCTCAACTTACAAGCATGCCGGCTGGAGAATTCTGGGAGTTGAAGTCTAACCCATTTTAAAGTTGCCAAAGTTGAGAAAGTCTGATCCTGAGGTAAAACCTTTCAGCTGAAGATAATAGGATCAGGATCAGCCAAGCAAAACACAGAAGTGTATCCAAAGAGAAAACAGCGAAAAGCAAAGGTCAAAGAGGAAACTTTCTTAGTCACTTCTGTTGCTAAGCTCTTTCCATGCTGGGCCGCTCATGAGATTAGCTTTCAGGGTGATATCTCTGCTATTTCTAGTTATTTCAGGAAGTAACACAAAAATAGATGTTTACTCTGATTCTCTGCCATTGCTCTTTCAATGCGAAGCTGCCTCATTGATATCAGTCCTATAAATCAGTGCCGTGACTTGATTTATTTACTTATTAAACATGTACGTCGCCCAGCTCACCAAAGTCAATTAACTCTAGGCAACATATATTGATTAAAATGCTCCGCAGTTTAGTCCTTGACTTACAACCATTCGTTTAGAGACTGTTCAAAGTTACAAGGACACTGAAAAAAAGGCACTTACGGCCATTTTTCACTCTTAACGACCATTGCAGCATCCCCATGATCACATGATCAAAATTCAGACGCTTAGCAACTGTCTCATATTTATGACAGTCACAATGTCCCGGGGTCGTGGGATCACTTTTTGTGACTTTCTGACGGGCACATGACATGGATTTTGTAACTTTTGTAACTAACATACTGTAGTTATTTTGTATTTTACTTTGTTTTCTCTCTTTTAAAAAGATGCTCAGGTTTATTGGCTTTTAACATTCCTAAACTGATAATCAGGCTGGAGATTAGCTCCAGATAAGAAAATGTTGGTTAGTACAAATTGGGATCTGGTTTATCTCTTTTGTGAATTCCAGACAACTTTTTTCCTTACAATTTATGCTCCTTCTGATGTCAGACGTCATTTTAATGAACTTGTGTGGCAGGGGTGAAATCCAGCAGGTTCTGACAGGTTCTGGAGAACCGGTAGCGGAAATTTTGAGCAGTTCGGAGAACCAGCAAATACCACCTCTGGCTGGCCCGAGTGGAGTGGAAATGGAGATTTTGCAGTATCCTTCCCCTGCCACACCCACCAAGCCACACCACACTCACCAAGCCATGCCCACAGAACCAGTAATAAAAAAATTTGGATTTCACCACTGTTGTGTGGTATTATGGGATGCAAATATGTGACATGTTTGACTCTATGTAACTGATTTTCTATGCATACTTTTACCCTGTCCAATCAACTTTCCTCTTGCATTTTCTTTGTTGTGTTAACTCTAAAAAGGAATGTAACATGGGGCTTGGGGTTCTCTCTCTCCTTTTTCATAGAGAGATCCCACTTTATCAGGGTACCGTAATAAACTGCTTTTAAAAGATCTTCCAACCTGGTTGCTTATTGGGAAGATAAATCAAGGCAGAACCTAGGGCCAGATTTGGCTATCACTTCTGACAAAGCCAGATTCACTTAACAGCCGTGTTGCTAACCTAACAACCGCAGTGATTCACTTAACAACTGTGGCAAGAAAGGTCGTAAAGTGGGGCAAAACTCACTTAACCACTGTCTTGCTTAGCAACAGAAATTTTTTTGGCTCAATTGTGGTCACAAGCCGAGGCCTACCTGTGTCAAACATTAAAACAATTAAATGAAGATCTTAAATTTAAAGTGCAATTAAAATAAAACTGAGCGGGATGGAGAGGGAAGGGTCAAAGTGCGCAAAAGGAGGAGGAGGTGCTGCTCCATTAGCCTCCTCCAAAATGCCACACCCCTTTTGGCGCCACAGGCTACTTGGCACCACCATATCTTCTATGCCTTTCGGAAGGTCAAAAGAGTGGAAGCCGATCCGATCCCGGGGAAGTGGGAGAAGATACTCCAGCGGACAGGTCCCACGGCACAAAAGGCTGTTCTTCTGGACCCCCGTTGTGATTCTATGATTTCTTTTGCAACCGTCATTAAGTGAACACTGTGATCGTAAAGGAAACACTGCAGTCGTACGCGAACAAGGCAGTCGTAAAGCCAACTCGTCATTTGCGATGGGCCTATTTTGCCCAAACTGGAAATAATATGCCGTTTTTCCAAAAAATCGTTGTAAAATGTGGTCACTTGATTGTGGGATGCCAAAAAACCAGGTTTAAATGCAGGCTGGTTGCCAAGGCCTAGTTTGTGGTCATGTGTCCTTGGGATCAGGTCAACCAATCAATCAGAATAGAGCTGGAAGTCACCTTGGAGCAGTGGTGGGATTCAAGTAATTTAACAACCGGTTCTCTGCCCTAATGATTTCTTCCAACAACCAGTTTGCTCAGAAAGTTAACAACCGGTTCTCCCGAAGTGGTGCGAACTGGCTGAATCCCACCACTGCCTTGGAGGCCTTCTAGTCCAACCCCTGCTCAAGCAGGAGACCCTATACCCGTGATGGCGAACCTATGGCACGGGTGCCACAGGTGGCACATGGAGCCATATCGGTGGGCACGCGGGCTCAGCTCCAGCACGCATGAGTGCACCGGCCAGTTGATTTTTGGGCCTTCTTGGCCACCAGAAGTCAGGAAACACGCTGTTTCCAGCCTCCGGAGGGCCTCTAGGAAGGGTGGGGAAGGCTGTTTTTGCCCTCCCCAGGCTCCTAGAAAGGCTCTGGAGCCTGAGGAGAGCGAAAAATGGGCCTACCGGGCCCACCGTGCCATCGCATGCCAAAAGTAGGGGGAGCATGAGGGGGGGCGCATAGAATTATGGATGTGGACACACGTGCGTCTGTCCCCCCCCACGCTCCCTCCCCCACTTTTGGCACGCAATGGCAAAAAGGTTAGCCGTCACTGCCCTATACCATTTCAGACAAGTGACTGTCCAGTCTCTTCTTAAAAATCTCCAGGGGTGAAGCACCCATAACATCTGAAGGCAAGCAGTTTCACTGGTTAATCGTCCTTACTATTAGGAAGTTTCTCCTTAATTCCAGATTGTTTCTCTCCTTGATTATTTTCCCTCCATTATTTCTTGTCTTGCCTCCTGGGGCTTTGGAAAATAGGTTGACTCCCTCCTCTTTTGTGGCAGCCCCTCAAATATTGGAATACAGCTATCATGTCCCCCTTAGTCCTTCTTTCCTCTAGACCAGTGATGGCTAACCTTTTTGCCATCGCGTGCCAAAAGCGGGGGGAGCGCAGTGGGGTCACAGGCACACGTGCCCACATCCATAATTCTATGTGCCCTGCCCCCCGTGTTTCCCCTGCTTTTGGCATGCAATGGCACAGTGGGCCTGGTAGGCCCATTTTTCTCTCTCCCCAGGATCCAGAGCCTTTCTAGGAGCCTGGGGAGGGCAAAAACGGCCTTCCCCACCCCCCAGAAGCCCTCTGGAGGCCGGAAACAGTGTGTTTCCTGATTTCTGGTGGGCCCAGAAGGCCCGAAAATCAGCTGGCTGGCGCATGCATGTGTGCCGGAGCTGAGCTCGCATGCCCACCGATATGGCTCCACGTGCCACTTGTGGCACCCGTGCCATAGGTTCGCCATCACGGCTCTAGACTAACTAGACCAGTGCAGTGGTGAAATCTAAAATTTGTTACTACCGGTTGTGTGGGCGTGGCTTGGTGGGGGGGGGATAATGTGACTGGGAAGAACTTCTTCGCCGAAGAGGTTGTAGAAAAAATGCTTTAATTTTTTTTTTTTAAAAGCCTCTGATGATTGTGCGGCTCAGCTGGGCGGGGGTGGGCAGGGATTTTTGCTACCGGTTCTCCGAACCACCCACCTCCATCACTACCAGATTGGGTGATCCAGTCCGAACCGGGAGCATTTCACCCCTGGACCAGTAGTGAAATCCACATTTTTTTTACTACTGGTTCTGTGGGTGTGGCTTGGTGGGCGTGGTGTGGTTTGGTGGGCATGGCTTGATGGGTGTGGCAGGGGAAGGATATTGCAAAATCTCCATTCCCACCCCACTCTGGGGCCAGCCAGAGGTGGCATTTGCCAGTTCTCCAAACTACTCAAAATTTCCACTACTGGTTCTCTGAACTACTCAAAATTTCCGCTACTGGTTCTCCAGAACCTGTCAGAACCTGCTGGATTTCACCCCTGAACCAGACCCAAATCCTGCAACCGTTCTTCACATCTTTTTGACTCCAAGCTTTTAATCATCTTAGTTGCTCTTCTTGGCACTTTTTCCAAAATCTCAACCTCTTTTTTATAATGAGGAACTAAAACTGGATGTAAATCATAAGGACGCCTGGTATGCTAAGCAACTGGTTGTAAATTGGGAACTCCCTATAGTCTCCCACAGAATTTGATTATTCTAAATTACTTCACTCTGATTCTCACCACACTGGTGTGTTGAGCTATAAGTCAAATAAGAATCTCCATACCACTTAGGAATTCTGGGAGCTGTAGTCCATCGTATCCAGAGAGCCCTAGACTATGTCTCTCTCTCAGACAGTCTTCCACCATCTGATTCTCTGCAAATGGGCCAGATCCTGGCTTCCCGTCTTAGATTAATAGGATTATGCCCAAAAGTATTATATGGAAGATGGCAAATTGGTACAGATTACAGTAAAAATAAGAATAATAAAATCCTTCAGTGCAAAGCAGCCAAAATGGGGGGGGGGGAGCTCCCACCCATTCCAATGTTGGTCCGGACCGCCCCCACCCATTCTTGAGGTCTGGACCACCCCCATCTTATTGGCCTTCTGGAAAATGGTGAAGACTTAGCTTTTCTGGCAGGCCTGGGGCCGTTGATCTCGCTGCTGCAATTTTGTGAGATCCGGCCATGAATGGAGTGTATGGGGTTTTTTTAAAATGTTTTTTAAAACAACTGTTATGGTATATTGTTCGCATTATTTTATGTTGTAAACTGCCCAGAGTCCCCAGGGAATTGGGCGGCATAGAAATGCGACAAATAAAAATAAATAAATAAATAAATAAATAAATAAATAAATAAATAAATAAATGTTGCCTCACTGCCATCACTCCTCCTCCAATTTTCAGTGGAAGAAATAACCCCCACAGCCTTCTGTATTTACTTTACTTTACTTTTATTTGATTTATATACCGCCCTACTCCCGAAGGACTCAGGGCGGTGAACAGCCAACAATAAAATACATAACATACAAAATTTAAAAGCCGAAATAAAACCGAATTAAATAGTTTGGCCCAGACAGATTAAAACCCCAGTCAATTTAAAACAAATTTAAACTTGAAGTATTAGAATATTAAAAATATTAAAATTTTAAAAGAGGGAGAAAATTATGTCAAGGAAAATTATGTATCTCCCCCCCGCCCCCCCAGTTTCTCACTGTTGCCTATAACCTGGTTTTTCCTAGGGGTCTCCTATCCTATTCCAAATCAATCCCAAACCTACTTAAGCTTAATAACTTATTTGATTTATAGCCTGCCTTTCCCCCAGGATCTCAAGCCATCGTATATGGGGAAGTAACCGGTGAGATATGCTAGGATAAAAATGGCTGACCCAGAATTTCTCCCCCCTCCCCCCCCCGAAGCCTTCGAGTCAGAAGGGGACCAGTACTTGGGTCTCTCCATCCTAGCCCAACATCTTCTTGATAGCTCTGGGGCTAAGAGGGAGGGACTGGCTCAGATTCCCTCAGAGAATCCCCAGTTTTGCTACCGAAGGAGCTGCCCGCTTCAGGCAAGAGGAGGGGGCTAATAGCCATGTTATACTTTAAGCTCTTTCAAAACTTAGCTGTCAAATTCCAATTTGCGCATTTACTCCCAGTTATCCCCATTCCCTCGCACATCGCTTGAGGTCTTTAAAATAAAACGGGAGCAAAACAAACCCACTCTCAGACCAGAGATGGGTTTCAGCAGGTTCTGATCAGTTCTGGAGAGCCAGTAGCGGAAATTTTGAGTAGTTCAGAGAACCGGCAAATACCACCTCTGACTGGCCCCGCCCCCATCTATTCTCTGCCTCCCAAGTCCCAGCTGATTGGGAGGAAATAGGGATTTTGCAGTAACCTTCCCCTGCCACGCCCACCAAGCCACGTTCACCAAGCCATGCCACGCCCACCCAAGCCACGCCCACAGAACCGGTAGTAAAAAAAATTGAATCCCACCACTGTCTCAGACACACATTCACGCAGTCGTATTTATTTTTGAGGTACACTTGAAGTGCAGAGTAGTGCAGTTAGGAGCCCTTCCTCCTCCTCCTCCTCCTCTTCCTTCTCCTGGCCCCATTCCAGATAATTGCTAACAAAGTATAGGTTGTCCCAGGGGTGAAATGTAAAATTTCTTACTACTGGTTCTGTGGGCTTGGTGGGGGGGGAGGGATAATGTGACTGGGTGGGCGTGGCCAACTTTTTTTTTAAATTTTAACTTTTCAAAGCATTCTTTCCGCAAATGCAAAAAAATGCTTTGAAAAGCCTCTGCCGATCAGGAACACAGCTGGGATCGTCAGAGCCTTTTCAAAGCATTTTTTTAACCACCTCTTCCGCTGAAGAGGTTGCAGAAAAAAATGCTTTGAAAAGTCTCTCTGACGATCAAGCAGCTCAGCTGGGATTGTCAGAGAGACTTTTAAAGCAGTTTTTTCTGCAACCTCTTCCGGGGAAGAGATGGTTAAAAAAATGCTTTGAAAAGCCTCTGAGATCCCAGCTGAGCCACGCGATCATCAGAGGCTTTTTTTTTACTTTTAAAAGCATTTTTTCGGGGGAAGAAGTTGTAGAAAAAATGCTTTTAAAAGTAAAAAAAAAAAGCCTCTGATGATCGTGCGGCTCAGCTGGGCATGGTGGGGGAGGGGACGTGCAGGGATTTTTGATACTGGTTCTCCGAACCACTCGCCACCATCGCTACCGGATCAGGTGATCCGGGCTGAACCAGGAGCATTTCACCCCTGGGTTGTCCTCAACTTACGATCACAATTGAGCCGAAAATTTCTGTTGTTAAGTGAGACATTTGTTAAGTGAATTTTGCCCCATTTTACAACCCTTCTCGCCTCCGTTGTTAAGTGAATCACTGCGGCTGATAAGTTAGTAACACGGTTGCTAAGTGAATCTGGCTTCTCCATTGACTTTGCTGGTCAGAAGTTCGCAAAAGGGATCGCATGACCTTGGGACACAGCAGCAGTCATAAATATGACCCAGTTGCCAAGTGTCTGAATTTTGACCACATGATCATGCAACTCCGTAACTCGGAAAAACGGTCATAAGTAACTTCTTTCAGTGCCGTTATTACTAAACGAACTGTTGTAAGTTAAAGACTATCTGTAGTAACCTTTCCTCCTTCTCCTCCTGTTTTTCCTGAAATAACATCTGCTAATGTACATAGAAATAGGTCCAGAGACTCCAGAAAGCTTCCAGAGCTGAAGTGGAGACTGCAACCTGGATCTCCCCACATCTAGTCCAGTTCACCATCCTCCCCACACTGGCTCTGGGGCTGAAGCTGGGCGGATATACGGTATCAGCCAGGGACTGTCACATGTTGAGAAGATGGAAAAAGAGGAAGAGGAAGAGGAGGAGGAACAGGAAGAAAACAAATGATAAGGTTGATGACGTTCACGGCAATGTGAACAACAACTGATAAAGCTGCCCACCTGTCTATTAACTTAGATGCCAACCACTGAAACTACCGGAAGGACTTTCTGCCTTTGAGCATCTGTTAGGCCAATGAAGCAAAGAATCAACGGTCTCTGAAGAACTCCTTGTCTGCGGTCTCTTAAGAGCCCCCTCTCTGCGTTCCCCAGAGGCTGATTCTCAGGTTGATTTTCCATCTCCTGATCTTGAGAAAGGCAATAATAGGGTGTCACACAGATCAGGCTGGCCAGCCACCACATATGTGTGTATCGTAGCACACACCACCAGCTGTTGTGTTGTTCTGCCTGCCATCTGTGCGCGGGGGTGTGGAAACAACTGGAGAAAGTCTTCACATATGTGCCCCACAAAACACAAACCATGGGGTGTGAAAGAAACAATGTCCTGGGGCAGAGCCCAAAAGCTTGACTCTTGAACGGGACAAGTGCGTAGGCAGCAAATCTGAATGTTGGCTTCTACAGAAAATATTCTGGCATGGGACAGGGGTAGTAGAGGTCAAAAGCCGGCCAGGTGTCCCCTTTCCCTCTCTCTCTTGGTGGCCCTCTTGTCCTTTTCCCCTTAAGGAACAGATGCAAAGTTCTTTCAGACCCAAAACAAACCGTGCAAGCTCTTTTCGTTAGCCCCATGCAAAATTTTCAAAATCCCCCGTAAAGTTGGCAGGAGAGAGAGGAAGCCGAAGGATGCCCAGGATTTGAGCCGGCCTCCTGAGGAACGTTTCCTCAAGGTTCAGAATGGAGGTGGTTCTCTTGCAGTTCCAGTCCAGCTGAGTCTTCACGATCCAGTTTGGGGGCCTGCCAGATCTGGGGTTGATGTGAGGGCAACCTCAGGCGATAGCGGAGGAGGGCTGAAGCCGTGCCGAGGCCTTAGCGGCCTGGCCCACCCAAACATCCCTCAGTTCTTGCGTTGGGAGGGCTTGTGGGAATCAAAGCGTCTGGCTGGAAAGCTGCTGGTTCCTTTTTTTTTTGAAAAGCCGACATCTGTGGGTGATATTTTCCGTCAGGGCCTGAAACCGGTTCCTGCCTTTGTCCTATTGTGAAAAGCCACCACGGTTTGCAAAGGCCTTCGCGGTGCTCTGTCTCTTGCCGGTGACGCCCTGCCCTGCCATTTCGCACCTCCCTCTCCTTCACACCCCAAATATCTCGGCTGGGGGGGGCTCTCTCTCTCTCTCTCTCCCCCCAGAACGCCCTGCCACCCCCTCCCCAAGCCCCTAAGCATGACAATGGGCCCATGTGTTTCCGTGGGGGGTGAGGAATTCAAAGGGGGCGGAGGGGACAATGGGACCCTGTCTGGGCCACTCGCCTCCTCGGCGGGACCAGGGTCGGAGGGCCATGACTCATGCCAGGGGATGAAATGCCAGGGGGCACGGGGGCTTTGCCATGCTGCAGGGGTGTGTGGAAGCCATCCAAGAGAGGTGGGGACTTGGCAGCTCCAGTTCACACATACACACACACACACACACCACCACCATCCAAGCCAGCCCGAGCCGACAACTTCGCTGCAGTCAGCAGCTTCTGCTCTGGAGTCTCCAGGCTGGCTGAAGATACAGAGAGCCACGGAAACAGGTAGCCGGTACCAGAGGGCCCGTGAGCGTGCGTGAGCGCCTGGACAGCCTTTTAGGACACGGATCCTGAACACGCATGTATACCGCGCTGTGAAGTGGGCAGAAAAAAACTGTAATATGCAGGAGCTGCTTCTGTTTTAGGGATCTGAGTTGCAAATCTCTGGATCACCAGCAGGGGCAGCAACCTTTGAGTGCTCTGCATGGCTGTGGCGCCCTCTAGGGACCATCCAGAGCCTTGCAGTTCAGCCCTAACTGTTTTTCTTGCCCCTTCCACTCTTCTGCCTTTAATGGGAGCTTGAGAGCTTGAAATTGGGGCTTTTTCTGGGCTACAGAAGGGAAGACCCCTTGCTTTCCCTCCCTCCCTCCCTCCCTCCCTCCCTCCCTCCCTCCCTCCCTCCCTCTCTCTCTCTCTCTCTCTCCTCCCCCCCTTATATGTTGTCAGCATTTCGGTGATAAATCAGGGATGTTAAAAAAATTTGTTTATGTAGTAGCATGGGGAAAATCTCAGCCGGTTGTATCATGTGAATTTTGAGTAAGATCCTACAGAGGAACTTGATGCTTTGTGTTGTCATCCAATTTCCTGAGTGTGTTTTGCAAATTGTGACAGACACGCACACCCCACTGCAGAGCTATGGTTTCTGGAGAAGCCAATGGATGACTGAGAGGCCCTTCTGAATGGGGTGTGTGTGTGTGTGTGTGTGTGTGTCTTCCTAGGATTCCTAGGAACCCCTTTCTGCTGACTAAGCATTAGGAGAGGGCCAAAGAGACAGGAGATACAGATTATTTTATTTTTCCTTCTCTTCCTCCGTGTTGGCTTTATTTTATTTTATCGGTTGTCTTGCTTAACCTTTCTTCTCCACTCCCACAGGTCCTGGGCTCCGAAGGCTTTCCTGCGCTCTGGGAAATGGGGAGGCTAGCTACCGTTCCCATTGTCCTGCTTTGTGGGAAATTCCTTGTAATATTCCTTCTAAGGGAAACACTCGGCCAGAGCAAGCCACGAGAGGGGTAAGGCAATTTAGAAAAATAGGAACTAAGTGGTGAAGTAATATAGGGCTCATACAGCAGCCAGAAGGTTCAAGCACTAAGCAATTCCTCTTTACTGTTCTTGGGAAGCATCTGATAAATTTAGTTACGCCTTGAAAACTATCGAGAGACACGTTCGCGTAAAAACACAACCTTGGCGTGAGTTGACCACTCATTCGGCTTTGGTTGGCTACTGTTGAACTTGGTGCACTGTGCTAATTCAGCAGATGAAAGCAAAGATGCAAAAACAAAAAAAAGAGGAAGTCCCGTGTTTTTGACAGGAACTAGTATCTGTGGAACTCACTGCCACAAGAATATCCTGAGGATTGCAACACTTAATTTAAAAAAAAATCATCAAATAGGAGACTGATGGATAATTCTTTGTTGTTCTTTTTTTCTTCTCATGGCAGAGCTCTTGCTAAATTCTGCAGCTTTTTGAATAGAGGTAGTCCTCGAATTATGACCAGCCGGTTAACGAATATTTGAAGTTCTGACGGACCTATCTAGGGGTGACTTACAACCCAGATTTGAAGTTCGTATGGCCAACTCCATAAGAGTTGGCCATGCCCATACTTGGGGTGCACGGCAACCAGCCTCTGCTTACGGCTTTTTGCGGTGTCCTGAAGCCACATAATCACGTTTTATGACAGTTTTGATAAAAACTGACTTTTACTTCTGATTTTGGTAAAACCATGCCCAGGGCAAACCATTAGTTTGCTTAATGACTGTGTTGTTTGCTTAATAAATGGGGTGATTTGCTTAGCGACTGCCACAAAAAAGGTCCTAAAATCAAGTCACTTATTTGACAGCTTTACAATTGTCATGAGTTACGACTTTGATGGGTAGACTTCATTATGGACATAACTCGAGGACTCCCTGTAGTAGTGATAATTGTTAATGTGACAATCCATTGATTGTTTTCTTGGCAAGTTTTTTGAAAGTAGTTTGGCCCTTGCGTTCTTCCTAAGACTGAAAGAGTGATTGGCCACTAAGTCACTTTGTGCCTAAGGCAGGATTTGAACTCACAGTCTCCCACTGTTCAATCTAACAGCTTGGACCACTGCTTTATACCTTTATGGCTCTCATAATAGTGGTAATTTTTAAAATTAATGATTGATTCTGTGCCATCAAATCGGTGTCAACGATTGGGGACCTCCATAGATAGATCTTCTCTCAGAAACCCATGTAGTCCTCGACTTACGACCACAGTTGAGCCCAAAATTATTTGTTAAGTTAATTTTGCCCCATTTTACAACTGTTTTTGCCACGGTTGTTGAGTGAATCACTGCAATTGTTAAGTTAGTAGCACAGTTGTTAAAAGAAACTGGCTTCCCCTTTGACTTTGCTTGTCAGAAGGTCGCAAAAGGAGACGCTGCAACCGTCATAAATATGAGTCGGTTGCCAAGCGGCTGAATTTTGATCATGTGACCATGGGGATGTTGTAATGGTCGTAAGTGTCACTTACCTTTCCCTACTGGCTCGCAAATGTGAGTGCGTGCCTCCTCCATGGATCCGCAGAATCTTCTGCACATACGCAAAGGGTCAAAAATGGGACATGATGACGTCCAGGTGGGTGGGTGGAGCCTCCCGCCACTGGCGCTACTGGATGGTGCGATCCGGATAGATGCGGCTGAATTTCACCACTGGCACGCATGCACGCCTAACGTGCTTGCGTGCAGAGTTCAAAATACAGCAATTTGAAGCGCAGTTGCTTACCTTCTAAGGCAGTTCCGTTAAGTAGAACAGCGGAGGTGTGGAAATCAGCTGTGCCGTGCAAATCAGCTGACCCGGAAAGAAGGAAATATAGGACAGGATAGGGCTGGGGCGGGTGGGCAGGGGCAGCTCATCGTCGGAACTACCAGTTCGCCCGAACCAGTTCGAACCGACAGCAGCCCACCACTGGTGATGTATGAAAGAGAAGATGAATTGCTAGAGGGAGAGAATTCAGAGGAGAGGATGGTGGGTTTGGTGTTTGTTTGTTTCTTCAAGTCAGGGTTGACTCCTGGAGGAGTCTGGAGTCCGTGTGGACCAATCCCTGCAGTTTTCTTGGCCAGGTTTCAGAAGGACTGACTGGCCCAAGATCACCCAGCTGACAGTGGGCCTAAGGCAG
This sequence comes from Ptyas mucosa, assembly GCA_012654045.1. NCBI lineage: Eukaryota > Metazoa > Chordata > Lepidosauria > Squamata > Colubridae > Ptyas > Ptyas mucosa. Next base: position 598,305 of record WNWU01000339.1, on the reverse strand, counting down.
GATTAGAACTCACAGTCCTCTGGTTTCTAGCCTGGAACCTTCACAACAGGGATACTATTCAGCAGGTTCTAACAGGTTCTGGAGAACCGGTAGCGGAAATTTTGAGTAGTTCGAAGAACTGGCAAATGAGCTGAACCCGTGGGGGAAATTCAAATATTTAATGATTTTAATTTGATTTTAATTAATTTTTAAACTGTTTTTAACTGTTTATGTAATTTCTTTGCTATTTTTGTAAGCCGCCCTGAGTCCTACGGGAGAAGGGCGGCATATAAATCACATTAAATAAATAAATGAATGAATGAATGAATGAATGCCACCTCTGGCTGGCCCCAGAATGGGGTGGAAATGGAGATTTTGCAATATCCTTTTCCTGGAGTGGGGAGGGAATGGGGATTTTGCAGTATCCTTCCCCTGCCATGCCCAAGCCACGCCACGCCCAAGCCACACCCACTGAACCAGTAGTAAAAAAATTTGAATACCACTACTGCTTCATCCCTATATGAGACTGGCTCCATGAAGAATTCAGCCAAGAGTAAAACTCTCCTGCTGCTCTAGGTTTTCTGACCAATTCTGCATGGATTCGAAGAGACAAATTTGCTTTTTCAGTGTCGTTCCATTTCTACCCACAGCCGAGTGTGTGCCCGAAATATGCTGAGAATCCCCTTAGCCTACAATGAGACGTACGCCAAGCCCCAACACCAGCCATATTTGACGCTGTGCCCAGGACCTCGTGTGTGCAGTTCTTACAGGTATGATCAAAATTTTGGTCAGACGAGGATTCAAAAGGATCTGTGGATCCTATATTTGTGGCAGAGGAAAGGGAGAACTACAACAGGCTGGTTTGGTGGCTCAAAAGTGAGACACCGGGGAAGCACAGCAGCGCCTGCATTTTCTGCGTTGCATGAGAAAAGTACATCTTCCTTCCCCTGTCCTTACCACTTTATACAGAGGGACGATGGAGAGCCTCCTGTCATATGGCATTACTGTCTTGTATGGAAGCATTACTGCTTCAGACAAGAAGGCGGTGCAGAGAGTGGTGAGGACAGCAGAAAATATTATTGGTAGCTCACTTCCTTCTATCCAGGACATAGCACATAAGCGATGCTTGAAAACGTCCGCAGGATTGTCTGGAACTCTACATGTCCTCTTCATAACCTGTTTTCCTGGTTACCTTCTGGGAAGAAGCTTAGTGGTATCCAAAGTAGAACATCCAGATTCAGCCACAGTTTTGTTCCATATAGCATCAAACTTGTGAACTCTCAAGTTTTCTCTTTCCATATTTGAATTTCTATATTCGAAATGGACAGTGATATAGATAGATAGATAGATAGATAGATAGATAGACAGAGAGAGAGAGAGAGAGAGAGAGAGAGAGAGAAATAGAGATAGATATGCATATATTTGGATAGATAAATAGATAGATAGATAGATAGATAGATAGATAGATAGATAGATAGACAGACAGACAGAGAGAGATAAATAGATTAGAGATAGATATGCATATATTTGGATGGATAGATAGAGATAAATGTAGATGTAGATGTATATAGCATGTGTATATGTGTGTTATATATATGTATGGGTAGTGGGGAGCTCCAACCAGTGTTACCACCAGTTCTCTTCGCGCATGCTTTGCACATAAGATTTCTGCCCAGCTGAAGTGCAGCAATCCACTGTGCCACGCCTATCAGCTGTGCTAAAAAATGACAAATAAAGGTAGGTATAACACGGGGACGGGTGGGAGGGCCCAGCTCACAGTCATAGAGAACCGGTTCTTTGACATCACATCATCACCACTACCGGCTTGCCCGAACCGGGCCGAACCGGGAGCAACCCACCACTGTGTATGGGTTGATATCAGTGGTGATATCAACCAATTATAAACGGGAGTCCAGTCTTCAAGGCCGGTTGCTTGAGACAGTAGGCCTCAACTTATGACCCTTTGTCTAACAGACTTATGACTGTTACAGGACTTTACAATGGCACTGAAAAAAGTTACTTCTGACTATTGCAGTGTGCCAGAAAGGACATGAGTTCCACCTGAGCCCTTGCCAATCGTCATGCATTTATGATGGTTGCAGTATCCCGGGGTCACATGACTTGTGACAAGCAAAGTCATTGGGGAAAGCTGGATTTGGCTAACAATTGTGGCAAAAAAACAAAAGGTCATAAAATGACCTTAGGAGCCCCGGTGGCTCAGTGGTTAGAGTGCAGTATTGCAGGTTAACTCTGCCGACTGCTAGCAGTTCGATCCTGAAGGGCTCAAGGTTGACTCAGCCTTCCATCCTACTGAAGTCGGTAAAATGAGGACCCAGATTGTTGGGGGATCAATAGCCTGACCTTCTAATCCACTTAGAGAGTGCTGTAAAGCACTATGGGGCGGTATATAAATCTAAGTCCTATTGCTATAAAATAAGGCGTGACTTAATGAGTGCATCATTTAATGATGGACATTCCAGTCCAAATGTTGGTCATAAGTTGAGGACTGCCCGTAATTAACAGCAAATAGAATAGAATAGAATAGAATAGAATAGAATAGAATAGAATAGAATAGAATAGAATAGAATAGAATAGAATAGAATTTTTTATTGGCCAAGTGTAATGTCCTTCCTTTGTTGTAAGTGTCCCTGTGCCGGAAAGTAGAATAAATTTACAGAAAATAGATGGGGTTATTTGAGGTTCTGTCTATTCCGCTCAGGAGAATGAACATGAGTTCTCTTCTATAGGACGACCTACCGGGTAGCTACGCGACAGGTGCGGAAAGAGATCTTACAGGCCCACATCATTTGCTGCCCAGGATGGAAGAAACGTCACCTGGGAGATACTAAGTGTGAGGAAGGTGAGCAATCAAATCCCGTAGAACAATTTCCAATGGACTTTCTATGCGCTAAATACAATACCGTAACAGATGGTCAACACAGGGATTTGAAGATTAGTGGAGTGTTTAATTTAACCTGTTGACTGTTCTTTCTTCTCTCTCCTCCCTCTCTCATCTATCTGCCATCTGCCTGCCTGCCTACATCTCTCTCTCTCTCTCTCTCTCTTATCTATCTATCTATCATCTATCTATCTATCTATCTATCTATCTATCTATCTATCTATCTTTATCTATCTATCCATCTATCATTTCATTCTCTCTCTGTGTATCTATCTATTCATCTATCATCTCTTTCTCTCTCTATCTATTTATCATCTATCTGTCTATCATCTATCTGTCTGTCTGTCTATCTATCTACCTATCATTATCTATCTATCTCTATCTATCTATCTATCTATCTATCATCTATCTATCTATCTATCTTTATCTATCTATCCATCTATCATCTTGTTCTCTCTCTCTCTGTATCTATCTATCCATCTATCATCTCTTTCTCTCTGTCTATCTATTTATCACCTATCTGTCTATCATCTATCTGTCTGTCTGTCTGTCTGTCTATCATCTATATCTACCTATCATTATCTATCTATCTATCTATCTATCTATCTATCTATCTATCTATCTATCATCTATCTATCTATCTATCTATCTAACATTATCTGTTTATCTATATCTATCTATCCATCATCTCTCTCTATCTCTCTCTCTCTCTGTATCTATCTATCCATCTATTATCTCTTTCTCTATCTATCATCTATCTGTCTATCATTATCTATCTCTATCTATCTCTATCTATCTATTTATCTATCTATCTATCCATCCATCTATCATTTCTCTCTCTCTCTCTCTTTTTATCTATCTATCGTACAAGGGAAGGACAATTTATTGTTGTTTTCTTTTTTCAGAATCCAGCTGGGTGGATTCTATATGTTATATGTGAAATTTATTTAGTATTTGGATCACTTTTTTCTCTTTCTTGGTACACCAATTTTGTTGTTATTGTTGTTGTTCGTGCTGGCTGTATGGTTTGGTTTTGTCTGCTTTTCCGATTTGTATTTGCCTTTGATGATAAAACAAAATAAATATACTTAAAAACAAAAAAAGAACAATTTCCAATGTACCATTAGGGAGGAAGAAAGAAGCCTCTTCTGTTCTGGCTCTGATAGCGGCTACCCAAGCTTTCAACAATTGACACTGAGAGCTAAATAAAAGAGAATATTTGTACCTCTCGCTTGAAAGGAGGGGTTCTTGCTGCTCTCTGAGCTTGGTTGTTGTTTTGCAGACATTTCATTACCCAAAGTAGGCAGGAGTGGGCTTCAAAAATTTTAGCAAGGGGTTCTCTGCCTGGTTGCTAGGTGGGCGGGGCTATGGTGGGCGTGGCCTAGTTGGCCTCCTGCACCATGGCAGGGGGGGATGTTTGCCCTCCCCAGCCTCTGGAGGCTTTCCTCAAGCCTCTGGGAGGGCAAAAACAGCCTCCCCAGGCTCCGGAGGCCAGAAACGGGCCTGTTTCTGGCCTTCCCAAACTTCCGGTAGGCCCGTTTTTCGCCCTCCCTGAGCCTCCATGTGCGCCTACCTACATCCAAAATGGGCTGGGAGGGGAGAGGCAGGTGGGGCCAGCCAGGAGTAGGATTTGGGGGTTCTCCGAACTGCACAGAATCTTAGCTAGAGGTTCTCCCGAACCCCTGAGAACCCCCAGCAGGCCACCCCCGAAAGTAGGTAGCATCATGAGTGCTACTTGTCTAACTCAGGAGCCTGAGTGGCGTAGGAAGCTAATGCCTCCTACTAAGGCAGCATTTAACATCCAGCTGCCTGCAATTACTGCGAGTTCAATTCTCACCAGGCTCAAGGTCGACTCAGCCTTCTATCCTTTCTAAGGTGGGTAAAATGAGGACCCGGTTTGTGGGGGCAATAAGCTGACTTTGTATAAAATATACAAAAGTATGAAGGTTATTGCTTAACGCATTGTAAGCTGCCCTGAGTCTCCGGAGAAGGGCGGCATGTAAATATAAATAAAAAATTTTTAAAAAAATTGAAGAAAAGAGCCAAGCTCAGGGAGCACTAAGGACCTCTCCTCTCATTTCCAAGATCAGCTTGGAACGGAGGTGGAATAAAAAGATCATTTTCCATGGAAAGCAACTGGCTGAGTGTTCACTCCCGAACTTGGTAAGCGAACCCTTAAGGTGCTTGATGGAGATGGATGTACAGGAAGTCCACGACTTACGACCACCATTGAGGCCAACATTTCTGTTATTAAGCGAAACATTTGCGAAGGGAATCTGCCCGCTTCTGCGACCTTTCTTGCCACAGTTGTGAAGTGAATCACTGTACTTGTTACATGAATAACATAGTTGTTAAGTGAACCTGGTTTCCCCATTGCCTGCCAGAAGGTCACAAAAGGGGATCACGTGACTCGGGGACATGGCAAGAGTCATAAATATGAATCCGTTGCCAAGTGTCCCAATGTTGATCACATGATAGTGGGGATGCTGCAACCATTGTGTGAAAAACAGTCACGTGGCGCTTTTTTCAGTGCCGTCGTAACTTTGAATGGTCACTAAGTAAACTATCATAAGTCGAGAACCACCAGTAATTGCCATCCCATTCAATAGCTGCCTTAAGCATGACGGGGAGGGTTCAGGAGTTTGAAATCCTACTTGCAATCTCGTGCCAGTTTAGGAATCCCTACTAAGCCCTTACTTCCCAGCGGCAGCAGAGAAGTTTAGCAGCAGCCTTTGGAGAGGACGGGCCCTTGAAACATCCAGTTGCATTCAGAGCAACTGATTGAATCAATGAGGCTCCGCAGTCACATTCCCACCCCATCAATGGAAGCTGGCAATGCAGGGCCAGAGGAAATCTTCACCAAAGTCAGTTGTTGCTCTGCAGGTCTGTTTTTATTTTGGGGTAGAGAATCTTGTCCCTACAGAATATTTGTAGGGAGCCTTGGTGGAGCAGCGGACTAAAGTGCTGTTAAGTAGCACTTAGCTGCCAGCTGCCTGCAATTACTGTGAGTTCATATCTCACCAGGCTCAAGGTTGACTCAGCCTTTCCTCATTCCGAGGTAGGTAAAATGAGGACCCGGATTGTGGGAGCAATAAGCTGACTTTGTATTAAAAAAGAACACCGTTTAGGGGCCCCCGAAAGCCCTACTAAGCAGGTGTATACAAAAGTATGAAGGCTATTGCTTAACGCATTGTAAGCCGCCCTGAGTCTCCGGAGAAGGGCAGCGTATAAATTGAATCAATCAATCAATCAATCAATAAATATTTGTATCTCAGGATTGAACGGTGGGGATCCTTGGTGCTCTCCGCGCTTGCTTGTTTTCTTGTGGACGTTCCATTACCCAACTAGGTAACATCATCAGTGCAAGAGGAGAGCGGGTGAGGGTTTTCTTGCTAGTTCCTTGATTAGGCTTAGCAACAGAAATTTGGGGCTCCGTTGTGGTCGTAAGTCGTGGGCTAGCTGTACTTCAGCCCAGGCAATTAATTTTTCTTTTTTCTTTTCTTTTTTTTTTTTAAAAAGGCAATTCTCCAGATAGAACTTAGAATAACTTTGTTGTCACTTTGAATGTTCCCGAATTGGCATACAAAATTACATTGCATACAGCTAGCTCTCAAAGGGTCTCTACCTCTAATATAAACATAAACATGACAAGATAAACATACCTAAAGCTAAAGGTAAAGGTTCCCCTCGCACAAATGTGCTAGTCGTTCCCGACTAGGGGCCGTTGCTCATCTCTGTTTCAAAGCCGAAGAGCCAGCGCTGTCCGAAGACGTCTCCGTGGTCATGGGGCCGGCATGACTAAACGTCAAAGGCACACGGAACGCTGTTACCTTCCCACCAAAGGTGGTCCCGCTTTTTCTACTTGCATTTTTTACGTGCTTTCGAACTGCTAGGTCAGCAGAAGCTGGGACAAGTAACGGGAGCTCACCCCGTTACGCGGCACTAGGGATTCGAACCGCTGAACCTCCAACCTTTTGATCGACAAGTCAGCGTCTTAGCCACTGAGCCACCGTGTCTTTTAAATAAATACATACACACATACAAAATTATGCATGTACCTGTATATATTATATGACATGGAGATAGGAATACGAAGCAACCTCTCTTGGGACTAATGAACATGGTTGGTGCATTAAGTGTGGAGACGCGCGGTGAGCCTTCCCCTCTCATTTCTCCCCCCAGCCATTTGTCACAAGTCATGCCAGAATGGAGGCAGCTGCATCCAACCAAATAAGTGCCAGTGTCCGCCTGGCTGGGGTGGACGGTATTGCCAGATTGGTGAGTGGAAGGCAGGCGTTTCGGGGATTTGGTTCCTAGTCCTGCGTCTTCTCTCTTTGCTCAGATTTTCTTCTTCTCGTACCAGGCCGATAGGCAGGTTTCTGACAAATCTGACAAGCGGGCAGTGGGTTTTTTTTAAAAAAAGGGTGGGGTTCTAGTCCTTATGATTATTGAGGGCTATGTAGAAAATGTATGTGGCTTGCCTTCAGAAGTTGTGGGAGCTTCATCACCGGAAGCTCTCAAGAAGAGAGTGGACTGCCATCTGTCAGAAATGGTGTAGGGCCATGATGGCGAACCTATGGTACACGTGCCAGAGGTGGCACGTAGAGCCCTCTCTGTGGGCACACACGCCGTCGCCAGCTGCTCTTCCGGGTTCCATCGTGACCATGCACACCGGCCAGCTGCTCTCTTCCGGGTTCCAGCACGTGCATGCACGCTGGCCAGCGCTGTCTAGCATGCATGTGCGTCAGTGGTGGGTTCCTCCCGGTTTGGCCCGGTTTGGCCGAACTGGTAGCGGTGACGATATGACGTCACCAAACTGATTCTGTTTGTGCGGGAGCTGGGCCCTCCCGCCCCTCCCCCACATTATTCTTAGCGTTTATTTGGCCCCACCCCCAATCTATTCGCTGCCTCCCAAGTCCCAGCTGATCGGCTAGAAGGGAAAAAAAACTGTTTAAACTCTTGCTGCGGGGCTTCAAAGGGCCGCCCTACAGCTGATCAGTGTTAAAAGGCAGTGTGGTGGTAGACCAGTGCGCTCGAAAAACAAATGCTTTTAAAAAGCTTCTGCCAATCAGGCAACTCAGCTGGGATCGTCAGAGGCTTTTAAAAGCATTTTTTCTACAACCTCTTCGGCTGAAGAGGTTGTAAAAAAAATGCTTTTTAAAAGCCTCTGACGATCCCAGTTGAGTTGCCTGATTGGCAGAGGCTTTTTTTCGTTTAAAAGCCTCTGACGATCCAAGCTGAGCTGCGTGATCATCAGAGGCTTTTCTTTTTTTTACTTTTAAAAGCATTTTTTCAGCCGAAGAGGTTGTAGGAAAAATGCTTTTAAAAATAAAAAAAAAGCCTCTGATGATTGCGCGGCTCAACTGGGCATGGGGGGAAGGGGCAGGGATTTTTGCTACCGGTTCTCCGAACCACCCGCCTCCATCGCTATCGGATCAAGCGATCCAGTCCAAACCGGGAGCATTTCACCCCTGACCCTGGGACACTGCAACCGTCATAAATATGAGTCGGTTGTCCAAATTTTGATCATGTGGTCCTAACTGTGGACCTGCATGTGGACCTGCAATGTTCCTAACTGTGAAAAAGAGTTGTAAGTCACTTTTTTTTCCAGTGCCATCGTCACTTCGAACGGTCACTAAACGAATGGTTGTAAGTCGAGGACTACCTGTAATAAGAGTGCAAAACAGTACAGCTGTTAAAACAAGAGCATTCTAGAGATGGGGGTTATCTGGTGAATGCCCTCGTAATGCCCTAGCCCAGGAGTGTCAAACTCGATTTCATTGAGGGCCGCATCAGGATTGTGTTTGATCTTGGGAAGCTGGGGGGGGGGAGGGTGGGCGTGGCCAGGATGAACGTGGCCAGCTTGCCAACACTTGTTTCCAGGGTGCCTGTGGCTGCCCGAGAGCTCTGCCAACGAAAACGGGCTCCCGAGCTCCGTTTTCGGCTGCGATGGCCTCCTGCAACCCACTGCCAGTGAAAATGGGTGCCCATGGCCCTCCTGAGCTCCGTTTTCACTGGCAGAGGCTCCGCAAGCCGGTCCTTTGTTGTTTCCAGGATGGCCCTGCGGACCAGATCTAAGCACTGGCCCATGAGTCTTAAGTTTGACATCCCTGCCCTAGCCAAATATAATGGTTACCATTCTTGGTCAGAGTGATGCATGGTATCAGGATGAATATCGTTCCAAGATTTGGCCAAGATTTGACCAGATGAGGATATCCCCATTAAAACTCACCGTTCTGATCACTCTTTAATTTGTGCTTCCGGTTTGTTTAGATGTGGACGAGTGCAACACGCCGCTTGCTCGCTGCATGCAAGACTGTCTCAACACTGCTGGCAGCTACAAGTGTCAGTGTCGGGCTGGGTACGCCCTTGAGCCAGACGGCAAGCGCTGTCGCCTGCTTCCCACCGGCCAGGCTGTGCCTCTGCTCGGCACCAAAGGTGGGTGTTACAGTGACCGAGAGCTTGCAGTGTGAAAAGGCTGGGTGTAAAGAAACAATAGATAGTATTTGGACATCCCTTTTCTGCATGGCTGAAGTGTTAGTGAAACTCCGAAGTGCCTGACAGTCGCCTAGCCGTGTCTGCTTCATATTTCTACCAACTTTCACATCCTCGTCCCACGGCAGGGCTGAGCCTCAGCCAACAGCTGGGACTTTCCTTTGGACTCAGCAAGCAGAAGCAGAAGCAGAATAGAGCTGGAAGGGACCTTGGAGGTCTTGTAGTCCAGCCCCCTGCCCAAGCAGGAGACCCTATACCTGTGATGGCGAACCTATGGCACACGTGCCACAGGTGGCACGGGGAGCCATATCAGTGGACACATGAGCTCAGCTCTGGCGCACTGATTTTCGGGCCTTCTGGGTTCACCGGTCAGCAAACGGGCCATTTCCAGCCTCTGGAGTGCCTCCGGGGGGGGGAGGTGGGGAAGGCTGCTTTCGCCCTCCCCAGGCTCCTAGAAAGGCTCTGGAGCCTGGGGAAGAGTGAAAAACGGGTCTACCAGGCCCACTGTACCATTACATGCCAAAAGCGGGGGGGAGCATGGGGGGGTCATGCGTTCATGCACAGGGGGCGGGGTGCATAGCATTATGGGTGTGGGCACGCGTGTGTGTGACCCCCCGCGCTCCACCCGCTTTTGGCACGCGATGGCAAAGAGGTTAGCCATCACTGCCCTATACCATTTCAGACAAGTGGCTGTCCAGTCTCTTCTTAAAAACCTCCAGTGATGAAGCACCCACAACTTCTGGAGCTCGTAGTGAACAACAATTCTTTAATGTACAGTGAGATGCCAGCAGCTCTGCAGTCTAACAGCTCTCCTTTTATAGCTACTTGCCAAGTGTATTAGCCAATGATCATTGAGCTTTTTCCCGCTCTAATTTCCCTCCAAAATCAGATACATAACACACTGGTTAATTGTCCCCACTGTTAGGAAGTTTCTCCTTCGTTCCAGGTTGCTTCCCTCTTTGATTTGTTTCCCATCCATTGCTTCTCGTCTCGCCTTCTGGTGCTTTGGAAAATAATCTGACCCCCTCCTCTTTGTGGCAGCCTCTCAAATACTGGAATATTGCTATCATGTCCCACCCCCCCAGGCCTTTTTTCTAGTCAAACCCAAATCCTGCAACCATTCTTCATATGGTTTTAGTCTCCAGGCCTTTAATCCTCTTAGTTGCTGTTCTTTGCACTTTCCCCAAAGTCTCAACATCTTATTTTTTGTAACGTGGTGACCAAAACTGAATGCAATATTCCAGGTGTGTCCTTACTAAGGCTTTATAAAACGGTACTAATGCTTCACCTGATTTTGATTCTATGCCTGTTTATACAACCAAGGAGGGAATTAGCTTTTTGGGCTGCCACCGCACACTGCTGGCTCATGTTTAAGTGATTGTCCACTAGGAGTCCATGGTCCCTTTCACAATTACTGTTTTTGAGCCTCCTGGTCTCACGGCAGAGCAGAACCTCACCCGACAGCTGGGACTTTCCTTTGGACTCAACAAGCAGCTCCCGGTTGATACAGGAGGAAGTAGCAGAAGCACCCAGAGCTGTTAAGCAGCTGCACAAGAGAGAGTCTCAAAGGACACTGAATGCATCACCTTGTTCTTATTTTAATCACTCTGGTCTGTGATCATTTAGCTGCACAACAAGAGTTATGACAGCCCAGTCTGCATCTGGTGCTTCTGCTTTGGTGCTGAGGTGCAGATCATGGGGGCTGAAGCGCGGTGAGAAAGTGATGCATTCAGTTTCACAACTTCTCTCCGTGCCAGAGGAAATGCTCTTCGCCAGCGACAATGTTGTGGGTTTCTCATTACAGCTGGATAGTGTTCAGCTTGTGTAATTTGCAACTCCTCCATAAATAAGGTTGACTGGGTGTTGAGCGTTGCACTTGATGAACCTCTTTTCTTTTGCGGAAACAAGTTTCTAGTCCCTAAGACCGTGATGGCGAACCTATGGCACGGGTGCCACAGGTGGCACGCGGAGCCATATCGGTGGGCACGCGAGCCCAGCTCCGGCATGCATGCGTGCGCCAGCCAGCTGATTTTCAGGCCTTCTGGGCCCACCAGAAGTCAGGAAACACACAGTTTCCAGCCTCCGGAGGGGCTCTGGGAGGGGCGTTTTTGCCCTCCCCAGGCTCCTAGAAAGACTCTGGAGCCTGGGGAGAGCAAAAAACGGGCCCACCGTGCCATCACGTGCCAAAAGCGGGGGGAGCACAGGGGGAGCGGGGCACGTAGAATTATGGATGTGGGCACGCGTGCATGTGACCCCACCGTGCTCCCCACACTTTTGGCACGCGATGGCAAAAAGGTTAGCCATCACTGCCCTAAGACTTCACTAAGGTTTTGAAAATGTATATATACATCTTTGTTTGTTAAGTTTCTAGTCTGCTTCTCTTCCAGGGGCTTTTGATTCTCAAAAGGAAGTGAAGGTGCTTTCTGGGCATAAAAAAATGAGATAGGAATCAAACTGCTTGGTATAAAAATCGAAGCAATTCTAAATAGATTTGCATATATATTTCCTAGATCAGCGAATCTGAGGTTTGATAAAACATGCATGGTATTACACTACAGGGTTCCGCAGGTTAAGATCTGTCAACCATCCACAGATAAAAAGGTCCATGTACAGGTACTCACTACGGTTTGTTTAGTGACCGTTCAAAGTTACAACAACACTGAATAAGTGATTTATGGCCATTTTTCGTACTTACGACCTTCGCAGCATCCCCATGATCACGTGATCAAAATTCAGATGCTGGGTAACTGCTTCATACTTATGACCATTGCTGTGTCCCGGGGTCACACAATCCCCTTTTGAAACCTTCTCACAAGCAAAGTCCATGGGGAAGCCTGATTCACTTAAGAACCAGATTACTAACTTGATCAACTGCCATGATTCGCTTAACAAAAAAGGTAGCAAAAGAGGTCATAAAATAGGGCCAAATGCACTTAAACAAACGTCTTGCTTAACAATAGAAATTTCGGCCCAGTTGCAATCATAACTCAAGGTCTACCAGTAATCTAGGAGCCTTGGTGGTGCAGCAGACTAAAGTGCTGTTAAGTAGCACTTAGCTGCCAGCTGCCTGCAATTACTGTGAGTTCAAATCTCACCAGACTCAAGGTTGACTCAGCCTTCCATCCTTCCGAGGTAGGTAAAATGAGGACCCGGATTGTGGGGGCAATAAGCTGGCTTTGTATAAATATATACAAAAGTATGAAGGCTATTGCTTAACGCATTGTAAGCCGCCCTGAGTCTCCGGAGAAGGGCGGCATATAAATCAAACCAATAAATAAATAAACCATTTTGGCACAGCTCCACTCACATTTTCTTCCTTTTTCTCTTGCAGTGCAAACTTTAGGGATTCAGGAAACAATTCCCAATGAGATCCAGGAGCTTCAAGCAAAAGTAGAACAGCTGGAAGAGGTGAGGCTCTGCTCTCTTGAAAGATACCACTCTAGAAGCAAGATTCCAGTCTCTCGTTATTTATTATTTTATTTGTTACATTTATATGCCATCCATCTCCCTATCCAAAATGACTCTGAGGGACTTTGCAGTAATCCCCCCATTTCTCTTTCACTATGGTGAGGTAGAATAGAATAGAATAGAATAGAATAGAATAGAATAGAATAGAATA
>WNWU01000339.1:563652-585303 GCA_012654045.1 Ptyas mucosa | reverse complement strand
TAGAATAGAATAGAATAGAATAGAATAGAATAGAATAGAATAGAATAACAGAGTTGGAAGGGACCTTGGAGGTCTTCTAGTCCAACCCCCTGCTCAGGCAGGAAACCCTACACCACTTCAGACAAATAGTTATCCAACATCTTCTTCAAAACCTCCAGTGTTGGAGCATTCACAACTTCTGGAGGCAAGTCATTCCACTGATTAATTGTTCTAACTCTCAGGAAATTTCTCCTTAGTTCTAAGTTGCTGTAGTGATGTAGTAGTGAAGGGGTTGGGGCCAGAAGTAGAAAGATGCAGGTTATAGACCTGGGGCACTATGGCTGTTTTATGACCTGTGGATTGCAACTCCCAGAATTCCTGAGATAAAGAGATAGCTAGCTCTATTCATAGGCAAAAATTCCCTGCAACAAGGTCTGAACAAAGGTAGGATTAGCCCTCAGCTATAATAGGAATTGCCCAACAAGCCCTTTCATTGCATCAGAAGACCAAACTTCAACCAAACTTAGCTCAGACAAACTCCTAGGACAGTGATCGCCAAAAATGGAATGCGCGTGTACATGCTGGAGTGCCGGAACCCAAAAGAGAGCAGCTGGCCAGTACGCATGTGCGCACGGCGGCCAGCTGCTCTTCCGGTTCTGGCGGTCACATGCACGCCGGACAGCTGGTCTTTGTGCGGAGGAACCCCGAAGAGCAACTGGCAATGGCATGCGTGCTCCACAGAGAGGGCTCTACGTGCCACCTCTGGCACGCGTGCCATAGGTTCGCCATCACGGTCCTAGGATTTGTACATGGCCCCATGAGAGTCTGACAACAACCAATAGAATACATGTTCTTACACAGGAACAGGAAGTTCAAGTGCAAGGCCTAAGAGAAGGTATAAATACCCCCCACTCTCAACTCCATGTGGTCAGCTGCCCAGAACCATCTGCTTGGTGGTTCTGCTTCACCATTAAACCCTCTTTCCAATCAGCCTCCATTTTGTCTCCAGAGCTTTTCTCCCGGCTTGGAACTGAGCAAGACGGATATTTCTTCCAACAATAGATAAATATGTGCAGACACTCAAAAGGGTTCTCAATGAAACGACAGGAATCCAGTCTCCCCAGGCAAACAGGGATCTAGCTTGGTTTATTTTATTTTGGGGAGGGAGGGTTAAAATGGGTTTTAAAACGGGAGGGATTCAGGCAACAGTGAAATCCATTTTTTTTTTTACAACCAGTTCTGTGGGCGTGGCATTGGCTTGGTGGGCGTGGCAGGGGAAGGATACTGCAAAATCTCCATTCCCACCTCACTCTGGGGCCAGCCAGAGGTGGTATTTGCTGGTTCTCCGAACTACTCAAAATTTCCACTACTGGTTCTCCAGAACTTGTCAGAACCTGTTGGATTTCATCCCTGGATTCAGGATTTCTCCAAGGGGGAGAGGAGACAAAGTGGGAAGTGCCTTGTTTCAGAACGCAAAGAAGATTCTTAAATAAACAGTTTGGGTCCTTCCCTTTTCCTCAGCGCTTGGAGCAAGCCATCTCTATCTTGCCAACCTCCGTGGAGCCCGCCCAGATCAAGGAGATGTGGAATCGCCTTCGTTACTTGGACCATGTGGAATCGCTCAGCGAGCAGCTCCTTTTTCTTGAAGAGAAACTGGGAGATTGTGAGTATCGGAAAGTCCTGCCCACAAATAATCACAGACAGTCCTTGACTTGACAAACGGTTCGTTCAGTGACCGTTCAAAGTTATAACGGAACCGGAAAAAAGTGACCACCAGGCTTTGGATTTTAGGACTATTGCAGTGACCCCGTGGCTACCTGACTACAGTAAAATTAGGGATGCTTGGCAACCAGAATGTATTAATGATGGTTGCAGCATATTGGGGATATGCTATTGTTATTTGTGATGTCTCTGGCTGATTTCTGACAAGCAAAGTAAAGGGGAAAAGGCAGATTCAGCTAACGACCATTGTCATTATATCACTAATTTATAATGAAATTATAAATTGACACTTAATTACTACCTCGCTTAGCGATGGCAGTACAGCTAGTCCTCGACTTACAACAGTTCATTTAGTGACAGTTCAAAGTTACAACAGCACTGAAAAAAGCAACTTAGGACCGTTTTTCACACTTATGACCATTGCAGCATCCCCATGGTCACGTGAATAGAATTCAGACCCTTGGCAACTGACTCACATTTATGACGGTTGTGCTGTCCCAGGGTCATGTGATCCCCTTTTGTGACCTTCTGACAAGCAAATTCAATGGGGGAGAGGACTCTATTCACTTAACGGCCTTGTTAACTAATTTAACAACTGCAGTGATTCACTTAACAAATGTGCTCGTCATAAAATGGAGCAAAACCCGCTTAACAAATTTTTCACCTAGCGAGATAAATTTTGGGCTCAGTTGCTGTCGTGAGTTGAGGACTACCTGTAACCAGTCCCAATTGCGGTCATAAATTGAGGACAACCTGTATTAGTTGTCTTGTAGCTTGGGAATTTTGTGAGAGAATCCAAGCCTTAAAAACACACAGTCGCAGGTTCAGGCCTTCCTACTTCCTGGTTTGGCTTCGTAGAGAAACAATAATTCAGCTGATGTTAGACTACGACTCTCATCGCATTGACCATTGGTCACAGGACTAGCAATCCTAAGAGAAGTAGACTGTTGTAAGTCAAGGACTATCTGTACTGCTATTACCAGCAGAAGACTAAAAGTAAAGTCTTACTCTTAAGCAAGAAAAACCAAAAGCACACATATAGACGGGGTGAAACCAGGCTTAATAGCACAAATTGTAAAAGGGATCTTGGAGTCTTAAGTGGACAACCAATTAAATATGAGCCAGTAGTGTGTGGCGGCAGCCAAAAAAGCCAATGCAGCCCTAAATTGTATTAACAGAGGGATTCAATCAAGATCATGTGAGGTACTAAGACCATGCTATAAAGCCGTGATGGCGAACCTATGGCACGGGTGCCACAGGTGGCACACGGAGCCATATTGGTGGGCACGCAAGTGTTGCCCTAGCTCAGCTCCAGCGTGCATGCGCACACTGGCCAACTGATTTTCAGGCCTTCCGGTCCCACTGGAAGTCAGGAAACTGGCTGTTTCCGGCCTCCGGGGGGGGATGGGGAGGCTGTTTTTGCCTTCCCCTAACTCCTAGAAAGCCTCTGGAGCCTGGGAGGTGGAAAAACGGGCCCATCGCGTGCCAAAAGCAGGGGGAAGTGTGAGGGGGTCACATGCGCATGTGTGGGAGGGTGGGGCGCATTGAATTATGGATGTGGGCACACGCACACGCAACCCCCCACACTCCCCACGCTTTTGGCACGTGACGGCAAAAAGGTTAGCCATCACTGCTATAAAGCCTTAGTTAGTAAGACCACACCTAGAATGCTGCATCGTTTTGGTCATCACATTATAAAAAAGATGTTGAGACACTAGAAAAAGTACAGAGAAGAGTAACAAAGATGATTAGGGGACTGGAAAGAATGATTGCAGGAACTGGGCACGGCTAGTCTAGTGAAGAGAAGGACCAGGGGAGACATGATAGCAGTCTTCCAATATTTGAGGGGCTTCCACAGAGAGGAGGGGGTCAACCTATTTTCAAAACTACCCAAAGGCCAGACAAGGAATAATACATGGAAACTGATCAAGGAGAGATTCAACCAAGAAACAAGGATAAATTTTCTGACAGTGAGAATCACCAACCAACCAATGGAACAGCTTTCCTTCAGAAGTTGTGGGAGCTTCATCACTGGAAGCTTTCAAAAAGAGACTGGACTGCCATCTGTCCGAAATGGTGTAGGGTCTCCTGCTTGGGCGGGGGGTTGGACTAGATGACCTCCAAGGTCCCTTCCAACTCCAAACATTTCACCTGCCTGGTGAAATTCATTCCGGCTCATCAAAAGATTACTTGCCTTTCAGAAGCCATAGCTTCGAGTGTCTTTATTAAACATTTGGAATAATTTCACTACAGTACTCTGTTGATATTAGTTCTGGTGCAGGCGCAGCCTGGGCATAGATCATATCTCTCTCCAAAATAAAACTTGGGTTGATTTCATTTCTAGGCTAGTATTTTCAATTCCCAGGCCTCATTCTTTCCTTTGGTGTCCTTACTCGCAGGTGCCTGTCAAAACGATAAAAATGGCTTCGGCTACGACCTCACCCGGTGATGCCCAAATCTTGGGACTCAAACTGGATCAGCAGAAAACCAGCCTATCTTTTTCCTCCCTAACTCTGTACTGCTGGTCTTGTCGTTAGAAGCTCAAATTAATTCCCTTTATTTATGCTAGCGGGCATGGCTTATTAATTGAAAACAAAACACAGCAGGTTGCAACTCTGCTGGATTAATTAAGAACAAAGGCTGCCTTCAAATCCCGCCGAAATTTCCAGATGTTCAATCCCGACAGCCCGTGGCATCCATCCAGAATTAAGCCTTTTTATAGCTGCTTTAGTGGTATGAGAGAAACATTGTTTTAGAGACTTTTGGTGAGTTTAATCTCGGGATGGGATGGGGAATTGGTGATTTGGTATATTCTGCACGTTTGACCCCTTTGGTTCTGATGGAGCTCCAAAATTGATTCAAGGATCCAGGTTAAGCCAACAGAGTTTTGATACCTCTTTTAATTTTCTCCCAATTGCATTTCCTTGCTGAAATGTACATGCTATTCACGTGAGGGATCCATGCCTCTTTCCCATCTTTTTCAAGTACTTTTCTGGTGAGTTGTATAAATTGGCTATGTTGTGCTAAGAGGCAATCCGGATGTCTGGCCTCCTCGGTACCTTCCACAAGGATGGGTGGGATTACAATTCACAAAAATCCCTGCCAGCCTGCAGATTACGCTAAAGGAATTGCTTGTGTGGCTAAATAATTCCTTCTTTGGGTTTGAAAGGACTCAATTCTTACGAAGATCTATCTTTTATGCATATTTTTATTTGGTTATTGAACACTGAATTTTAATCAGGAAGTTTCCCCGTTCCTCTTTTTTTCCCAGTCACACTAGAATTGTTACTAGTTTTTTAGACTTACTAAATCATTTTAAAAAAGAGAGAAACCAAGAAGTCAATTTATGCCGATGAATTATGAAGGCAAGCATCCTTTGTGATGGGCTTGTTACCTTGGTGGGCTGTTTTTGTTCTATTTTAATGTTGTTCTTAACTTTTTTAAACTGCCTAAAGCCAAGTGTGAGCAAATGGCCATAAAAATGGAAATTAGAAATACAAGTAAATAAATATATTTGCTGGATTTAACAATGCAAGATTGCATACTTCATGTTATTATTAACCACAGAACTGTTATTGCTGGGTTTGTTAAGAATTCTTGAAGTTGTAGTTCTAATATTTAAATCACCAGATTAAAGCCCATTTTAGATAGTAACTTCCAACTGTTCTCTTCAACTGTAAGCAATTTTCTTCTATATTATTATTCTCAAAATGTACCTTTTTGGTATGTAAGACTTCAACTCCCATAATCCAACAGGATGTCTTGGCTAGTGCTGCATCCAGCACAACCATTAGTCACATATAGCACATAAACAGCCTAATAAGAGGTTGTATTCACACAATACATTAAGCCACAAACCAGTTAACAAACCACAATAACTGCGTGTATGTTAAGTCAAATCAAGTGTATAATGTGCTGGTTATGTTAAAATCTAATGAAATTGACTTGATTTGGGCTTTTTCACTGTACTTTGTAAACTATATGAGTTATGATGTACTTAAGCAGTTTCCAAATTTTCTATATTTACATTAGAAAGGTGGTACAGTTGTTAAGAGTGCCGTATGGCAGGCTAACTCTGCCCACTGCCAGGAGTTTGATTCTAACCTGCTCAAAATTGACTCAGCCTTCCATCCTTCGGAGGTTCACAAAATGAGGACCCAGATTATTGGAAGCAATATGCTGACTCTGTAAACTGCTTAATGAGGGCTGTAAAGCACTATGAATTGGTATATACCCTGTTTTCCCAAAAATAAGACATCCCCTGATAATAAGCCTATCGGGCTTATTATCAGGGGACGTCTTATTTTCAGGGAAACAGGGTATATTGTGTCTGACTGTATAAATAAGTCCTCAACTTACAATGGCAATTGAGCCTGCAATTACGGTCGTAAATTGTGATGGTTGTTAAGGAGGTTATCATGTGACCACACCAGGGGTGGGGTTCTACCTACCTTTACTACTGGTTCACAGTGGGGCTGCGCGCACTAGCTTCACTTACACGCATGTGCAGAAGCGTTTTAGTGACGTCGGGGTCGGTGGGCGGAGCCTTCCGACGGTTTTACTACCAGTTCTATAGAACCGGTGCGAACCGGGGGCAACCCACTACTGGACCACACCCAATTTCATGACTCTTTGTTTTTGACAATTAAACGAAGGCAGCAGTTGTAAAGCAAACACTGCAGTTGTTAAGCAAATCCATTGTTCACTAGGGAGGGTTTTGGGGGGTTTTTTTGCCAGTGAGGGGGGGAAAAACTCATTGCAAATATAAGTCACGTGGACTTCCAACTCCCAGAATTCCCCATATTGGCTGGAGAATTCTGGGAGTTGAAGGTCATTGGACTTCCAATTTGCTAAGTTTGAGAAACGTTGCTTTAAAAAGCTCCCGAAAGGGCAGAAGTTATAGTGGAGACAGACAGACAGACACGCACACACGCACGCACGCACACACAAACACACCTTGCCAATCTGCTACAAAGACTGAGGAAAAGGCACCACGTGTGGGGGGTGGGGGAATGAATTTTCGAGGGTTTTTATTAAAAGCAGGAAAGTCTTGGGAACACAGACTGGATAACGTCTCTTCACTCCTCATCCCTCCCCAGATGGAAAAAAATCTCTTTTCTTTCCCCCCCACCCCCAAGAAGGAACGTGTGGAAAGAGGAAAGAAAGTCCCCTGGATCACCCACCAATGGGAGGCGGGGGGGGGGGGCAGATGGCAGAAACCTTCAGGGAAAATCCAAAGGCAGAAGAGAAGTACACAGAATATTTCAAGGAACCGCAAGGCTCGCCACCCCACGGAGTCAGCCTAGCCCTCCCTGAACCGGCACCCCCGTACCACTCAAACTTTCGTCCTGGAAGGGGCAACGTCCTCTTCTTCCCGGTTTCCTCTTCTCCCCGAAAGACCCTGCCACAAACACCCCCACCCCCCACCCCCAGTTGCTCTCCGGATGCCAATGGCCCCGCTTCCCTCCTTTATCGGATGCCCCTCATCCCCTGTCCCGTTAACACCTGGCTCAAAGGCCCGAGCCTGAGGACACAACTTCCTGATTTTTGCAACCCTCATGCTTAATTCGGCCCTGGGGACAAGCCCTTGCCTGCACACCCTGCCCCTCCCCTCCCCTCCCTTCCTCAGGTTTCCTCCTCTTTTCCTTTGGGGCTCCCTGATCCACAGCTGGAGAGAGGTGACCAATGCCAGCCCCTCTCCCTGCACCTTTTCATCTGGCGAACTGGTCTGGCCCCCATCCTCGCCTTGGAGCTTAAGGTATTCTCCCAACACTGAATGAGGGAAAAGAAAAAGCCGACAAGCAACCGGAGCCCCCAAATCCTGTTCTCTGCCCGTTTCCCCACCCAAATCCATCCTTTTGCCTCCCTTCTCCATCTTCCACCCAAAGCCACAAACAGCCTCCAGTGAAGGCAATCCAAGCGATCTCTCTCTCGGCTTATCTCCGATAGAAGATCCCTTTGGCTCCCTTTTCACCCGTCGGGTGGAAGCGTCAGAGGGAGACAGATCTCCTTCCTTTCTCCTTCCCTTCCCCTTTCTGCCAAGCCTCCTCCCTGGAAGGAAGCAATCCGGTCCATGATTGGAGCCGAGTCAGGCTGAACAGCCTGGGCCCTTTGCTACTGCATGTTCTGATGGATTGGCCAGCATTTCCTCCCCGGTGTGGGTTCCCCCTGTCTTTCTCCTTCCCCAAGCGATGGTGGGTCCAGAGTTCTCACACAAAGGGGCTCCGCAAGCAGCTGGGGCATCCCCACGGCATTGCTCCGAGTCTGAAGTTCACCAAGATCACCCTGGTCCTTGAAGCAAACCAGGGTAAACCAGGTCCATGGCTCCCTCTGCAGGCTCCCAGGGGTGGCTCAGTTGCTGTGGGGTCCGTGGTTCAGCCTGGAAAAAATTTCCCGGAATGGGAAGCGCACCGGCCAAGTCCAAGATACTGAAATGGAACAGTCCACACGAACAAAACGGGGGAGCAAGGAGGAGATGGAGGCAGGGACCGGACTGTACCATCTACTGGGGGAGTCAGAACTCTGATCCAAAAGTGAAGAGGGCAATGAGGGTGGCTTGGGATCCACTCCGCTCCCAGATCTCCTAGCACATGTGGCTGAGTCCAGCCCCCTCCCCACCCGTTTCAAGCCCCCCCTTCTTTGCCGCAAGGTGCTGTGCCCATCACTCCTCTGCCAAAACTGGTTCCGATTCGTTTTCCTTCCCCTCCAAACGCTGCCCTCTTCTGTCTTGGTCCCGTTATCTTCAGGTTGGCTGCCTGTGGGTGCAAGCTGCTCCCAGTCGCAGCCCGCCGTGCTCCTGGGTCAGACGTTGGGGGGAAGCGGTGGCGGAGGTCACTGCGGGGGACCCAGATCCGCGGAAAGCCCCTCGAAAGCAACCAACATGGCTTGGCGCACTTGATCCGTCAGAGCCGGCACGTCGTCGGCTCTCAGCCCCTCCGTGGGCACGGAGGACAAGACCTGGACAATGCAGCGCCCTGCGTTCGGAGAGAAAGACGCGACTTTTGAAACAAGCGAGACAACTAAAAGGCCCCAGCAGAGCGCAAGCGAAGGCATTTTCCCCTTCAGCAAATCTGTAAAGAGATACATGCAGTCCAGGGGTGGGGAACGATGGCCCCTTTATGACTTGTGGACTTCAATTCCCAGAATTCCTGAGCTGGCCATGCTGGGGGTTAAAGTTCACAAGTCATAAAGGAGCCAGAGTTCCCCACCTCTTGTGTAGTCCTTGGCTTACAACCATCCATTTAATTACCGTTCGAAGTTATAATGGCACTATAAAAAGTGACTTGTGACCACTGCAGTGTCCTCATGGTCACATGATCAAAATTTGGACACCTGGCACAACTGACTCGTATTTATGATGGTTGCAGTGTCCCGGAGTCATGTGATCACCTTTTGCAGCCTTTTGACCAGTGGTGGGTTCCTCCCGGTTCGGCCGAGCCGGTAGCGGTGACGATATGACATCACCGAACTGGTTCTGCCCCCCCTGCCCCCCCGCTATTCTTACCTTTTATTTGGCCCCACCCCCAATCTATTGCTGCTTCCTGAGTCCCAGCTGATCGGCTAGAAGGAAAAAACTGTTTAAACTCTTGCCGCGAGGCTTCAAAGGGCTGCCCTACAGCTGATCAGTGTTAAAAGGCAGTGTGGTGGTAGACCGGTGCCTCCAAAAACAAATGAGTAGACTGGTGCCTCGAAAAATAAATGGATAGACTAATGCCTGCAAAAACAAATGAGTAGACCAGTGCCTCCAAAAACAAATGAGTAGACTGGTGCCTCCAAAAATAAATGGGTAGACCGGTGCCTGCAAAAACAAATGAGTAGACCAGTGCCTGAAAAAAACAAATGAGTAGACCAGTGCCTCCAAAAATAAATGAGTAGACTGGTGCCTCCAAAAATAAATGGGTAGACCGGTGCCTGCAAAAACAAATGAGTAGACCAGTGCCTGAAAAAAACAAATGAGTAGACCAGTGCCTGAAAAAAACAAATGAGTAGACCAGTGCCTGAAAAAAACAAATGAGTAGACCAGTACCTCCAAAAACAAATGAGTAGACCGGTGCCTCCAAAAACAAATGAGTAGACTGGTACAGCTCTGCAAGTAGTTAAAAACCTGGTAGACCAGTACCTCTGCTAAATCCTAAAGAATTGTCACATGACCATCAAGCCACTCCCACAAAATAAGCCACGCCCACAGAACCGGTAGTAAAAAAATTTAGAACCCACCCCTGCTTCTGACAAACAAAGTCAGTGAAGAAGCCAGATTCACCTAACAACCGTGTTACTAACTTAACCACCACAGTGGTTCACTTAACAACTGTGGCAGAAATGTTGTAGAATGGGGCAACATTCACTTAACAATGGTCTCACTTAGCAACAGAAATTTTGGGCTCGATTGTGGTTGTAAACCGAGGGCCACCTATCTCTTTTGGGACTGCACGTCTCTTTTGACAGACTGGATTGTTAACTGATGCTTCCGTATTAAGTTTTGTTTTTTACCTGTCACATTTGGATTGTTTTTAAACTTTTCCTGGAATCCTTTGACAAGCAGCTGTATTAGAAAAGTCACATACAATCCAAATAAATCTTCATTTTTTTAAAAAAACTTCACCGAGTTGCCTTCTCTTTCTTGAGAAATTTTGGGTTCAATTGTGGTCATAAGTCAAGGATTCCCCGTGTAGTCTCCATGATGTTTGTGGAATAGAAATGGGAAATGCAAATGTAAAGGAGGGACTTTCACCAGTTATGGTGGACATGTGATCAAGCAAAGAAATATCGGAGAAGGATTCATATTCTAATACAGGAAATTCTTAAAAGTGAATGTAAAGATAAAACCAGAAACTTTTCTTTTAGGTTTAATGGGAAAAGACTTGGAAAAATTTTTTGGGAACTTTGATGTTACATCAAACGGTGCAAGATTGCTTTATGCACAAAAATGGAAGGACATTTCAATCCCGACAATGAACAAATAGCTGCAAAAGTTGATGGAGTTAGCAGAGATGGCTAAATTGACTGCTTTGATCCAAGAAAAAGATGCAAATACTTTTATTTCTAAAAGCGGAAACCGTGTCTGGACTTTGTGGTTGAGGTGGGAAAAAAATGAAACTTTGATTTTGGGTTTTACTGATTAGATAGATTTGTTGTTCTAGAAATGGCCAATTTATACTATTATATAAAAGTAAAAAATTGGGGTTTGATGTTACTATTTTATTCTACTGCCCCAATGGGAGTTGGAAGTTTTTTTTCTTTTCCCCCTTTTCTTTCCCTCACTTTCCCCTTCCCTTTTCTCTCCCTTTTTTCTTACTGTTTGCTTTTGTATTTTAGATTATAAACTAATAAAACTGTAAAAAGGGATCTCATTAGGCTTGTGGGCAAAACCTTGGGGTGGGCCTTGATTGAAAGTACCAGTCATTCTGTTCCTCATAAACGAACAAGAAATCAGACATGGAGTCACCTGTGGTGAAGCGCCTATCCTTCTTACTGTAGAAATCTCGATACGATGAGATTACAACAGGGACGAGAGGAACCTTGTAAGAAGAGAAAAGAAAGTAAACAGAGAGAGCTGCGGCAGCTGGAAATTGCTCAACGTATTTCGGTCATTTGGCCCCTGAAACAGAGAAGGCTGTGCCTAGCAACCACCGGCCGCCATTCTGTGCCTACCAACCACTGGCTGCCATTAATGGTGGAAAACCACCTCCAAATCACTTTGTATTTTTAGTGCACACCTAGCTTTTCAAAACATTTCTAAAGACCTTGTCTCTGCCTGCCTATTTTGTACAGAGTTCAAGCCTCTTTTTTTATTGCTCAATTATAAACACATTTATAGCACAGCTTATTTCAACAGAGCTCAGGGTGTGATGCAACTATTTTTTTAAAAAAAACACGCACACAATGTAATTTCTAGGAGCTTAAGTTCCTCTAATTTTTTTTTTAAAGAAGGACAATGTAAATAGGGTTTCCCAACCCATTCCAAATCTAAGTTAGGGCAAAACTCTCTTTTAGATGATACGCAGTTGTTTTTTTAAAATGAGCATTATCAGATCAAGCAAATTTGCTTTGGAGTCCTGGATATGTAGTTGGGTAACGAAATGGTCGGCGAGCAAACAACCGAAGCTCAGAAAGCCGCAAGGAATCCACAAATATTCTCACATCTCTCACATCCACAAATATGAGCTACAAATATTCTCTTCTGTCAGTACCGCTTAGGGGTGTCAAACGCTTTGCAAATCTGCTTTGTCCAGTTTATTTTAGCTCTGATAAAAACGGGAAGAATGTAGGGTGCGAAAAACCTCTTTTCCTAGGTCACAGTAATGCTGTTTTACTCTATGCTGTCATCTGCCACTGTCTGCCACTGTCTTTTATGAAACATCTACTCTCTTTTCAACTCATCTGGAAATTCCAGCTCTGGAAGACTTCAGTTTGCATTCAGGATAAAACTGACTTTCTTTCTTTCTTTCTTTCTTTCTTTTTTTTTAAGAATGAGGATTAAAATTCTCCCTACACTAAGAATTTCAAAAACCATTTCTCTAGTTGGCTTCTAATGGCAGGGACATCCTTCTCTATAGGATCACCCTAAATGAGGACAGATGCCTATGGAGATTCTCTGTCATCCAGGTCATGGTTGTCCCAAAGGTGCTTTTTTCAAGAGGCAACTGGACTTTCTGGTTTTTCTTTTTGAAGACGTTTTGCTTCTCATCCAAGAAGCTTCTTCAGCTCAGAGATCAGACCTGGAGAAGCTTCTTGGATGAGAAGCGAAACGTCTTCAAAAAGAAAATCCAAAAAGTCCAGTTGCCTCTTGAAAAAGCACCTTTGGGACTAAATGAGGACAGATTTCCAGCTTGCTGCAAAGTTACACACACACACACACACACACACACACACACACACACAGAGTTGCGGCTACCTAAATCCTCAGTTCTTATTCTGAGCTTGCCAAAGTCTGGCTTACCATGATCATCAATGCAATGGTCAGCTCACCAGAACAGGTTTAACCCAGTTAACTAAATACAATGTAATCAATTAAATACAACGGTTGTGTTGACATAATACACAACAATCCAAAGGCTCTGGTGGATAGTCTGGCTCATATTGTGGGCTCAAATAACGCTGAACCTCCAAACTCACATATATTTTGGCCTAGCTAGCTGTATCTGGCAAACAGCTGCCAACCATCTCTTGGGATAGGTCAGAGAAGAGAAGGTGACTCAGCACCCCTTACCTGGGTTTGCACCGCCAAATGGAAGGCACCCCGTTTGAAGGGCAACATGGAGCCGTTGTGATTCCTGGTGCCCTCAGGAAACACCCAGACCCGAACCTGCAAAGAGAGACCAAGGAAAGGAAGAATTGAGTCCCTTTCATGAAGACGCACATAAGGTTAAGCAAAGGATCTATTGAGAAATGGGTGTTTTGAGACACCCATCAGCTCCTCGAGGCACCCCAGAACAAGAAACGTGAACCATAACTACTAGCACTACCAGGGGTGGGATTCAAACATTTTAGCAAGGGGTTCTCTGCCCAGTTGCTGGGTTGGCGTGACCATGGTGGGCATGGCCTAGTCAGCCTCCTGCACCACAGCAGGGAGGGAGGGGCGTTTTTGCCCTCCCCAGGCTCCAGAGGCTTTTCTTGAGCTTCCGGGAAGGCAAAAACGGCCTCCCCACACTCCGGAGGCTCTCTGGAGGCCGGAAAGGGGCCCGTTTCTGGCCTTCCCAAACTACCAGTAGGCCCATTTTTCACCCTCCCCGAGCCTCCATATGTGCCTTGCACTTACCTGCATCCAAAATGGGCTGCGTGGGGACTCCTGGGAGGGGCAGGGTGGCCGGGGCCAGCCAGGAGTGGGATTTGGGGGTTCTCCGAACTGCACAGAATCTTAGCTGAACCCCCAGCAGCCCACCCCTGAACACTACCCTTATTGTAAGTTACAGTAACACAATCTTGCAAGCTCTTTCCCCTTCCTCCCTTTTACTTTTGTGAAAACTAGGGAGAGCTCCTTCTGAGATACCTTTCTCCATCCTCACTCAGATTTCATTTATCAGACCATCGACTAGGCCAGGGGTACCCAAACCCCAGTCCATGGACCATCAACGGTTTGCGGCGTGCCAGCAACCAATCTGTGCAAGCAGGCGAAGATCCATCCATGGGATGCAGGCAGCACACAAAACCACATCCCTTCCGGTCCACGGAAAAGTTTTCCACAGAACCGTCCCTGGTGCCCAAAAGGCTGGGGGCTGCTGAACTAGGCTGAAGCTTTTTTTCCCCTTTTCTCCCAAGGTCATTCTCGCAGAACATTACACCTACAGGTAGTCCTCGACGTACGACCACAATTGAGCCCAAAATTTACATTGCTAAGTGAGACAGTTGTTAAGTAACTCTTGGGCTCCATTTTACGACCTTTCTTGCCACATTTAATGGAATCATTGCACTTCTTAACTTAGCAACGCAGCTGTAAAGTGAATCTAAACCATTTGTTTAGTAACTCTTCAGAGTTACAACGGCACTGGAAAAAGTGACTTATGACCGTTTTTCACACTTACGACCATTGTGGCATCTCCATGATCATGTGATCAAAATTCAGAGGCTTGGCAACTGACACCTATTTATGACAGTTGCAGTGGCCCAGGGTTCTGTGGGTCACCTTTTGTGACCTTCTCATCAACAAAGTCAATTTTTATTTATTTATTTAGCGTATGGCATTTATAGAGGTCATGCAATCTCTGATATACAAATTTAGTTTAAATAAACCATCAGCAAATATGTGCGCGTGTGTGTGTGTGTATAAAAGATGGGAACAATACAATAATGGAGATAAAGTATTAAATTAAGATAAGAATCACAATAAAATCATAATGTGGAGCCATCAAATTGCAATGGGGTAGACGTTATGTGCGGATCACAACAAATTGTGGCAAGTTCTTAAAGAGATGGCAGTACCAGACCATCTTATTTGTCTCTTGAGAAACCTATATGCGGGTCAAGAAGAAAGGGTGAGAACTGGACACGGAACCACTGATTGGTTCAAAATTGGGAAAGGAGTGCGGCAAGGCTGTATACTGTCGCCCTGCCTATTTAACTTATATGCAGAGCACATCATGGGAAAGGTGGGGCTGGATGAATCACAAGTTGAAATTAAGATTGCTGGGAGAAATATCAACAACCTCAGATATGCAGATGATATCACTCTAATGGCAAAAAGTGAAGAGGAACTAAAGAGTCTTCTAATGCAGGTGAAGGAGAAGAGTGCAAACGTTGGCTTGAAACTCAACATTAACAGAACTAAGATCATGGCACCCGGCCCTCTCAATTCCTGGCAAAAAGATGGGAAAGAAATGCAGGCAGTGACAGATTTTATTTTCCTGGGCTCCAAGATCACTGCAGATGGGGACTGCAGCCAAAAAATTAAAAGACGCTTGCTCCTGGGGAGGAAAGCTATGGCAAAGTTAGACAGCATGCTAAAAAGCAGAGACACCACCCTGCCAACAAAAGTGCGTGTAGTCAAGGCTACGGTTTTCCCAGTTGCAATGTAAGGTTGTGAAAGTTGGACCATAAGGAAGGCTGAGCGTCAAAGAATTGAGGCCTTTGAACTATGGTGCTGGAGAAGACTCCTGCGAGTCTCTTGGACTGCAAGGCGATCAATCCGATCAATCCCAGAGGAGATCAACCCTGACTGCTCTTTAGAAGGTCAGATCCTGAAGATGAAACTCAAATACTTTGGCCATCTAATGAGAAGGAAGGAATCACTGGAGAAGAGCCTAATGCTGGGAAAGATTGAGGGCAAAAGAAGAAGGGGACGACAGAGAACGAGGTGGCTGGATGGAGTCACTGAAGTGGTCGGCATGAGCTTAAATGGTCTCCGGGGGATGGTAGAGGACAGGAACGCCTGGAGGAACGTTGTCCACGATGTGTCAGACACGACTTCGCAACTAGCAACAACAAGACTTTATGATTCAATACCTAAGGAAGATATCCATCTAAATGCTTCTGGTGTGGTTGTGGCGAGATCATCCCAGGTGCCTTGACATTTCCTGAGGAGACATTCCTGAATGACACATGTTATAATTTATTCTGGTGTAGCATAGTTGCCCTGCGGGCTTTCATCCAATGGGGAAGCCAGATTCACTTACATAAGAACTGTGTTACTAACTTAACAACTGCAGTGATTCACTGACCAATTAGGGCAAGCAAGGTCATAAAACGGGGCAAAACTCAGTTAAGGACTGCCTCACTTAGCAACAGAAATGCAGGGCTCAATTGTGGTCGTAAGTCAAAGACTACCTGCATGTTGCTCCACAGAAGAGAAGACTGAAGGGAGACACTGTAGCAGACGTCAGTTATTTGAAGGTGTCAAATGGAGGACCGAACGGACAAAGGGTTGAAGATCCTGAGGAACGCCTTCTGTTTAACTTTTGGGAGGAATTTCCAAGAGAGTTGGAATTGTCAAGTAACAGAATCGGTCGCTCGTGATGGGGTAGTAGGCCTCCTTCGCTGGTCTGGATAGCAATTGTCTGAAACATTTCAGCAGATGCCGAAATGGGACTGGCCTGGGTGACGTCTGAGGTCCTGTCCAATTTTGCTTCCATGAATTATGCAACGAAAATTTGGCCACAAGTAAACAGGCAGGACAGAAATACAACTCGGTTTCCCAAAATAGCCCATCCTGTGAACGAAACCTTCTATCAGAAGTTGCTGCCTCATGGCAATAACCAATGGCAGAAATTGAGACGTTCGTAGATTCAGCCTTGGAGTTTTCAGCCGAAATACAGGCAGTCCTCGGCTTACGACCACAATTGAGTCCAAAATTCCTGTTGCTAAGCAAGTGAGTTTTGCCCCATCTTACCACCTTTCTTGCCCCAGTGGTTAAGAGAATCACTGCAGCTGTTCAGTTAGTAATGCGGTTGTTAAATGAATCTGGCTTCCCACATTGATTTTGCCTGTCAGAAAGTCGCAAAAGGGGAATGATATAACCCCGGGGCACTGCAGCCGTCATAAATATGAGTCAGTTGCCAAGCATTCGAATTTCGATCACATGAGCAGGGCCGTTGTAACTTCAAACAGTCACTAAATGGAACTGTTGTAAGTCGAGGACGATCGGTATTCAGCCTAAAACTGAGTGGATCTGCCAGGCAAAACAGTTCAGAGAAATGCAATCCAGTGTTTTTCAACCTTGGCCACTTTTAAGATGCATGGATTTCAACACCCAGAATTCCTCAGCCAGCATGAGGAACTATATCTGACTCCCCCCCCCCCCCCCAAAGAACATAAGTCAGGTTACATGGCAATCTTACTTCATTTTTAACTATACGACAACACCCCTGTGGGGTAGGCAGGAAAGAGAAGGGTTTATGTGACTGAGGGGAGACTAGAAGCTGGTCTGAGTCTAATCCAGCACTTCACTGCTGCCCCACTTTGCCTGTGGGGCTGAGAGGGAGGGACTGCCCTAAAATCCACCAGTTATGGGCAGGGGAGGGGGAGGGGTGGGTGGGTCAGAAGGTGGACCTTCTTGGCATCATTTCAACGTATTCACTACTACAGGTGCTCCTCGACTTACGACCACAATCGAGTCCAAAATTTCCATTGCTAAGAGAGACAGTTAAAGAGACAAGTTTGACCCATTTTACGGTCTTGATGGCTGCCACAGTCGGTAAGTGAATCCCTGCAGTTATTAAATTGGTTATAAAGTGAGCCTGGCTCCCCCACTGACTTTGCTTATCAGAAGGTCACACAAAAGGTGATCACACGACCCTGGGACACTGTAACCGTCATAAATAGGAACCAGCTGCCAAGTGTCCACATTTTGTCATGTGACCATGGAATGCTGCCATGGTCGCAAGTGTGAAAAATGGCCATAAACGGCCACTTTTTTTCCGGTGTTATTGTAACTTTGAACAGTCACTAAAACCAACGGTTGTAAGTTGAAGACTACCTGTACACAAAACACAGTGGTAATTCACATTCCCAATAGGGGGGGAAAAACCCATCAACCCCTTATAAGAAATTGGCAACCTCTCTCAAATTCAGATTCAGAATAGAGCTGAAGGGACCTCAGAGGTCTTCTAGTCCAACCCCCTGCTCAAGCAGGAGCCCCTATACCATTAAGACAGGTGGCTGTCCAGTCTCTTCTTAAAATCCCCCAATGATGGGGAACCCACAATTTCTGAAGGCAAAGCTGTTCAACTGGTTAATTGTCCTCACTGCTAGGAAGTTTCTCCTTAATTCCAGGTTGCTTCTCTCCTTGATTAGTTTCCATCCATTGTTTCATGTCCTGCCCTCTGCTGCCTTGGAAAATAAGTTGAACTCCCCTTCCTCTTTGTGGCAGCCCCTCAAAACCTGGAATATTGCTATCATGTCCCACCCCCACCCCCACCCCCGTCTTTTCTCTAGACTGGCCGTACCCAGTTCCTGCAACCGTTCTTCAAATGTTTTAGTCTCCAGGCCTTTAATTTAAGAGCCTTGATGGTGCAGCGGACTAAAGTGCTGATAAGTAGTACTTAGCTGCCAGCTGCCTGCAATTACTGCGAGTTCAAATTGCGAGCCTTGAGTTCACCAGGCTCAAGGTTGACTCAGCCTTCCATCCTTCCGAGGTAGGTAAAATGAGGACCCGGATTGTGGGGGCAATAAGCTGACTTTGTATAAAAAAGAACACCACTTTGGGGGGGGAGGGGGCAAAAGCCCTACTAAGCAACTATTGCTTAACGCATTGTAAGCCACCCTGAGTCTCCGGAGAAGAGCGGCATATAAATCGGATCAATCAATCAATCAATCAATCAATCAATAATCATTTTAGTTGCTCTTCTTTGCTACTTTTTCCAATCCATCATTCCCCATTCCTCAATCTCGCAGTCCCGATTCCCCATGCTCATTGTCATCTGCTTATGGCATCGCCCTAGCTCAGAAGCAACTCCGTCCCGCCTGTCTCCCTCCTCCAAATTTCATCAACAGTTTCGCAACCCCATTTCAAAACAACAACAACAACAACAACCCTCACATCTTGGCTCAGCATAGTTTGGGCAGCCTCAGACATAACGCTGATGGCATCATTGGTTTTCTTGCGGTTGATAAAAATGATGCCTCCCAGCCAGCAGGCCAACCCCACCGTGCCCATATACATCAGCTCCTTCTTGGCAATTGGCACACACCGATCTGGCAACACCTCCATTAAACCTGTGCAGAGAAAAAAAAAAGGATTAGCTATGCTGTGCTAGAGGTCATAAGACTGGGGTAGGCAAACATGGCCCCTTTACGACCTGTGGACTTCAACTCCCAGAATTCCTGAGCCAGCGTGTTCATAAAGGAACCATATTTGCTCATCTCTGTCATAGATAAAAATATTTGCCTTGAACCAGACGGCCATGGCTTCAAGTGAAGGAACCACAAAGAGAGACAGAATATGGGTAGTCCTCGGCTTACAACAATTTATCTATTGACCATTCAAAGTTACAACGGCCATGAAAAAGATGTTACTTATGACCGTTTTTCCGAGTTACGACCTTTTTAACACCCCCCACGATCATGTGATCAAAATTCAGACGCTTGGCAACTGGTTCATATTTATGACGGTTGCAGTCTCCCGGGGTCACGTGATCCCTTTGTGCGAGCTTCTGACGAGGAATGTCAACGGGGAAGCCAGATTCAGTTAACAACCAGGTAACTAATTTATCCACTGCAGTGATTCACTTAACAAGTGTGGCAAGAAAAGTCACAGTAAAATGGGGCAAAACTCGCTTAACAAATGTCTCACTTAACAACAGAAACTGTGAGGTCAATTGTGGTCATAAGTCGAGGACTACCTGCATATCTTTTTCTTTTTAAATTACCTAAATTAATTTCAATTCAATTTTCAACTGAAGAAGTGGTGGAGAAACCAACTTTTCATTAACTAATGCTTATTAGAGGAGTTGTGAGCAAGAGAGACAATAGGAAAAATGCCCGACTGTCTGTCTGTCCATCCATCCGTCCATCCATCCATCTATCATCTATCTATCGTCTATCATTATCTATCTATCTATCTATCTATCTGTCTGTCTGTCTGTCTGTCTGTCTGTCTATCATTATCTATCTATCTATCTATCTATCTATCTATCTATCTAGCTATCTATCATCCATCTATCTATTATTATCTAGGAGCCTGAGTGGCGTAGCAGGCTAATGCCTCCTATTAAGGCAGCATTTAACATCCAGCTGCCTGCAATTACTGTGAGTTCTAATCTCACCAGGCTCAAGGTTGACCCAGCCTTCCATCCTTTCTAAGGTGGGTAAAATGAGGACCCGGTTTGTGGGGGCAATAAGCTGACTTTGTATAAATATACAAAAGTATGAAGGCTATTGGTTAACGCATTGTAAGCCGCCCTGAGTCTCCGGAGAAGGGCGGCATATAAATATAATTTTTTTTTTAAAAATCTATCTATCATTATCTATCATCTATCATCATCTATCTATTATTATCATCTATCTATCGTTATCTATCTGTCTATCATTTATGTATGTATAGATAATCTATCATTGTCTGTCTGTCTATCTGTCTATCTATCTATCTATCTATCTATCTATCTATCTATCTATCTATCTATCATCTATATCATCTATCATCTACCTATCTATCTTTGTCTTTCTATCTGTCTGTCTGTCTGTCTGTCTGTCTTTTATCTCTTATCGTTCTCTCTATCATCTATCTATCATGTATCATCGTTCTCTCTCTCTCTGATTCATCCATCCATCCAATTTATTTGCTGCCCATCTTGTAATGCAACGACTCTGGGCAACTTCCACTTGCAAACTACATCGCAACATCTATTTTTTTAAAAAAAACCCAAACAAACAAACACTAACAACAAATGAACTGGTAGAGCCCAGATCAAACTCTTAGCTCCTTCCCAACCTCCCCACCTTCCTCTAGTCATACCAAGCAAGTCAAGGGAGCTCTGGTGGTTGGACACCACCACGTAGGGCTCCTTGAGGTTGAAGTTCTCGGTCCCCCGCACGTCAATCTTGATCCCATAGAGATATTTTATGTGGAGCAACATGAATCGTAATATCCTGTAAAGGGCAAGGAAGAGAGAAAGCATATCAGTGTGAATGTCTACCAATACATCAGCTTTTGGAAACATGGGGGTCCCTCCAAATGCCAAGAGGCTGCCTTTCACCACCAACTTTTGGAGAACAGCAACTTCACCATATGTGGAGGGCTGGGATGGATTGTGTTAGAAGAGGGATCTCCAGACATGGCAGCTTTAAGACTTGTGGAAGGTGTCTAGGGAATTCTGGAAGTTGAAGTCCACAGGTCGTAAAGCTGCCAAGTTTGGAGACCCCTGAGCTAGAACACCCTGCCGAAAGCAAGCCTCAACATTTTTCCAAAAGTAAGGAGGAAAATCATGCACCCTGAAAGACACAATTGTTGCTCCCAGATGTTCCCACCAAGCTCCACCGAAATATTAGGCCAGGAAAAGCTGGCTTGGGAAAAGATTTATTTATTTATTTATTGGTTCAATTTATACGCCGCCCTTCTCCGGAGACTCAGGGCGGCTTACAATGCGTTAAGCAATAGCCTTCATACTTTTGTATATACCTGCTTAGTAGGGCTTTCGGGGGCCCCCCTAAGCGGTGTTCTTTTTTAATACAAAGTCAGCTTATTGCCCCCCACAAACCGGGTCCTCATTTTACCTACCTCGGAAGGATGGAAGGCTGAGTCAACCTTGAGCCTGGCGAGATTCCAACTTGCAGTAATTGCAGGCAGCTGGTGCTACTTAACAGCACTTTGGTCTGCTGCGCCACCAAGGCTCATTTGACTGGAAGACACAACTGTTTCAAAGGGCTTGTGTCTGAATTTAGACGTGATCTTCTTTCCGCCCCATCTTTTCTGCTTAATTTTTGTAGTGAGCGAGGGGGGGGGGTGTTGCTATTTCACTTTTGGTATTTCTATTTCTTTTCCCAAAGGTGCTGTTTCAAAAGGCAACTGGACTTTTTTTTTTT
>WNWU01000339.1:551995-563642 GCA_012654045.1 Ptyas mucosa | reverse complement strand
CCCCGTGACCAGCCTCTCTCTCTCTCCCTCTCTCTCCCTCTCTCTCTCTCCCCCCCCCTCCCCCGGCTGTTCCTGCGGGTGGCGCGCTCCTCCCCCCGCCGCCTCCGGGGTTCTTATTCATTCATTCATTCGTTGGCTTTTCATTCATGCCGGGCTGTTTCCTTTACAAACCCCCCCCCCCCGCCCCACTCCGCCCTCGCCACCTCCGTAAGAGCGGTCCGCTTTCATCGGTCCGAAAAGACGGGAGGGAAGGGGGAGACAACGCGGGGATGTTTTTCCAGGCGGGGTGACACGCCCGAGACTCTTCTTCCGTCGCCGGGGATCAGCTGGGATCGCCGCCCGGCTGGATCAGAAATCCTTGGCTAAATCCACTCGCTCTCTCGCTGTCTCTCTCCGAAGCGCCATCCTTGCTGCAAGATCCGAAGGCAGCTTTTTTTAAATTATTATTATTATTATTATTTGCCAAGTGCCTTAAAGCCTGGCTTTTTTTTCTCTCTCCTCCTCCCAGGGTGAAATTGCGAAATATCCTTGCCGGGATTGGGTGTTGTTGTTGTTGTTTTTACTACCCACCCATCCCCACCTTGGAAAATGGATGAAACGTCCCTAAAACCGTAATTTAGAAGTTGCCCCCCAAAATTGGGGTAGGTAGGTAGGGAAAAAGGAAGAGAGCGAAAGCCGTGGACTTCCAAATGATGCTGGGTTTATGACTTCTGGCACGAGGGATGCTGGGAGTTGTAGTTCAGCAACGGGGAAAGAGGGCCCAGTCGATTGCACCCCACCCCACCCCACCCATCCTTCTGGGTAGTCCTCGCCTTAACGACCACAATGGAGCCCAGCATTTTTTTTTTCTTACGAAGTGAAACGTTGGTTAAGTGAATTTGGCCCCTTTTCTTGCCACAGTTGTTAAGCGCCTTGCTGGATTCACAATCCAGCCTATTAATAGCAATAGCGCTTAGACTTCTATGCCGCTTCACAGTGCTTTACAATTACAACCCCTCTCTAAGCGGTTTACAGAGTCAGACCCAACAATCTGGCTCCTCATTTTACCCACCCATCGGAAGGGATGGAAGGCTGAGTCAACCTTGAGCCTGGTGAGATTCGATCTACCAAACTACTGGCAGCCGGTGATCAGCAGAATTAGCCTGCAGTACTGCACTCTAACCAGGGATGGGTTCCTCCCGGTTCCACTGAGCCAGTAGCAGTGACGATATGACGTCACTGAACCAGTTCTGCCCCCCCCCCATTATTCTTACCTTTTATTTGGCCCCACTCCCAATCTATTGCTGCCTCCTGAGTCCCAGCTGATGGACTATAAGGAAAAACTGTTTAAACTCTTGCTGTGGGGCTTCAAAGGGCCGCCCTACAGCTGATCAGTGGTAAAAGGCAGTTTGGTGGAAGACCCGGTGCCTTCAAAAACAAATGAGTAGACCGGTACCTGCAAAAATATATGAGTAGACCGGTGCCTGCAAAAATAAATGGGTAGACCAGTACAGCTCTGCAAGCAGTTAAAAGCCTGGTAGACCAGTACCTCTGCTAAATCCTAAAGAATTGTCACATGACCATCAAGCCACGCCCACAAAATAAGCCACGCCCACAGAACCAGTAAAAAAATTTAGAACCCACCCCTGACCCTAACCCACTGCACCACCGTGGTTAAGTGAATTAAGTGAATCACTGCAGTTGTTCAATTAGTAACAAGCAGGGGTGAAATCCAGCAGGTTCTGACAGGATCTGGAGAAGCAGTAGCGGAAATTTTGAGTAGTTCGGAAAACTGGCAAATACCACCTCTGGCTGGCCCCAGAGAGATTTTGCAATATCCTACCCCCAGGAGTGCGGAGGGAATGGAGATTTTGCGGTATCCTTCCCCTGCCACGCCTACCAAGTCATGCCCACCAACCCACACCCACAGAAATTCAAATTCAAATCTTTATTGTCAGTGCACAACATATGTAAAATGAGATTGGTTGAGCTCCCTCAGTGCACCCCCCCCAACACAATACAACTCACAGTGAAGACAGAAAATCCCTAATCCAATAAATATTATTATTATTATTATTATTATTATTATTATTATTATTATTATTATATTTATATACCGCTCTACTCCCGGGGGACTCAGGCCGGTGTACAGACAAATGATAAAATACATATAATACAAATATTTTAAAGAATTGATTAAAATACAATTAAATAATTTGGTCTTAAACCTAAAATTAAAACTCTAAATTTATGAGATTAAGATTTAAGAATATAAGAGCAATTTTAGAAGAGGTTAGTCCAGGCCAGCCTGCTGGAATAGAAACATCTTGAGGGCACGGCGGAAAGCGCAGAGATCTGGGATTGTCCGTATCTCCGGGGGGAGCTTGTTCCACATGGTGGGTGCCCCCACAGAGAAGGCTCTCCCCCTGGGGGCCGTCAGTCGACACTGTTTATATTAACAACTCCCAGTCCTATTGCACCAGTGTGAACATGTTACACATTGCGCTGGCCCTGCAGCCCATCACACTACATAGTTATGATGTTATTTCTCATTCAGGAGTCTGACAGCCCACAGATAAAAACTGTTCTTCAGCCTGTTTGTGTGGTTGGCTATACTTCTATATCTCTTTCCCGATGGTAGGAGGGTAAAGAAGTGATGACCAGGGTGAAATTTGAATTTCACCACTGGTAACAAGGTTGTTGAGGGAGGGACTCTGGTTTTCCCATGGACTTTGCTTGTAAGAAGGTCGCAAAAGGGTGACCCCGTGACCCCAGGGTACTGCAACGGTCATAAATGTGAGTCAGTTCCCAATAATTTTGATCATGTGACTATGGGGATGCCACAACAGTCGTAAGTGAAAAACAGTCATAGGTCGCTGTTTTTACTGCCCTTGTAACTTCAACTATTGTAAGTCGAGGACTACCTGTATTATAAATCATTCCAACACTAGGTTGCAAGAAACTAGACTCTCCATTCAAGGGAGAAGAAGTCATTTTATACTAAACACCATAAATAATTAGATTCTTGTTGAGTTACTTGTTGGGGAGGCATATAAATTGAATGAACGAACAAAATTATAATTCAGCTCTAAACTCATGGAAGGAAATATTCTGCTTTGTCTTCTTTTCCCTCCCTTTCCATCTTTTTCTTCCTTTGTGCTTACGTTTTAAACTTGTGGTTTGATTATCCCATACCTTGTTTTGAGATTATATGTATACCTATCCGTAAATGAGGATAAGTAAGGCTAGGCAGAGGATAGAAGATACATGAAATGAGAAGGCAAATAAAATATTGAGAGGTGAAAAACACTGTGAAAACAAGTGTTAGCTAAACCTACTTTATACCAACACCATTTACTGAATCTCCCCATACTTTTCTCTCAGTGGTGGGATTCAAAATTTTTATTACCAGTTCTGTGGGTGTGGCTTGGTGGGTGTGGCAGGGGAAGAATACTGTAAAATCTCCATTCCCACCCCACTTCAGGGGAAGGTTACTGCAAAATTTCCATTTCCTCTCAATCAGCTGGGACTGAGGAGGCAGAGAATAGATGGGGGTGGGGCCAGTCAGAATTTTTACTACCAGTTCTCCGAACTACTAAAATTTTCTGCTACCAGTTCTCCAGAACTGGTCAGAACCTGCTGAATACCACCTCGGCTTTCTCTCCTTGAAAATCATCATTGTCCGCATATGTCCATACTCTGGTTTATGTATTTATTCTTTGACCAGGAAAAGCGGCTAACGAACCTGAATTTTCCAAGGTATCAACCTTATCCTCTCATTATTTGCAAAGCAGGTTGTCAGAGATAGCAGGAGACAGTTTAAGAAAGTATAAAAGGCTCCTTAACCAAAATATGTCACAATATCAGTAGAATTTATTAAACTAAGCCCTCTGCATCCATGAATTGGAAATAAACACAAATTGTTTCTTGAAAAGCACTAGAATAAACAAACATCACTATGATGTAGAGAAAAACTCAGTATGCCTGTGTGCCTAGGCCACCGTTCCTCAACCTTGGCCACTTTAAGAGGGGTGGACTTCATCTCCCAGAATCCCCCACCCAGCCATCAGTCCCAAAGGTAGAATCTCTCCAGCTCTTTCAGTGTCTTCATTGTCAATTCTAAAAATGGGTGCTATGCCTTTGTCACTAATTTGGCCGCCTTTGTATTTAATCTTAGTTTCACTTGGTTCTTAAACTTTTGTTACCAGAGTTCACAAACGGTTTGCATGTTCAGCTACCAGAGTTATGTTATCGGCATAATGCAGCTTATTGGTGTTTCTTCCGTACCACACTTATCTGGTTCAGGGGTGGATTGCTCCCGGTTCGGTCCGGTTCTTCTGAACCGGTAGTAATGGCGGCGGGAGGCTCCGCCCACCTGCCCCGATGTTATCACTGTCTATCTGCACATGCGCAGAAGCGCAAGCGAGCAAAGCAAGCACACACATGTGCGCTCCCATTGTGAACCAGTAATAAAGGTAAATGGAACCCACCCCTGATCTGGTTCCAATCTAGTTTCCTTCGATATATATTTGGGGCAAAAGTTGTACTGTATAAAGAAGGAGAGAGTATACAGGTGATCCTTGAATTATGACCAGTGGTGAGTTGCTCCCGGTTCTGTCCAGTTCTTTAGAACCAGTAGTAAAAATGGTGGGAGGCTCCGCCCACCCGCCCAGATGTCGTAATTGATGATCTGCACATGCTCAGAAGGTTCTGCGCATACGCAGAGGGGTGCGCGAGTGAGCAAACTGAGTGCGCACGTGCACTCCCATTGCAAACCGATAGTAAAGGTAAGTAGAACCCACCCCTGATTATGACCGTAACAAATTTAACAGATTAATGTAGTTGGAAGGGACCTTGTAGGTCATCTAATCCAACCCACCACCCAAACAGGAGACCCTACACCATTTTTGACAGATGGCAGCCCGGCCTCTTCTTGAAAGCTTCCAGTGATGAAGCTCCCACAACTTCTGAAGGGAAACCAAGTTCCATTGGTTGATTGCTCTCACTGTTAGAAAAGTTCTCCTTATTTCTAGGTTCCAATCTCTCCTTGTTCGGTTTCCATCCATTATTCCTCGTCTGGCCTTCAGGTGGTTTGGAAAACAGGTTGACCCCCTCCTCTCTGTGGCAGCCCCTCAAATATTGGAACACCGCTATCATGTCTCCCCTGGTCCTTCTCTTCACTAGACTAGCCATGCCCAGTTCCTGCAATCATTCTTTATACGTTTCCAGTCCCCCAATCATCTTGGTTGCTCTTCTCTGTACTTTTTCTAGAGTTTCAACATCTTTTCTATAGTGTGGTGACCAAAATTGGATGCAGTACTCTAGGTGTGGTCTTACTAAGCCTTTATAGAGTGGTATTAGTACCTCACTTGATCTTGATTGTATCCCTCTGTTAATGCAATTTAGGATTACACTGGCTTTTTAGGCTGATGCCGCACCCTGTTAGCTTTATGACCATCATGATTTATCACTTTAATTGCCAGGGTCAATTATGGTTGGAAGTTGAGAATTACCTGTATTGGCTTCTTACTGGTATTCATTGGCTTAGATTAACCAGCATGCATAATAATAATGGTTCATGCTGAACCATTCTTGAACATCTAGCATCTCTCTTTCCACGTAGGAGTCTAATCTCTACTGGATGATCCTAAATGTTCTTTGCTAGCATATGAAATGAAGGAACTTGTGTAATAGTTTGCATGCTCTGTTAAGTCTCTCTTTTTCTACACTGATATGTAGACTCACCTCATTTGATCTATTGGCCATTCTGTCATTCTCCAAAGAGGCTAGCCTTCCTTGGTTAGAATCGCTTTCACTGGTTGACATATTTATCAGTTTAACATTTTATCAGTTCCTGCAATAGTATGATTGGCGTGCTGATCTAATTTCATCTTCTAGTCCTGGAAATTATAAGAGAATATAGAATAACAGACTGGGAAGGGATCTTGGAGGTCTATTAGACCAACCCCCTT
This sequence comes from Ptyas mucosa, assembly GCA_012654045.1. Lineage (NCBI taxonomy): Eukaryota > Metazoa > Chordata > Lepidosauria > Squamata > Colubridae > Ptyas > Ptyas mucosa. Next base: position 557,691 of record WNWU01000339.1, on the reverse strand, counting down.
GCTTAGGCAGGAAATCCTACACCACTTCAGACAAATCAGGGGTAAATCTTGGTAACGTTAAGACTTTTTAAAGAATTCTGGGAATTGAAGTCCACAGGTCTTAAAGTTGCAAAGGTTGGATATCCCTGGCCTAGATGATCCGTTTAGCTTCCTTTTTTAATATAGTTTTTATTTATACATTTTTCTTTTAACATATGCGAATGCTTAGTAAGTGTATTGTCTGAGTCAATTTGCATCATCATCATCATCATCACAACAACAACAACAACAGCAAAATCATAAAGTAAAATCAAAAATCATAAAGTACCGGGACTTGCAAATTGAAGTTGAGCGACTGTGGAAAAAGAAACCATGTGTTGTCCCGATTGTAATTGGAGCCCTTGGAGCAATACCCAAAGGGCTACCCCACTATTTAGAAATTCTAAATTTACCGGACTTGAACATTTTGACTCTACAAAAAACCGCCTTACTCAGAACAGCTTACATCCTTCGACAATACCTTAACAGTTCCTAGGTCCTTGGTTAGGACTCGAGCTGCTGAGCTATTAACCAGCCTCAAAGGCTGTGAATCTCACTAAAGATTAACCAATAACAACAACAACATTCTTTACTTATATATAATGATATTCTTCCAACTTCTAATTTCTACCTTTATTATCTAACCAGTGGTAAAACAAATCCCAAGTTAAAAAATATTCTGTATCTTCTTTATCCTTTACCTTTAATGTTAATCTGTCCATTTCCACGCAGTCTAATATTTTTCTAATTTTCATCTGTAGGATTTCCCTCATTTTTCCAATGTTGTGCAAATACAATTCTTGCTGCTGTCAAAACATGTAATATTAAATATACGTTCCCTTTGTCATATTTTTCTGGCAATATACCTAACAAAATTATTTCTGGTTTTAAATCTATGTGTAGCTTTATCTTTTTCTGTAACCATATATGTATTTTCGTCGAATTTTTTTTTTTTGCCTTTGGGCATGTCTACCACATATGGTAGTATGAGCCCGGTATCTGGTTACATTTCCAACATTTGGCGGACATATTTTTAAACATCTTTGCTAATCTTACCGATGGCAGATCCTTTTAGCTTCTTAATTCTCTGGTAACCATATAGGCTTATAGGTATCCATAAACCTGGATGCTTTGGCACAAATGTCATTGACATTGGTTAAAAGCCAATAACAAAACAAGCAACCAACTCACTCAAATTAATACATGAAATTCACCCTGTATACAGTAACAGTAACACAGTTGGAAGGGACCTTGGAATTCATCTAGTCCAACCCCCTGCTCACGCAGGAGACCTACACTATTTCTGACAAACAGCTATCTAGTCTCTTCTTAAAAGCCTCCAGTGATGGAGCACCCACAACTTCCGAAGCCAATTTGTTCCACTGGTTAATTAATTAATTAATTGGTTAGATTTATATGTCGCCCTTCTCCGGAGACTCAGGGCGGCTTACAATACATTAAGCAATAGCCTTCATACTTTTGTATATACCTGCTTAGTAGGGCTTTCGGGGGGCCCTTGAGCCGTGTTCCTTTTTTATACAAAGTCAGCTTATTGCCCCCACAATCGGGGTCCTTATTTTACCTACCTCGGAAGGATGGAAGGCTGAGTCAACCTTGAGCCTGGTGAGATTTGAATTTGCAGTAATTGCAGGCAGCTGGCAGCTAAATGCTACTTAAGTGCTACTTAACAGCGCTTTAGTCCGCTGCTCCACCAAGGCTCCTTGGTGCCTTGTCCTCCTCACTGTCCTCGCTATCAGGAAATTTCTCCTTTGTTCTAGGTTGCTTCTTTCCTTGATTAGTTTCCACCCATTGCTTCTTGTCCTGCGTTCAGGTGCTTTGGAGAAAAGCCTGACTCCCTCTTCTTTGTGACAGCCCCTGAGATATTGGAACACTGCTCCCATGTCACCCCTAGTCCTTCTTTTCTCTAGATTGGCCATACCCAGTTCTTCCAACAGTTCTCCAGGCCATTAATCATCTTAGTTGCTCTTCTTTGCACTTTTTCCAAAGTCTCAACATCTTTTTTTTTTTAATAATGTGGTAACCATAGCGGGTGGATGCAGTATTGCAGGTGTGGCCTTACTTAGGATTTATAAAGCACTACTATTACTTCACAAGGTCCTGATTGTATCCCTCTGTTCATGCAACCTAGGATTGCATTGGCTATTTTGGCTGCTGCCACACACATTTAATCCTTGATGGCAGAAGGTTGCGGCATTCTGGTTACATCACAATTCTATAGCACAATAAACGCTGTGACTACTGGAATTTTCTTCTCCTGGTTTGTCAAGCTATGAATTACAGTAGTGGCCAAAGTTGTGGAAACCTTTTGGGAAAAGTGTATTTTTGAGGTTTGATAGCTAATAACACTACTTTTTTTTAAAAAATTGATTTATATACCGCCCTTCTCCGGAGACTCAGGGCGGCTTACAATGCGTTAAGCAATAGCCTTCATACTTTTGTATATTTATACAAAGTCAGCTTATTGCCCCCACAAACTGGGTCCTCAATTTACCTACCTTAGAAAGGATGGAAGGCTGAGTCAACCTTGAGCCTGGTGGGATTTGAACTTGTAGTAATTGCAGGCAGCAGATGTAAGTGGATGTTAATAACTGCCTTAGTCCACTGAGCCACCAGAGCTCCTTTTTGGCGGGAGTTTCAAGATAATCATATTCCATTGCTGGAAGGGCCTGGGAATAGCCCAGATCTTAACCCAATTGAAAATCGATGGAGCTGACTAAAGAAACTTATTAGTCAGAAGCGACCCAACCCAGTTAATAGAAGCAATCATTCAATCTTGGTTTCACATTATGACAGCTGCAGAACTAAAAGACTTGATTCACCCCATGGGAAGACGTTGTAAGGCCGTAATTCATGCTAAAGGTTACCCAACTGACGTGATAATTTTTGTATATCTCATTTTTTTCTACGTGTTTCACTTTTCTTCTTTATACTGTAACTGCCATTCTCACAATAAATCCTTCATAAAAGTTATTGCATTACAATCTTGATTATCTTTCCTTTGATGTATAATTTTATGGCACTACTCCAAAAAAAAAAAGTGGTGTTATTAGCTAGTTTTAGAAAATACAGTTTTCCCAAAAGGTTTCCACAATTTTGGCCACTACTGTACTTGGAAAATCTGTGACTTGGGTTGCTTTGTTTTGGAGTAGGGAGATGGGATTGGATTTTTTCAAGAGAAATTCTAGAGACCAAGGGAGGACATAATGGACCACCAGTAATGGATGGCATACCAGTCATGAGTATCAATTTTTCAAAAGCCTTTTTTTCAATATTTCAAATGAACCAGTCTGAAATTATTTGCCTACTTCTTGTCTCTGTCCAAAGACAGATGTGCAATGCTACCAATGTAAGATGAAAATCATTTGGAGGTGGTCGCCAATTTACGACCACAATTGAGCCCAAAATTTATGTTGCTAAGTGAGAAATGTGTGAGTTTCGCCCTATTTTACAGCTTTTCTTGCCACATTTGTTAAGGGAATCCCTGCGGTTGTTGAATTAGTAACACCGTCGTTGAGTGAATCAGGCTTTCCCATTGACTTTGCTTGTTAGAAGGTCACAAAAAGGGGATCACGTGACCCCGTGACATTGCAACTGTCATAAATGTGAGTCAGTCGTCAAGGATCCAAATGTAAATCGCGTGACCATGGGGATGCTGCAACGGTCGTAAGTGTGAAAAATGGTCACAAGTCCCTTTTTTCAGTGCCGCTGTAACTTCGAACGGTCACTAAACGAACTATTAAAAGTCGAGGACTACTTGTATTTAAAACTTCACAAGAATCATAAGTATCCCAATAAAGTAAAATAAAATGAGAATACCTAAACTAGTAATAAGCAAATTTTTACCAAGGGTTTCTCAACCTTAGTAACTTGAAGATGTGTGGACTTCAACTCCCAGAATTCTTCAGCCACCACCAAATTGTTCCCTTGAGTTACACACTATAACAGTGACGGCGAACCTTTTCAGCACCGAGTGCCGAAAAGGGAGCGTGCATGTGTGCGCACTGCACCGAGTGCCGAAAAGGAAGCACATCAGGGCCGTGACCAGGAAGAGGAACTGCCCAGGGGGCATGCGCGCACTGGATAAGGTACTTCCGGTTTCAACAAGCAAGTCTTCCAGTTACTGCCGTGCATGCGCATGTGCCAATCAGCTGGCCGGGACGCATGCTCACGCTGGAAAATGGAAGACCAGCTCTTTCGGTTTCCGGCACTGCCACACGCACAAGGGCCAGCTGATTGTCACATGCGTATGCGTGGCAGAAACCTGGAAGAGGAACGGGTGACGCCGTAGGTGCCAAGGGACATGGCTCTGCCTGACAATTCAGGCACGTGTGCCATAGGTTTACCATCACGGCACTATAGGACGCATGACCTGATGTCCTAATTTCCGTCTCTATTTTGCTAGTGGCATGTATATAAATGGTTAAAACTGGGATAATCAAAGGCTCCTTTCTGGGTTTTCTTTTTTTTTTAACGTTTTTTATTTTTATTTCTCATAAACACGTTTACACGTACAGTCATTTATCCATAATTCCAGAATTCCAGCAACCGTTCTTCATAGGTTTTAGCCTCCAGTCCCCTAATCAGCTTGGTTGCTCTTCTCTGCACTCTTTCTAGAGTCTCCACATCTTTTTTACATCATACCGACCAAAACCGGATGCAGTATTCCAAGTGTGGCCTTACCAAGGCATTATAAAGTGGTATTAACACTTCACGTGATCTTGATTCTGTCTCTCTGCCTAGAACTGTGTTGGCTTTTTTGGCAGCTGCTGCACACGGCTGGCTCATATTTAAGTGATTGTCCACTAGGACGCCAAGCTCCCTCTCACAGTTACTACTATTGAGCGAGGTACCACCTGTATTGTACCTGTGCATTTTGTCTTTCATGCCTAAATGTAGAACCTTACTTTGTTCACCACTGAATTTCATTTTGTTAGATAGGGTTTTTGCTGGCTTGAGAATTCTGGGAGTTGAAATTCAGCTCTCTTCACGTTGCCATGGTTGAGAAACACTAAACAATGTAAATTCTTGCTTGTTCATGTTTTTCTTCCTTCTTTCCCTGCTTTTATCTGCCTATTATCCTGTTTCTCCCACGTAGCTGTTTTGATGATTCCTTATTTGTCAGTAAATACATCGAATGACATTATTCCTAGCTGAACTGAACGGGCTTGTTCCGATTGATTAAAAGTTTGCTGGATGAAAAGTAAACTGGAAATTATCCATAGTAATTTAAAAAAGATGTTAGACCCACCTTCTCTTTTTAACCTTTTTTTTTACTTCTGTTCCTATATTTTCATATATTTGTGTTACTTACAAATACACCTTACAGGATCTGCAAATAAAGATAACTATAAAACACTGCTGAAAGGCTTAACCACAACCTACTTCAGAGGACTTTGGCCACAGAACTCTTAATTCAAATAGTTAAAAAGAGAAACTCCCTATTTTAAAAAGCTGCACCACTAAATTAGGATTTTACCAGCAGCTATTAATGGTTGATAATAGATAAATATAGGCTTATTCCAGTTAATTGCATTGTATTATTATTAGGAAAGGGAAGGAATGGAATAGGAAAGGGAAGGGAAGGGAAGGGAAGGGAAGGGAAGGGAAGGGAAGGAAAGGAAAGGAAAGGAAAGGAAAGGAAAGGAAAGGAAAGGAAA
>WNWU01000339.1:540954-551985 GCA_012654045.1 Ptyas mucosa | reverse complement strand
AAGGAAAGGAAAGGAAAGGAAAGGAAAGGAAAGGAAAGGAAAGGAAAGGAAAGGAAAGGAAAGGAATGGAATGGAATGGAATGGAATGGAATGGAATAACAGAGTTGGAAGGGACCTTGGAGGTCTTCTAGTCCAACCCCCTGCTCAGGCCAGAAACCCTACCATTTCAGACATCTAGTGACTACAGGTAGTCCTTGACTTACAACAGCTTCCTGATTGACCGTTTGAAGTTACAACGGCCCTGAAAAAAGTTACTTATGACCATTTTTCACACTTACAACCGTTGCAGCATCCCTCACAGTCCCGTGGTCAAAATTCTGAGGCTTGGCAACTGACTCATATTTATCACGGTTGCATGTCCCAGGGTCATGGGATCACCTTTTGAGATCTTCCCCAAAGTCAACGGGGAAGCCTTATCAACCATGTTACTAACTTACCAACCGCAGTGATTCACTTAACAACTGTGGCAAGAAAGGCTTTAAAACAAGGCAAAACTCCCTTTAAAAATATCTCTCTTAGCAACAGAAATTTTGGCTCAATTTTGGTTGTAAGTCAAGGACTACATGTACAAGATAGCCAAGTTCTTATCTAGAAATCCTTTTCCACTTCCTTCTGTACCATAATTGCTTCCTAATCTTAAATATATCTGCAACGTATTCCAGAATTTACACTTGGCCTATCTAGCATCAGTTCCTTATCTCTTCTATCTTCTTCATACAACCTCACATTCTTGGTTGGCTTTTGGTTTCTGAGCCCTTTTTTTAAGCTTCCTTAGCTGTTTTCCCACGTAACACGTTGAACTCCAAATGAGCCAACCACATTTTACCCGGGATGCTGTGTAAATTATGGTTAGTTTATGATTCAATGAATTAGGCGAGTCAAAAAAAAATGAGTTAATGCATATACATAACCAGGGTTAAGTTAGCTGTGGATAAGCAGGTAGATGGTGCAAGCACTGCCATTTACGCTTTTAAACAATTTTGGAAACAAAAATTAAACAAACCATGATCCCATTTCAGAGATATTTCCTTACCTAAACAGACAAATGGAATTGTCACCAGCGAGTAACAGGACAATGGAAACAGGAGCGATATCCAGCTTCCTAAGAGTTTCCCCATCGGTTTAGCTTTATAAAAGAAGTTGGGTTGTAACTTAATTAATTCCTTATGAAATGGATGCATCCAGATGTTGCCAAACCAGTTTAGATGATTGGTGTCCAGAATGTCATTCACTCTTGCAAAACAGAGATTTTAAGTACAACCTATTTCTGCATGGGATAGTTGCAGATAATCATTTCTTACCACCTAGTTTGCAAAAGTCAAATCGTATGCATGTTCACATGAGAATAAATTTTACATTTAGTGGGTACCAAAGTAATAATGCCATCTTTTTTTGTCTAGAGCAGGGGTGTCAATTTCATTGAGAGCCACATCAGGGTTGTATTTGACCTCGGGGGGTGGGGGTGGGAGGTGGCCAGGGGGGCATGGCCAGCTCGATGTCACTCATGTTGGGGGCGCCTGTGGGGGCCTGAGTGTTTTGCCAGTCAAAACGGGCTCCTGAGCTCCGTTTTCGGCTGCGATGGCCTCCTGCAATTCTCTGCCAGCGAAAATGTAGCTCGCACAGCCCTCTTGAGCTCCATTTTTGTTAGCAGAGGCACCGTGGCAGTGGTGGCATTCAGCCGGTTCTATCCGGTTTGGGAGAACCGGTAGCGGCGGCGGGAGGCTCCGCCCACCCGGCCGGACATAATCACGTCCCGTTTTTTTACGATCTGTGCATATATGGAAGGCCCTGCGCATGTGCGGAAGTGGTGGTGCGCTCACATTTGCGAACCAGTAGCAAAGGTGAATGAATACCACCCCTGCACCATGGGCCGTTTTTTCACTGTTTCCAGGGCAGCACTACAGGCCAGATCTAAGCACCCCATGTGCCAGATCTGGCCCACAGGCCTTGAGTTTGACACCCCTGGTAAGAGTGTTAATATTTCTGTATTTCTATTTGAAACATCTTTATACTCTTTTCCATTGAAAAAGATCCCAAAAGTGAATGCAATTGAAATAGTCATTTAAAGCAACATAAAATGTACATTGAAACACAGATTGTTAAATCTTTTTGAGCCACGGACTGCCTTTGAAAGTTTGGTGAAATTTATAGACCTTTCTCAGAAAAATATGTTGAAATGTATCATGCAAAATACATAGATGTAGACTGTACTACGCAGGAAAGCAACTATGCTCAAAAATGGGCGGCTATATAAATGTTTTAAATAAAATAAAATAACAGACTTACCGTATCAAAATACTTTGCAATATAGTAATATAAGTCTCCGGAGAAGGGCGGCATATAAATCAAACCAATAAATAAATAAATAAATGTTTATTAATCTATTAATTCAATTAAAAGACAATGTCCATTTTAGGGAATAAAGATTTTACACAGTGTAATTTCTTGAAATCAACATTTTTTGATTCTGGGGGCTATACATTACTTTGTACTTGAATGAAAAACTAAACTTTACTTGAAGGATTATGAAATAATGAAAATAAAGTTTATATTTAATGAACACAAAGTGGTATTTTATTTCTCAGGTCTCTTCCAATTTTGTTATTCTATATTCTGTACTCATTAAAGGCACAAACCCTCCTGAAATCTATGCACCACATCACTAAATGGATCCATGATTCCTAGGTTAAAAACCCCTGAATGAAAGCATTCTTCAAAATGAAAAAGGTCTTCTGCAGTCATGATATAAGCTTAAAATTGAAAATCAGGCTTGCCAGATGCTACATCTTTTATATCCTGCTCTATGGAGCGGAGAGTTGGCCTCTGACAGAAAGCCCCTTGAAGAAACTAGAAGCATTTGAAATGTGGATTTACAGGCAGCTGTTACATATAAGTTGGGTTGACAAAATCAGAAATGAGGAAGGGATAAGCGACCTGGGAAAGCCAAGGGAAATCATCGAAACCATAAAAAAGCAAAAGTTAGAATATTTTGGACATGTGATGATGCGACGCCCAGAAAAATACGGCATACTTCACTTAATCCTCTAAGGAAAGACTGAAGGCAAATGAGGTCCAGGCAGAATAAGGACATCATGACCTCAAAATCTAAGGGACTGGTTTGGGCAGAACTCAACAGCACTTTTTCATACAGCTGTTAATAAAAATAGGATCGCCAACGTGATTGCCAATGTCTGATGACACTAGAAGAAGCTTAAGTATTTAATACTGACAGTATTTTTAACATCTTCCAACAACATCTGCCTCTCCCAGATCCTTGGGAAGGGCTCGATGGGTGGATAAAAATGCTAAATCCAGTTTCAACATTTGGCTGGCTGTGCAATGAACCCTAATAACTTGCCTGTAGGTTGAGATTTTAGAAAGAATCTTTATTACGCAAAGAAGCGTAATAAAGATGATTAGGGGACTGGAGATTAAAACATATGAAGTACAGTTGCAGGAACGGGGTATGTCTAATTTAATGAAAAGAAGGACTAGGGGTGACATGAAAGCAGTGTTTCAATATCTCAGGGATTGCCACACAAAGAAGTGGGAGTCAACCTATTCTCCAAAGCACCTGCGGGCAGGACAAGAAGCAATGGGTGGAAACTAATCCAGGAGAGAAGCAATTTAGAACGAAGGAGAAATTTCCTGACAGTTAGAACAATTAATCAATGGAACAAATTAACCCCAGAAGTCATGAACATTCCAACACTGGAAGTTTTTAAGAATTAGAAATTTCCCCCCCTCTCCAAAGGTATTAGTAGCTACTCACACTAGAATTAGGAGAGTTACTCAATTATTATCACTAGCAGATTGGGACGTGAAGACTAAGATATTAAGACAAATAGACTTAGCAACTGTCAGCACTAGATATAGTATTGTCATCCAAAGGAGGTATCTGTGCATTACTTGGACAACAATGCTGTGTGTATATTCTGGACAAATCAGAGGAATTCCACAGCCGAGCTACACACATAGCAAAGATAGTTGCAACTCCCCATTTATTTATTTTTTTAATTTATATTTATATGCCGCCCTTCTCCGGAGACTCAGGGCGGCTTACAATGTGTTAAGCAATAGCCTTCATACTTTTTGTATATTTATACAAAGTCAGCTTATTGCCCCCACAAACCGGGTCCTCATTTTACCCACCTTAGAAAGGATGGAAGGCTGAGTCAACCTTGAGCCTGGTGACATTAGAACTCGCAGTAATTGCAGGCAGCTGGATGTTAAATGCTGCCTTAATAGGAGGCATTAGCCTGCTACGCCACTCAGGCTCATATGAGAGAATGGGAAGGCTGGTGGCATTGGCTGACAGGACCGTTACCTAATTTTAGTTAGTTAAGAACCCTTATAATGACCCTGGTATACAGAGGTGGGTTTCAGCAGGTTCTGACCAGTTCTGGAGAACCGGTAGTGGAAATTTTGAGTAATTTGGTGAACCAGTAGTAAAAATTCTGACTGGCCCCGCCCCCATCTACTCTCTGCCTCCCAATCCCAGCTGATTGGGAGGAAATGGGAATTTTGCAGATTGGGGTGGGAATGGAGATTTTACAGTGTCCTTCCCCTGCCACGCCCACCAAGCCACGCCCACCAAGCCATGCCATGCCCACCAAGCCACAGCCACAGAACTGGTAGTAAAAAAATTAGAAACCCACCACTGCTGGTATAGGCATTGTTCTCTTAATCCTCTGTTGTGGATTACAATGCCTTCCACTTTGACTTTCCACCTGTAAGCAAACTACGGGTCCCCCAGTACATGGATATTGATGTTGGGTGAATCTTGGAAAGTTAAATCATTTTCCAATTCAAAGGGGGGAATGCTAAAACAAAGCAAAGTTATGGCAAACACTTGAAAGGAGACCATGAAGCCTGTAATTATGGAGTCTGTCTAGCAAGAACAAAGAATATTCACAGAGAATATCCACGCATAACACTTGGAGCAATTCTAGGTGGTTGGAGGTGATAACAGTAACAAAGAGTTAGATGTCCTGCACAGCTCAGCTAAAAGTTAGGAATAGGGATGGCCTAGAAGAAATAAAATTTGTATTAGATAACTCCTGGAGTATTCATTAGCCAATGTTAGAATAGGGATGGCTAGAGATCAATAAAACAAATTGTTAGATCATTACTAAAATGTTTATTAGATGATATTTCTTATTATTCCGCCTTGTCCCGCCTTCTCCTTTAGTGAAAATGTATAACGCTTTCTTAATCCTTGGTTCTTCGTTCTTGGCATTTTGGCCAGGACCTCTTTTCCATGGGGTACCCCAATAAAAAGCAATCAAAACCTGCACCTCATGTCTAGCATCCTTCATTGGCCTCAGCACCAGGCTCAGACTGGAACTGGGGATAACACAGTGAGGACAATTAACCAGTGGAACAGCTTGACTTCAGAAGTTGTGGGTGCTTCATCACTGGAGCTTTTTAAGAGGTGACTAGATAGTTAGCTGTCTGAAATAGTATAGGCTCTCCTGATTGAATAGGGAGTTGGACTAGAAGACCTCCAAGGTCCCTTCCAGCTCTATTCTGATTGATTGAGTTGGCTGTGAGTTAGCTGTGGCGAATTGGCCATGGGGAGGCAGGAGAAACTTCCTAACAGTGAGAACAATTAACCAATGGAACAAATTGCTATCAGAAGTGGTGGGTGCTTCATCACTGGAGGTTTTTAAGAAGAGACTGGGCAGTCACTTGTCTGAAATGGTATAGGGCCATGATGGCGAACCTATGGCACGCGTGCCACAGGTGGCACATGGAGCTATATCGGTGGGCATGCGAGCTCAGCTCCAGCGTGCATGCGCGTGCTGGCCAGCTGATTTTCAGGCCTTCTGGGCCCACCAGAAGTCGGGAATTAGGCTGTTTCTGGCCTCGGGTGGGGGGGAGGCTGTTTTAGCCCTCCCCAGACTCCTAGAAAGGTTCTGGAGCCTGGGGAGAGCGAAAAACGGGCCTACCGGGCCCACCATGCCATCACATGCCAAAAGCACACACATGTGCAGGGGGGTGGGGCACATAGAATTATGGGTGTGGGCACGCGCGGACATGACCCCCCCTGCACTTCCCCCATTTTTGGCACGTGATGGCAAAAAGGTTTGCCATCACTGATATAGTGTCTCTTGCTTGAGCAGGGGGCTGGACTACAAGACCTCCCAGATCCCTTCCAGATTGTTTGAAAGTTGGGGTAACAGGCTGGGACTGGGCAGAAATGGAGAGGTTGTATGAAAAAGTGATGTCTTCTCCAGGATGGCTTGCTGGAAAAAAGGCGATGGCCGCCCTCCTTGATCTAGCTGGAGTAGATTAAAGGGATGCTTAATGCCAAACAGCCTGAGAGTGGCAAAGCAAGGGATTAACAGATTAACAGAGTTGGAAGGGACCTTGTAGGTCATCTAGTCCAAACCCCTCCCCCTGTCCAAGCAGGAGACCCTACAGTGTGGGACCTATACCATTTTTGACAGATGGCAGTCCAGTCTCTTCTTGAAAGCTTCCAGTGATGAAGCTCCCACAATTTCCAAAGGCAAACCAAGTTCCATTGGTTGATTGCTCTCACTTGTCACAAAATTTCTCCTTATTTCTAGGTTCCAATCTCTCCTTGTTCAGTTTCCATCCATTATTCCTCGTTTGGCCTTCAGGTGCTTTGGAAAACAGGTTGACCCCCTCCTCTCTGTGGCAGCCCCTCAAGTATTGGAAGATTGCTATCATGTCTCCCCTGGTCCTTCTCTTCACTAGACTAGCCATGCCCAATTTCTGCAACTATTCAGTGTTGTTTTAGCTTCCAGTCCCCTAATCATCTTGGTTGCTCTCCTCTGCATTTTTTTAGTTTCAATGTCTTTTTTTATAGTGTGGTGACCAAAACTGGATGCAGTACTCTAGGTATGGTCTTACTAAGGCTTTATAGAGTGGTATTAGTACCTCACTTGATGTTGATTGTATCCCTCTGTTATTGCAATTTAGGATTGCACTGGCTTTTTAGGCTGATGCCGCACCCTGCTGGCTCATATTTAATTGGTTGTCCACTAAAACTCCAAGATCCCTGTCCCAGTCACTGCTATTAAGCCTGGTTTCACGCAGTCTATATGTGTACTTTTGGTTTTTCTTGCTTAAGTGTATGTTTCATGGCATACTGTGTAGTATGAAACTACTGTGGTAGCCACTTGCTTTGTGACTGAGGTCTGGATGAGGTGAAAATGAATGAACCCAGAGAACTGAACCTAGATTGACCGCACGAAGGTAGGAATACAGTTGGACAGTTGCCATAGTAACAGAATAGCTGCATTCCATCTTATTGCCTATTCGGCTTTCAGTCTTACAAAAGAGCAAGCTTGGTACAGATCAGCACTTCATCAGGCTCCGCCCATTTGCCTCAGCCAAGGTTTCTTGAATCATTATTGGCTAATTTATGCGTCAATCAGGACTGGTCCGGCCTTAAATCCAAGGTTTACGTCCCGTCGCCACGCGCTCAGCACTTTTCAGGGGTTGGGTTTCGAAGGAAAACGAAGACTTTTTTTCCCCTCCCCTTGCACCCACAACCTTTCAGTTATTTTCTTCTTTGAGAGGCTGGCATTTCTGTCAATCATGAGACGCCCGCCCCTTGATTCCCACCCCAGTCATATGATATGTTATTTTGCTCAGGAAACGAAGGTGGGTGTGTTGGGGGGAAAGTACGGTATTTCAACCAATAACGTAGCCGCGTATTCGACGCCCGAGTACCCCAGCCAATCAAAAAAGTTTTAAGAGCCTGCACAGAATTGAAGGCGGGACCAACTGGAACGTACATAATCAGCTTTGCCAGGTGCCCCAAATGATTATCTTGGCCACCAATGAAATGTCTACGGAGCGTGAAAGACGCCGAGAAAGACCAATGATTAAAGAGCGGGCGTTTACATCTCCTCCCCCCCCCCCGTTAGTTTAAGTCAGGGCGGAAGATGGCGGCGGCGGCGGCTGGGACAGGTCCAGGGGTCCCAGATGGGGAACCGGAGGGGTCAAACCGCGATCACAGTGCTTTTGAATGCAACATCTGCCTGGAGCCTGCCAGAGAAGCTGTCATCGGCCTGTGCGGCCACCTGTACTGGTGAGCGAGAGAAAAGGTGCAGAGAGGTGTGGCACAGGGAAGGGGAGAACCAAGAGGCTGATTTAAAATAAAAAATAAAAATAAATACCTGCAACAAAAAGGAAGAAGGTGGGACAGGCCGAAATCCAACAGGTGAAGCTGTGCTTTTATTTTTGCTTTATTGCCATTCTCTCGAAAGAAGCTCTGCCAGCTGCCTTTGGGTTGCTTGGTTGGCCACGTTTGGGGTGTAAGCAGAGGGAGGCAGGTCTAGTAGAAGACAGGCAGTGTGGCTTAGTGGTTAGAGAGCAATTTGGGGGGTGGGCTGCTAACCACAACATCTCCGGCCACCAGTGGCCTTTGGTTGTCCCATCAGTCTGGAAAGTGGGCCTGGAGGACCACCAACTCACAATATTGGCAGGCTGGCTTCATGCAAGAGATTACACTAAGCTAATTTGTGTAGTTTGTGGCCTTACAAGTGGGGTAACCCCCACCCACCCACCCATTGCCCCAGCCTATACTTTGATTTATAGGCTGGTATAAATAATCAATTGGAAAAACCCAGCAATTGTGTTTCGTTCACTTAGATTTATGATTGACTTTACAGATAGTCCTCGACTTACAATCATTTGTTTAGTGACCATTTGAAGTTGCAATGGCACTGAAAAAAGTGACTCATGACCGTTTTTCACACTTATGACCGTTGCAGCATCACCATGGTCAGGGGCTCAAAATTCGGATGCTTGGCAGCTGGTTCATATTTATGACGATTGCAGTGTCCTGGTCAGTGTCCTGTGAACCCCCCTTTTGTGACCTTCTGACAAGCAATGGGGGAGCCAGATTCACTTAAGGACCGTGTTGCTAGCTTGACAGCTGCAGTGATTCACTTAACAGCGGTAAGAAAGGATGTAAAATGGGGCAAAACTCCGTTAACAACTATTTCACCTGGCAACAGAAACTTTGGGCTCAGTTTGTGATTGTTCGTTAGGACTATCTGTATTTACATCATGTATTGAGTATTAAATTTGTATGGCCGTCTATCTCACAAATGTCACTTGTTGATTTCTGCGGGGCCCATCAAAATTCTGATTCAGTATGTAATTTTTCTTCATGTTGGTTTGATCCAGATTTCTTTTAAAAGGTCTTGTACTTTTTCTTCCCTTTTTCCAGCTGGCCTTGTCTTCACCAGGTGAGTCGCTCTGTTTATTTGGACACTGAACTGTAAGATTGGCTGGAGTTGAAATGCTTAATTAACTTTTCCTGTTGTATCTCTTCCAAATACAGTTTTCCAGTAATCTCAGGCAGCATAGCAACTGATTGGGACAGCACAGTTACTAGCAGTGGTGAAATGTAAAATTTCTTACTACCGGTTCTGTGGCCGTGATTTGGTGGGGGTGAGGGTGTTAATGTGACTGAGTGGGTGTGGCCAACTTTTTTAAAAAAAACTTTTAAAAGCATTTTTTCTAAAACCTCTTCGGCTGAAGAGGTTGCAGAAAAAATGCTTTTAAAAGCCTCTGACGATCTCAGCTGAGCCTCGCGATAATCAGAGCCTTTTTTTTTACTTTTAAAAGCATTTTTTTCAGCCAATGACAGCTACTGACTGGATCTCCAAATTCAACATTAAACTTTGAAATGTTATTTCTGTTTTCCTCTTAGGTTTTCTTACTGCTTTTTTTAAAAAATGTTTTAATTGTTTTAACCTGTAAAAATGAAGTGTTTTAATACTGTGTGGGACCAGCCATATGCTAAATAAATAAATAAATCATCCAAAGAGGTGGTAGAAAAAATGCTTTTAAAAATTAAAAAAAAGCCTCTGATGATCGCGCGGCTCAGCTGGGCATGGGGGTGGGTGGGCAGGGATTTTTGCTACCGGTTCTCCGAACCACCCGCCTCCCATCGCTACCAGATCAGGTGATCCGGTCTGAACCGGGAGCATTTCACCCCTGGTTACTATCTGGGGATTATGGGTGATATAGTTTGAAATTATTTTGATGCCACCATGTCAGCCAAGGCTGGCCTAAAGTTGGACAAATTTGGTATTCCTAGACAAAAATAATCTGTGGAGGGGATACAACTAGTTGTCAATTTACAACCAGTAAGTAAGTAAGTAACTCATTCAGAGTTACAGTGGACCTGAAAAAGATACAGGTAGTCCTCGACTTACAACAGTTCATTTAGTGACTGTTCAAAGTTACAACGGTACTGAAAAATGTGACTTGGGGCTGTTTTTCACAGTTACAGCTTTTGCAGGATCCCCGTGACGATGTGATCAAAATTCAAATGCTTGGCAGCTGGTTCATTTTTACGATGTTTGCAATGTCCCAAGATCATGTGATCCCCTTTTGCAACTCCCCTGACAAGCTAAGTCAATGGGGAAGCCAGTTGCACTTAACACCCGTGTTACTTACTTATCAGCCGCAGTGATTCACTTAACATCTGTGACAAGAAAGGTTGTAAAATGGAACAAAACTCATTTAACAGATGTCTCACTTATCAACTGAAAATTTGGGCTAAATTGTGGTCGTAAGTCAAGGACTACCTGTATTTATGACCCAATTTTGAAGTAGCAACACCTATCCCCTATGGTCCCATGATTGCATTTTGGGTGCTGGGCAATCAGCCCACACTCAGGATTATTTGCAGAGTCCCACATTTATATGACTTCAATTTACTTCCAGTTTCTGGCAAAAAAACCGCCCATTGCAGACAATGGCTCACTTTATGACTGTTGCAGTTGCTTAATGATTGCTCCAAAAAGGTTGTAAAATATATCTGTGACCCGCTTAACGATCAGCACAACTTACAACTGTAATTCTGGATTCAATTATGGTCATATATCCAGGAAAACTACAAGTAGTCCTTCATTTATGGCCACAATTGAATCCAAAATTTCTTTTGCGAAACGAGACAGTTGTTCAGTGAGTTTTGCCCCATTTTATTTTATTTATTTTATTTTATTTTATTTTATTTTATTTTATTTTATTTTATTT
>WNWU01000339.1:520723-540944 GCA_012654045.1 Ptyas mucosa | reverse complement strand
TTTATTTTATTTTATTTTATTTTATTTTATTTTATTTTATTTTATTTTATTTTATTTTATTATTTTATTTTATTTTATTTTATTTTATTTTATTTTATTTTATTATTTTTATTTTATTTTAAATTTATTTTTAAACAAACAAAACATAAAACATCCATCATCCATTACAATTGCAAGCAGTGTGTCGGTCGGTTACAAATCTTTTGTGCTTCATCTCATATTCATAATTTACTAATTCTCTACTTTCTCATATTATCAATCTAATATATATCTTTATATTGTTATTCTCATTTATCTTTCATTTAACAATGGCATTTTCATTCCATTAAAATCATTTCCATATATTACATTATAACATCCCTTTCATATTTCATTTCCATGTTTTATTATTTTTTGCCCCGTTTTATGACCTTTCTTCCAACGGTTGTTAAGTGAATCACTGCAATTGTTCCATTAGTAACATGGTTGTTAAGTGAATCTGGCTTCCCCCATTGATTTTGCTTGTCAGAAGGTCACAAAAGGGGATCACATCACTCACACACACACACACACACACACACACACACACTAAATTTCATCATCATCCTTTTTAGCCATTGTCTAGCCACTGTGGGATGAAGGCCTCTCCCACATGTTTCCAACCAATACGGAAGAGAACACGTCATAAATATGAGTCAGTTGCCAAGCGGCTGAATTTTGTTCATGTGACCATGGAGATGCTGCAACGGTTGTCAGTGTGAAAAATGATCATAAGTCACTTTTTTTCAGTGCCATTGTAACTTGGAAGTAAATGAACTGCTTACCTGCATTAGCTGATAGAAAAGCTAATCAGGAACTCTTCCTGCCTTACAGGTGAATAATGATAATGCTTCTTATGAGAGAGAATCTGGAGGACTTTTTCTGTAACTGGTCAGCATGATGGTTTATTGTGTGGGTCAAGGGGTTGTATGTATAACCGACATTGAAGAAGGGGACTATAGTGGTTGATGAAAGTTACCTCTGCTTGTGTCTATTGAAGTGTTTCTCAACCTTGACAGCTTGAAGATGTGTGGACTTCAACCCCCAGAATTCCGCAGGCCAGTATGGCTGGCTGGGGAATTCTGGGAATTGAAATCCACACATCTTCAAGCAGCCAAGGTTGAGAAACGCTGGACTATGGAGATTCTCAGTCTTTCAGGTCGTGGTTGTCCCAGAGGTGCTTTTTTCAAGAGGCGACTGGACTTTCTGTTTTTTCTTTTGAAGACGTTTTGCTTCTCATCCAAGAAACTTCTTCAGCTCTGACTGGTGGGATGGTGGGGAATGGAAGGATTTATACTCCTTGCAGACTGCTGGTCATTTGCATCCTGTTAGCAAGTTGTTGAGGCCATCTGAAGGTTTACCTCTGTTGTCCAGGTGGCCTCAACGATTCACTAAAAGAATACAAATGACCAGCAGTCTGCAAGGAGTATAAATCCTTCCATTCCTCAGCATCCAGTCAGAGCTGAAGAAGTTTCTTGGATGAGAAGCAAAACGTCTTCAAAAGAAAAACCAGGAAAGTCCAGTTGCCTCTTGAAAAAAAAAAGCACCTTTGGGTTACCTCTGCTTGCTTTCAATTCTTGCATAGGCACTTGACTGACTGCTGTGGACCTTTGGACTCTCTTAGCAAAGCATTTTTTAATCAGAGTGACTGTCCTTGAAGAGAACCTCTCCTCGGCTCAAGTACGGAGGGGGCTGAATTTCTTAAGTAACTTCAGAAATTATATTAAGCTGAGGATAACAATAAGCAATTCCAATAGAGCCGTGGTGGCACAGTGATTAGAATGCCGTACTGTAGGTTAATTCTGCCAACTGCCAGTAGTTCGATTCTGACCGGCACAACGTTGACTTAGCCTTCTATCCTTCCAAGGTCGGTAAAATGAGGACCCAGATTGTTGGGGGACAATATGCTGACTCAATAAACCGCTTAGATTGGGCTGTAAAACACTGTGAAGCGGTATATAAGTCTTAAGTGCTAGTGCTGTTACAAACTAGGCAATTAAAATCCCTCTCTTAAAACAAATTAATGTTTAGTTGAAATAACAACTAAACCAAGAAAAGTAAATCTAAAATCTCACTGTTCCAGCCTTGAAAGTAGCCAATTGTAAACTTTCAAAGCCAACTTTTTCCTGAATTGTCCTAGAAATGTTTTATATGTTCTGCAGCCTAATAGTATTTGAAAAGTTAGCCTAAACTTTCATTGTACTTCTCAAAATTCGTTGGTTCTTCTCTACTCTCCCATTGTGTCTTTCAAAGGTTTTTTAAGTTTCTGGTGTGGAAACCAATAAGAATTACTTAGGGAAAGCAACAGTGGACCGAGTGGAATTATAGGTAGTCCTTGACTTACAACCACAGTTGAGCCCAAAATTTCTGTTACTGAGTTTTGCTCCATTTTATGACCTTTCTTACCACAGTTAAGTGAATCACTGTAGCTGACACACTAGTCATACGGTTGTTAAGTGACTCTGGCTACCCCATTGATTTTGCTTGTCAAAAGGTTGCAAAATGGGATCACATGACCTTGGGACACAGCCACGGTCATAATTGTGAGTCAGTTTGCCAAGCATCTGAATTTTGATCACATGATCCCAGGGGTGCTGCAGTAAGAATGAAAAATGGTCATCGGTCACTTTTTTCATTGCTGTGGTAACTTTGAACGGTCACTACCGTGTTTCCCCGAAAATAAGACCCTGTCTTATATTTTTTTTGAACCCTGAAATAAGCGCTTGGCCTTATTGCCATGTGCTCAAAAGCCCGATTAGGCTTATTATCAGGGGATGTCTTATTTTGGGGGAAACAGGGTAAATGAACTGTTGTAAATCAAAGACCATTAGGTTAGTTGTTAGATTATATGTTGCCTTCTATTTGGGAGCTCAAGGTGTTTTTCTCCCACCTGTGAAATAAATCGGGTTAGAGGTGCTAGGAGTGTAGAGCAGGGATCCCCAATGCCTGGTCCATGGACTGGCACTGGGCTGCGGCATGCCAAAAACCAGGCCGCACAAACAAGTGAAGCCCCATACACGGGATGCAGGCAGCACACGAAACCAGGCCCCTTCTGGTCCACGGAAAAACATTTCCACAGAACCTGTCCCTGGTGCTCCAAAGGTTGGGGGCCACCACAGTAGAACGCTAGGGAGTTTCTGTGTCTGAGCAGAGACCAGAATCTGGGTCTCTTCACTCCCAGTCTCAACACATTCATCTTTGTCCCACCTTGGCTCTTAAAGCCAAGAAAGAGAAACTACCGGTAGTCTTCAATTTACCGCCATTTGTTTCGTGACCATTTGGTGTTACTATTGTATTCAATAATTACTTAACCACTAAGGGCCTTGCAATCACCGTTTGTAACTTTCCCAGCCAGCTTCTGAAAAGCAAAGTGTTTGCTTAACGACCACATGATTCCCTTAAGAACTGCGGTGATTCACTTCATTGTGGCAAAATCAGTTGCGACTCACTTAACAACCATCTTAAATTGAAATTCTGCTCCAAATCATAGTTATAAATTGAGGATTACCTGTGCTATAGTCTGAACTGAGCTGAGACTACAACCTAGGTCTCTGTGCTCCTGGTCCAGAGTTTTGTTTTGTTTTTTAGTATTTCTCACATTCAATATTTTTACTCCGTTTTATCTCAGACGTGGCATTGAAATATGCCCAAGGTGTGAGCTGAGAGGGGATTATTTTGGGTGCGCACCTGGGTTGTGTATAAGTAATTCTTTTGGTCGGTATGGAGTTTCAGAGTCTGCAGCAGAGGTGGGTTTAAGCAGGTTCTGACCAGTTCTGGAGAACCAGTAGTGGAAATTTTCAGTAGTTCGGAGAACCAGTAGTAAAGGTTCTGACTGGCCCCGTCCCCATCTATTCTCTGCCTCTCAAGTCCCAGCTGATTGGGAGGAAATGGGGATTTTGCAGTAACCTTCCCCTGGATTGGGGAAGGAATGGAAATTTTACAGTATCCTTCCCCTGGAGTGGGGTGGAATGGAGATTTTACAGTATCCTTCCCCTGCCACGCCCACCAAGCCACACATAGAGAACTGGTAGTAAAAAAATTTGAAACCCACCACTGGTCTGCAGTGTATATAGATCTAAGGAAGTGTAGGTGCCATGATGAGTATAGCCAGTCACCCACAACCTCTGGTAATCAGAAACAAAGTACCTCTCCCAAATATTCTCTCCAATCTACGGAGACATTTGTGAGGGCCTTAAAAGTTGCTGCCACCTTGATCCCCACAATGGACGAATGGCTGCAAAAATTGATGGAGTTACCAGAGATTGACTATTTTGGTCAAAGAAAAACAACAGAAATCCTTTTATTTCTACTTGGAAACCAGTTCTGTGCTCAAGGTGGGGGAAAAAATGAAATTTTGATTTTGGGTTTTACCGATTAGATCAGAGATGTCAAAATCACGTCGTCACAGCAGCGTCATGTGACATATCGAAACTTTCCCCCCCTTTGCTACAGCGGGTGTGGGCGTGGCCAGCACATGACACATCCGGCCCATGGGCCGCGAGTTTTGACAGCCCTGGATTAGATAGATTTGTTGTTATAGAAATGGCTAGTTTATATTATTATGGAAAAGTAAAAAGTTGAAGTTTGACGTCAGTGCCTTATTCTACTGCACCAAACGGAGTCGGAAGTCAGTGCCTTTTTTCTTCTTTTCCCCCCTTTTCTTTCCCTCACTTTTCCCTTCCCTTTCCCCTTCCCTGTATTCCCTACTATTTACTTTTGTATTTTCTTTCTATGCTACATTATAAACTAATAAAAACTGCTTTAAAAAGAAAGTTGCTGCAAATAAATCGGCATATAAATAAACTGGCATATAAATAAATCGGCATATAAATAAATCGGCATATAAATAAATCGGCATATAAAATGCGGCATATAAATCGAACCAATAAATAAATAAATAAATGGATACAAAGCTCCAGCCGGATGCTTTAGATCTTAGCTTGGCAGGTTCTTATTTCATTGACAGCAGTTTTTTAAAATGAAAAGCCAGTTGGCACAGGAAACATGGTAGATCTCAGAGATACCCAATTGCCTTCTTCTAATGTAAATATGTACATATTTGGAAGTGGCCACAAAGCTTTTGACTGCAGCGGGTTGGACTAGAAATAGGGGTTCCCAACCCCCGGCTTACTACCGGGCCACAGCCTGTTTGAAACTGGGCCGTGTGAGTGATGGGTAAGCGTGCGTGTGAAGCTCCATATGAGTGGAAGGCTGTTTGAGTGGAGGGTGCTTGTGCTCGCGTGCGAAGCTCCCCTCGCGTGAGCAGACGGCGCGCAGGCTCGCCAGTGGTGGATTCAATTTTTTTTACTATTGGTTCTGTGGGCGTGACTTGCTGGGGGTGGCATGGCTTGGTGGGCGTGGCAGAGGAAGGATCCTGTAAAATCTCCATTCCCTCCCCACTCCAGGGGAAGGATACTGCAAAATCCCCATTTCCTCCCAATCAGCTGGGACTTGAGAGGCAGAGAATAGATGGGGGCGGGGCCAGTCAGAGGTGGTATTCAAAATTTCCACTACCGGTTCTCCAGAACTGGTCAGAACCTGCTGAATACAACCTCTGATGCTTCACCCCTCACACAATGGAGCTGTACACGCATGTGTGCGCCTGCCATTCATAACCCCCCACCACGCCGGGCCGGGCCACCAAGATGGAAAAGTTGGGGACAGCTGGATTAGAAGACCTCTGAGGTATCTTCTAGCTCTATGATTCTGTGTTCTGTGTAACTTATAAATGTCCGTCTTCCCTTCAGTGGTTAGAAACTCGTCCGGAGCGTCAAGAATGTCCTGTGTGCAAGGCAGGCATCAGCCGGGACAAAGTCATTCCTCTCTATGGGCGTGGAAGCTCCGCTCAGCAGGATCCCAGGTAAAGAATTCCCTTCTTTATTGGCGTTTAAGTAGGTAAAGGTAAAGGGAGTCCCTGCAGATTTTACTTTGCTAGCCGACAAGCGTCCGAATTTTGATAAAGTGACCACGGAGACGCTGCAACGATCTTCAATACGTGAAATACGGCCATTTTTCAAGAGCGTTGTAACTTCGAACAGTCACTAAACGAATGGTTTTAAGTCGTGGGCTACCTGTAATTGTTTTAATTCTTTTTATGGATTTTGTAACCCATCTGGGTGGGCAGCCTGATTAAATCGAATAAATTAAACATAAAATGATGTTGCCAAAGAAGAAACGATCATTGGTATCCCAACGGTGCTTTTTTTTTCAAGAGACAACTGGACTTTCTGGTTTTTCTTTGAAGACATTTCGCTTCTCATCCAAGAAGCTTCTTCAGCTCTCCATGTTGTGCCTTTATAAATTCTGTGACCTGTTCCAATACTTCCGTTGGTAGAAGTGATTTTCAGCTCTTGGAGTTTGTGTTCCACTCTCTTTTTCAAAACCTCAATTGTGTAATTAATCTGTCTTGTTCTTTCATTGAGAAGTTGGAGCTGTGCTTTCTGCAGGATGTTCTCTGCCCTGGGTCCTTTCACTGTTGAAATGAAGAAGCTTCTTGGATGAGAAGAGAAGTGTCTTGATAGAAAAAACACAAAGTCCAGTTGCCTCTTGAAAAAAGCACCTTTGGGACTACCTGTATACCATGCAAACACAGCTGCCATTTAAAGAAACGAAAATAATCATGTTTTCTTTCTTCTTCTTTTGCTGTATGTTTGCAGTTGGTGGGGTCCTTGGTGCTCTCTGAGTTTGGTTGTTGTTTTCTTGGAGACCAACGAGATAACATCCTCAGTGCTAGAAAGGACCAGGGTGTGCTCTCTGTTTACTTCTGCAAGAAAACAAGCAAGCTCAGAGAGCGCCAAGGAACCCCGCAGCAGCCCTGAGCTACAAAAAATTCTCTTCTGTTGGTTGTAATTTGGAGCAAGTACATATTCCTTTGCTGAATAAGATGTATTGGGCAATGCAAAGACTGGAGGATGTGGGAAGCAGCAGGACTGAGGCTGGGGGAGTTGTGGCCTGCCAGCAGATTCAGACAGTGAGGAGGTTGGGGAGGAACATGGGCCAGTCCTGGAGTCTGGGGAAGGCTCTGATGAGGGCTCTGCGACAGAGGCAGAGATAGAGCCAAGGCCGTCTGACAGTTGTCAGCTGCCTTCGGAGTCGGACATCAGTGAGGCAGAAGAACAGCTGGATCCTGTTCCCAGTGTGCGCATGCGCAGAGCTGCCAGGAGAAGGGAACAGCTAAGGAACAAGGGTCAACTCAGGAGTAAAGCCACAGGTGGACAGTTAATGGCCCCTCCCATAGGAAATAAAGTGGAGCGAAGGGGAGGGGAGTTTGCAATGGACAATTAGTTCATTTGGGTGAAGATCTGTTCCTGCATTCTTGCCAAGTATTGTCAGTTACAGTGTGGAGTCTGAAAGTTATTGGCCTGGCCACTCTCCAAGCCTGATAATTGTGAACTATCTTGAAAAGACTGTGGGAGAGGAAAGACTTTGCTGGAGGGGAATTCACTGTAAATTAAACAAAAGGGGTTTATCGGGACGAGGACTCAGCTTCGTGCTGCTGGGGAAGCCTAGGTCAGAACAGGGGGTATAATCCTGCCTTTTTCTCCATCACGCAGATTGAAAACTCCACCCCGACCCCGAGGGCAGCGCCCAGAGCCCGAGTCGCGAGGGGTGAGTGCAGCCCGCTTCTAACTTATTTATTTATTATTATTATTAATCCAATTTATCTGCCGCCCTTCTCCGTAGACTCAGGGCGGCTTACAATGCATTATAGCAATAGCCTGCATACTTTTTTGTATATACTTGCTTATTAGGGCTTTCGCCCCCCCCCCCCAAGTGGTCTTGTTCTATACAAAGTTGGCTTATTGCCCTCACAATCCGGGTCCTCAATTTACCTACCTCGAAAGGATGGAAGGCTGAGTCAACCTTGAGCCTGGTGAGGTTCGAACTTGCATTAATTGTAGGCAGCTGGCAGCTAAGTGCTAGCACTTAACAGCACTTTAGTCCGCTGCACCACCGAGGTACAAATCCCAAATCCCAAATCCATCCTGGACTAACTCTGCTGTTCTGCAACACACCTGTTACCCTAATCTCCTTCTTTTTTTTTTCTTCTCCCCCTTCCCCACCGCAGGGCATCGGCAGTTTCCCTGAAGCAGCCACGGGCTTCCACATGGCATTTGGCATTGGCGCATTCCCTTTTGGCTTTTTTGCTACGGGCTACAGTGCTCCAGGAGAAAGACCAGGTAAGGCCCTGCGGTAAAGGTTTGTGTGTGTGTGTGTGTCAGTGCTTACAGAATTTTGGGGTTCCCTATGACCTGGTGGCTCAGTGGCTAAGACGCTGAGCTTGTCAATCAGAAGGTCGGCAGTTCAGCGGTTTGAATCCCTAGCGCTGCGTAACGGAGTGAGCTCCCGTTACTTGTCCCAGCTTCTGCCAACCTAGCAGTTCAAAAGCATGTAAAAAATGCAAGTAGAAAAATAGGGACCACCTTTGGTGGGAAGGGAACAGCCCTCCATAAGCTTTTGACATTTAGTCATGCCAGCCACATGACCACGGAGACGTCTTCGGACAGCGCTGGCTCTTCAGCTTTGAAACGGAGATGAGCACCGCCCCCTAGAGCTGGAAAGGACTAGAATGCATGTGCAAGAAACCTTTACCTTTATCTATGACTGTATTTCCTCTGTCTTTTTACTGAGACCGAAACTAAACTGAGACTCCATTCTTCTAAGCTTGTGCTAGAGCCCATCCTCAGGAAGCTCCTCTTTCTCCAGACTGTGTGTGCCCTGGACTACATGTTATATTTATATAGTTTCTGGTTGTGTGTGGCCTTGTCAGACCTGTCCCAGCTTGGATAGTCAGGAAAGAAAGACCCTCGACTCCATTTATAGTGAAAAGTATTCTTTTACTGAAGGTCTATGGAGATTCTCAGTCATCTGGGTCATGGTTGTCCCCAAGGTGCTTTTTCAAGAGGCAACTGGACTTTCTGGTTTTTCTTTGAAGATGTTCCAAAAGAATATTGGAAAAGCTTAGAAGGATCTTCAGCCAATGCAACATATGTGCACATTTGAAACCCGAGAATACACTAACGCAGAAGCTTGTCCACCCCAAGGATAAAACATCCAGACACAAACTGAGCAACGTGGTATATGCAGTTCAGTGCAGTGAGCCATGTGCAGATCTGTACATTGGGGAAACAAAACAACCACTTCATAAACACATGGCACAACATAAGAGAACAAACCCATTAAGACTAGACTCAGCAGTCCATCTGCATTTAAAAAACAAAGACCACTCATTTGAAGACAGCCAAGTCCACATTTTGGACAGAAAGGACTGCTAGTTTGAAAGAGAGGTCAAAGAGGCCATCTATGTCAAAATTGAACAGCCCTCTCAACAGAGGGGGAGGGATACAACATCATCTATCCTTTCAACAGTTCCAAGAAGGTTCCACACCCATTTGCCCCACTCAGGTGACCCTGATGACACAGAAAAGCCTCCAGGTGACCTTAACAACTCGCTAAAAGAATGCAAATGATTAGCAGAGCTGAAGAAGCTTCTTGGATCAGAAATAAAATGTCTTCAAAGAAAAGCCAGAAAGTCCAGTTGCCTCTTGAAAAAGCACCTTTCGGACTTTCACTGAAGCCAAGTGGTTACAGCATAGCAGAGCCAGATCTGAGGATTTCCCGCATAACCCTAGTAATTTTACCTTCTCCCAGCCCCATCTCCGCTTTGGTCATCTTGGTGATGTCCAATAAGGTTCAAATTAGGTATTTTGGTAACAGTTCCACATTTTGGCACCTCTTTGGATGGGTGTTTCGCATTCCATCCCCAGGCCTGTGTCCTTAGATCTTTCAACCGTTGTCTCTGGATAGCACCTCTGCTTCCTGTCATTCCCCCCCCGCCCCCCCCCCGCCTCCGTATCTTCCCAGAGTCAGTGGGGAAACCAGATTCTCTTAACAACCGCGTTGCTAATTTAACAATTACGGTGATTCACTTAACAAATACCACAAGAAGAGTCGTAAAAGAGGGCAAAACTCACTTAATAAATTTCTCATTTAGCAATGTAAATTTTTGGGCTCAGTTGTGGTTGTAAGCCGAGGACTGCCTTTATAACATACAGGAAACATCAGAAGTTTCCAGGAAAAAAAAAACCCCTGAGCTACAAATATTCTCCTTTATTGGAGCTGTTGGTGTAACAAAAGCTCATCAGTGGTGTTTGAACTATCAGCTCATGGAATCCAAGGCAGGAACAGAGGAATTGGGACACTCAGATGGACAGCCCTTAGTTAGCAACGGATAGCAAAGAGCTACGACGGCGTTAGTGAGCAGTTCAGTTCTTCAAACCTGTTGTTCGAATGCGGCCATCTTGCTTTTAGATTTCACCTTGGTTAACTCTTTTTTTCCCCTTCTTCTTCTTCCTTTTCCGCAGATACAGATGTGGCCAGACCATCCAGCTGGCAGGATTCGTTATTTCTTTTCATTGCCATCTTCTTTTTCTTCTGGTTACTCAGTGTATAACCGGCTGGACCCCGCTGAGCTTAACCTGTACTAAAAAAAAAATCTAAAGAACAGAACGAAAGGACTTTGATATTGGGGGGATGATGGGGGGGTGGGGAGAGAAAGAGGGGGAGAGAGAGAGAGACCGGGTTTTGGGTGGGTGGCTTTGCTTGCTGAACGCATAGGAGAGACAGCAAGGGGTTAATACTATATGGTGGAGTGAAATTCTCTCTTTTTCATTCCCCCCACTCCCCCATCCTGAGAATTAAAACCATAATAGGGATGCTTGCTTCTTCAAGTGGCTTGCAAAATGGTTGTCTATATACAACCCCAATCTAATTATGGATTGAATGGGGGGGGAGTAATAGAATGATCCCTTTCTATTTTTCAAAGAAAGATCTCAAATGTGAGGGCAATCTCGAATTACGGCGAAGGTAGGAGAGGGCCGAAGCAAGCGCACACAGACTACTCGTTCTTTCCACGTTACATAAAAGCTGGAGGACGAAGGAAGTCTGGCCTGGTGCATCTTCCTCTCCACGCTCCCCCCCTCTTCCCCCCCCTTCTGGTTGCAATAACATTTGCCTATCCATCAGCAATCAATTTAATCTTATTGAGCCAAAGCGACTAGACCTGCCTCTACGTAAAGGGGTTTTGGAGGGCGAGCCAAGGTGAAGGTGGGGGGCACGACAGATTCTGTCTCTGATAGAGATGTGGTGATGGGGAGTCTCCCTCGTTCAGCCCGCTGCCACAGGAAGTGATTGTGGGAAGGGCTGAGAAGATGTTTGAAAGTGAGAGGCAGGGAAGGAAGAGACCTGGTACTTCAGGATCCCACAGGAAGTGGCTCCCTAATTTTTTTAACGAGATCAGGTGAGCCCACGAAGAGCTTCTCTTGGCTACTTTTTTGATAGGGCAAACCGCCCCAGTTTTGATAATGCATCTGCTATGGTGGGTATTTTTCTCTCCCCCCACCCCCTCCTCTCTCTTTTTGAGGGAGGTTATTTAATGTTGGAGTAACCCAAGCCTTTGAGATGGAGGGAATGCTTGCTGTTGGTTGTTAATGCTTCATCTACCCATTTCTGGCTCTTCCAACAATGTTGGGGAGACATTTCAGGTTGGTGAGGGGACGGTCGATCACCGGACATTGTAGTCTTGACTAACAGTATTTTGTGGTCCAAAAGTTCCTTGGATAATGATTTCATTTGGGATGACGGAGAAGGGATGCGATGTCGATTAACCCATGCTTTAATTAAATTCACTCATGATTCCTATCCAGTTGAAGGAACAGTCATTGAGAGAAAAATACGCCCGTTTAGGAGGAAAAAGTGCAGAATGCTGCAATATGCAAGGTAGTCACCTAGTGACCGTTCCACCTAGTGGCCGTTCCAAATTATGAGGACCTGAAAAAAAAAGGGACCTAGGATCTGGATTTGAAGTTCTGAAGGTTGGTTCTCCAATGCAGTCACGTGATTGAATTCCGACCACTTGGTAACACAGCTGCATTTACGGCCATTTGTAGCGTATGATGGTTTTGCCAAAAACCGAAATGCGATAATACCCATAGCAAACCATTTGTTTGCTTAACAACCTTGGTGTTCACTTAACGACCCTGGGTTCTCTTAATGATCACAGTGGTTTGCTTAATGACTGCTGCAAAAAGTTTATAAAATCAGGCTGGTCATTTGACCGACCTATTTTATGACCACTACAAGGTATAACTGTAATGCAGGCTTCATTGCAGTTATAAGTTGAGGACTACCTATAGAATCTACCTATAGAATTGGCATGGCTGAAAAGAGTGTCACGTTATGAGGAGCATATCACAATTTAACTATTACAAGATTTATTTCCGGCTACAGAAAGTGTTGGTCTCTTTGTCTAGATTATTTGCAATTGCACCCCAAAATCCAACCTCTTAAGAAATGTGGCACTCCAGCCCCAAATAAATAACTCCACTGTAAGATAAAATCCAGATGGCACCTCTTCTGAATGGTAAATGTTATTAAAAGGCAGAATCTTTCATGAGCTGCAGCTCATGAAAATTTCGGTCTTTTTTCTGGCTTGTGAAAGTTTCTGCCTTTTAACAAAATTTGTTGCTCAAAAAAAGCACTACTTATTAGATTCCTGATATTTTGTCTATAGACTGACATGGCTCTCTTCCTGCAATACCTTGATATA
This sequence comes from Ptyas mucosa, assembly GCA_012654045.1. Taxonomy (NCBI): domain Eukaryota; kingdom Metazoa; phylum Chordata; class Lepidosauria; order Squamata; family Colubridae; genus Ptyas; species Ptyas mucosa. Next base: position 528,319 of record WNWU01000339.1, on the reverse strand, counting down.
GAAACAGATTTGAGCAGAATGTTGTTTTAAATTAAATTTTTAAAACCTTTTTTGTCAGTCACTTGACCCAGACATCCCACCAGTGGTGGAATTCAAATTTTTTTACTACCGGTTCGGTGAGCATGACAGGGGAAAGATATTACAAAATCTCCATTCCCTCCCCACGCCTTGGGAAAGGATATTGCAAAATCTCCATTTCTACCCCACTCTGGGGCCAGCCAGAGGTGGCATTTGCCAGTTCTCCGAACTACTCAAAATTTCCACTATCGCTTCTCCAGAACCTGTCAGAACCTGCTGAATAGCACCCCTACATGATCCCACCCTCTAATAACAAAATTGCATAAATCCACAAACAAGCCAAAGTAAACGAGAGGTAAAAACCTAGAATGACCTGATATTTGTCAGCCTGGCTTTGTGGCGGTTATTTACTAAGTAAGTCCTTTGCAGGGATGTTTCCCCAGGCCACTTATTCACTCCTGTCTTATCTTATCCACTGTTATTTATTTTTTTATGTTATCTTGTCCACACGTTGCTCAGCGCCCTGAGGAAATGCAAAAACCAGCAAATGAAATCGGGAGCGCTGCTCAGCTGCCTCTTCAATCCTGTCTTCCACAATATGCAGTCCCTGATGATGATGAGAGAGAGGGAGCTTATATTCCACCCCTAGATAAATGGGCTAAGACTTTACCCTATACCCGTGATGGCGAACCTATGGCACGGGTGCCACAGGTGGCATGCAGAGCCATATTGGTGGGCATGCGAGTGTTGCCCTAGTTCAGCGCCGGCGTGCATGTGCGCACCGGCCAACTGATGTTCAGGCCTTCTGGTCCCACTGGAAGTTGGGAAACTGGCTGTTTCCGGCCTCTGGAAGGCCTCAGGGGGGGTGGAGAAGGCTGTTTTTGCCCTCCCCAGGCTCCTAGAAAGCCTCTGGAGCCTGGGGAGGGGGGAAAATGGGCCTACTGGGCCCACTGTGCCATCGCGTGCCAAAAGCAGGGGGAAGTGTGGGGGGTTCACGTGCGCATGCACGGGAGGGCGGGGCGCATTGAATTATAGATGTGGGCACGCGTACCTGCGACCCCCGCTTTTGGCACGTGACGGCAAAAAGGTTAGCCATCACTGCCCTACACCTTAGTTTTGGGACGTTGGGTGTGGTGTATATTAGCTAAGTACTAGCTCCGCTAGCTAGCTGTGGAGTTGGGAAAACACAACTTCTACTGTCTTGTACGAATCCAGTCAGTTGCGGCTTCTTAAGACTGCATTGCCATCGTAAGTTAAAAGGCGCACAATTTTTGTTGGCATGAAAGTCCATCAAGGTTTGAAAAATGGCGAGAGTGGTATAGGACAGTGGTCCCCAACTTTTGCGGTTTGGTGGCCTGGCTGGGAGGCAGAGATTGAGAGGAATCGGGCCATGCCAGTGGCACGCCAGCGGTCATATGCGCAGTTTGACTTGTCCGCCGCTTGTGTGGCCCGCTTCCAAATAGGTCACAGCCCAGTAGTAGGCCGGGGTTTGGTGACCCCTGGTATCAGTGGTGGGTTTCAAAAATTTTTACTACCGGTTCTGTGCGTGTGGCTTGGTGGGCGTGGCATGGCTTGGTGGGCGTGGCAGGGGAAGGATACTGTAAAATCTCCATTCCCACCCCACTCAAGGGGAAGTATATTATAAAATCTCCATTCCCTCCCCACTCCAGGGGAAGGTTACTGCAAAATCCCCGTTTCCTCCCGATCAGCTGGGACTCAGGAGGCAGAGAATAGATGGGGGCGGGGCCAGTCAGAATTTTTACTACCAGTTCTCCGAACTACTCAAAATTTCCGCTACCGGTTCTCTAGAACTGGTCAGAACCTGCTGAAACCCACCACGCCTGGTATAGGAGAAATCAGCATTCCCTGGGCCTGGTATTTTGGAGAACCTAATTTATTGAGCGGCAATGCGATTGCCATAGGCCTCGAGGTTTAAAACCTTTATTATCTCACTTCAAATGTAAACCAAAATGCAGCACACGTGGGGCTCCAGTTGAGCAACCTGTGGCTCATGAACCAGTTTTCATATCCTTAATTTAGCATTATGTCAGTATTCTAAGTAAATCTCCCTCCTATGCCCCTGATGGCAAAATTTATTTGGAAGCCTTTGGAGAGAATTTTACATTCTCCAAAGGAGCACTAGCAATAATGGAAACTCATCAGTGGGAAAATATATGTTTTATTGTTTTGGCAAAATGGTATGAGAATAAGGGACAGGAAACCCCACCCCCCCAAAAATTAAATTGCCTGGATCAGAATGAAATTCTGCCTCTCCCAGCCCCAAAAAACACCTGTCTTTGCCTCAGAGCTCCAAAATTCTTTGATTGTTCTGGCTCAACTGGGGAATTGTGCCTCTCATATTAAGCCCACATTAAATCCAAATTACATTCACAACAAATGATACTTTTAAAGCATGTGATTGTCTTCAGGCTGGAGGAAGATGTTGAAGGAGCACTATTTCGGGGAGGAACCCAAGTCATTCCCCAAAAATAAGTCACTGGATGTAATACTGGATGTAATATTTATTAACGGTGATTTTAAGATGCGTGGACTTCACCTCCCAGAATTCCTCAGTCAGTAAAAGTGGTTTGGGAATTCCGGATGTTGGAAGCCCATACATCTCAAAGTTAAAAGGTTAAGAAACACTGGACAGTGTTGTCAAATCTGGCATCTGCATACAATTGTCCTCCCTTTCCCCACAGCTTTTTGTGCTTTTTGGAAAGAGCTGAGCTTGTCGATCAGAAAGGTGGTGGTTCGAATCCCTAGTATAGGTCGTCTGTGTGCGCAGAGGGTTGGACTAGATGATCTCCAAGGTCCATTTCAACTCTGTTACTGTTAAACTCTTTGGCACAGTCTCCTGCAGCACAGCGCAGCCTTGGTAGCGCAGCAGACTAAAGCACTGTTATTAACATCAGCTGCCTGCAAGTTCAAATGTCACCAGGCTCAAGGTTGACTCAGCCTTCCATCCTTTCTAAGGTAGGTAAAACGAGGACCCAGATTGTGGGGGCAATAAGCTGACTTCGTATAAATATACAAAAGTATGAAGAGTATTGCTTAACGCATTGTAAGCCGCCCTGAGTCTTCAGAGGAGGGCGGATATAAATCAAATTAAAAAAAAACACTCATGAAAGAATTGCACAAGGCCTGTCGATTAACAGCGCTAGCACGCCAAATGAAAGTCAAAATAGCCTGAAAGGGGCTGTTTAGATTTTGGGATAGCTCTGTCAGATATATACTGATGGTCATGCTCATTCAGTCTATGCGGAAGTTATTTAGGCCATACAGTTTCAGGTTTAAAAGTTATTTTATTATTTACAAATATACAATAATGAACAGGGTGTCCTGTTGCAATTTGTTACCCTGACTGTATAACTCAGAGGTTGAGAGGGAGAGAAGTTCACTGTTGTCTTGCTGAGATGGATGGGAAGAATTAGGGAAGATATCCAATTGATTTGTGGGTATGACTCCAATAAGGGAGTTCATTGGTTTATACAGTCACATGGGATGTCTGTAGACTTAGAAGACTTAACCCCTTCTGGTGCCTGGGGCATCATACGTAGGCAATATCTGACAAGCTCAGGACCCATTCAGTAGGAAAGAGAATTTCGAATGAGAAGGAGAACATCGATCAAATTTGGAATGAAGCATAGATTAGAAATGGGTTTAAAGCCTGGTTTTTTGCAAGAAAAACGGTCTAGTGATTCCGTTTCAAATACCACAGTCCGTTTAGTGACGGTTCAAAGTTACAACGGCACTGAAAAGCAAGAAATAAGCCGTCTTGCTTTTTTTTTTTGTTTTAAATCGCTGCAAAACGAAGTTGCAGGTTTCTTCTTCCCTGAGGCTGTGAGTGACCCATTACGCACTTACCTGGGGAAAAAAGCCCCACTGAATTCACTGGCGCTTACTTCCGAGTAGAAACACCGGAGTCTGCAGCAAGATTCCTCCCTTTCAAACTCGACCAAACTCTCCTCAAAGGGAGACAAGCAAGTTGCTAGGATTGAAGTACCCAGTCTATCCTTACTATTTGCCTGGAAGAGAATTGCGTTTTTTACTGTGTCTTCTTCTATGTCTGGCAGTAGATAGAGATGAGATAAAATGAAATCTTGAATTTGGACCCTACAATGTTTATTCCATGTACAGTATAAAACACTAAAATTTGCCCAAAAATGTTTGGAAATTGGGGTAAGGATAGAGAAAACCATAAGTAAACCGGATCCCAACTTATGAATACAAATACACCCTTGAGCATCTGAATGCTGCCCAATGATTCTGTATTTATTCCTTCTTCCCCCATTTTTTTTTCTTTATTTCTAGCATTCCTTGATTCACATCTTAAAAACTGGTTCTGGGATCCACGAATAGCTTTGCTTCTTAATTAAGGGACAGAGGCCTTTAGGGAAATCCATGAAGTGCCCTTGTCTAATGGCATTGATCATTAGATATAGGAAGTCCTCGCCTTATGACTATTCATTTAGTGACTGTTCAAACCAGTACCGAAAAAGGTTACCTACAACTGGTCTTCATGCTTATAACCACTGCACCGTCATATGATCCCCTTTTGCGAACTTCTGGCAAGCAAAATCAATGAGGAAGTCAGATTCACTTAACAACTGTGCTACTAACTTAACAACTACAATGATTCACAAGAAAGGTCGTAAAATGGGGCAAAATTCACTCAACAAATGTTTAACAACAGAAATGCTGGGCTCAATTGTGTTCATAAGTCAAGGATTACCTATACGGTGCAAATCTGGAATTTTAGTACTGTGAGAGCAGACCCAATAGTAGTATATTATATATTATATCCTGCAATTTTGCAAGTGTGTGTTTGTGTGTGTGTGTGTGTAAATATCAATGGAGATTTATTCATCATAAATCAGGTCATCCTGTAACCGAACCTGATTTTACAATCTTTTGTGTGGCAGTTGTTAAGTGAATGCTGCAGTCATTAAGCGAATTGTTCGCTATAGGCAGATTTTTCTCAGAAACTGGAAGTAAACACCAGTTTCCAGTATGACTTATACCTTCCTAAATCAGAGTCAAGTTACCAACAGGCCAGTTGATCCAAAAGCAAAGAAGCTTCTTTGGATGAGAAGTGAAATGTCTTTTGGTAGGCAGGGTGAGAATCCAGTTGCCTTTTGAATAAGTACCTTTGGGACAGCTGTGTGTAAAATTGCCGATTTGTGAAACTAGCCACCACAGAGAAGGTAAATTCAGGATAGCAACTTGATGTGTGGTAATGTTTTCTGAATTAAAAAATGCACCCTCCTTTGCCTCACAAGAGCAAAATACAGAGGGCACTTGGTTGTTGGGTTTTTTAAAAAATTTTTTTAGAAAAACTGGGCATCACCGCACCTTAAAAAAACAACGAACGTGGACATTTTAGTAACAGGCCCGTGCATTTAATTTAGCCTAAAGCTGCTCCTCATGCCATCTGTTCAACCATTTGGAGGCCTGTGTGGAAACACAAAATGTGGGGCTTCCTCTTTTTGAACTGTTGTCTTCCCCTCTGCTGTGTGGCAGCAAACTAGCTTTGATCCTGGGATTACCATCACTCAAAATCAGAACCATTATTAAAAATAAAAGCATGGCTGAGAAAATATAACCCCACCCCTTCCCAGTGTAAAAAACAAAATAGCTGTCATTGGGTCACATTTAGGGAGGGGTAAGGAACCAAGAAGGGCGATGGCTCAGTGGCTAAGATGCTGAGCTTGTCAATCGAAAGGTTGGCAGTTCGGCGGTTCGAATCCCTAGTGCCGCATAACGGGATGAACTCCCGTTACTTGTCCCAGCTTCTGCCAACCTAGCAGTTCGAAAGCACGTAATAAAATGCAAGTAGAAAAATAGGGACCACCTTTGGTGGGAAGGCAACAGTGTTCCGTGTGCCTTTGGCATTTAGTCATGCCAACCACATGACCACGGAGATGTCTTTGGACAGCGCTGGCTCTTCGGCTTTGAAACGGAGATCAGCACCACCCCCTAGAGTCGGGAACAACTAGCACATATGTGCGAGGGGAACCTTTACCTTTAGCATTAAGGAACCATGGCCCTTTTATGACTTGTGGACTTCAACTCCCAGAATTCCTGAGCCAGCCAGGCCGAGCCAGCCAAACTGAGCCATGCTGACTCAGGAATTCTGGGAGTTGATGTCCACAAGTCAGAAAAGGTCTGTGGTTTCCCACCCAATTTAGGGGAAATGTGTCCAAAGGAAACTGACACCAACCAAGTTTTCACATCAAATATTTTCCCCTCCGAGTTGACATGAAGGCAGTGGAAATCTCAGAATTGCACACTCTGTCACAGATAACTGGTAAGTGGAGTCCTCTCTTACCTGGATTCATTCATTTTCTGTCCCACTTCTATTAATGGGTTATTTTAGATCCCAAATCACGTGAATCGGGCTTTGTGTAGGCCAGTGTTTCTCAACCCAGGGAACTTTTAAGATGTGTAGACTTCAACTCCCACAATGCCCTGGCCAGCTACTTTAATCCTTGTTGAAACCACAATTCCCACAATTCTTTGCCCCTGCTCCCATTGGTTAGGAGGGCCTGTGGGAATTGAAGTCCAGAATTCCTGCCAGGCAACTTTAGAATCTTCACAGTACAGGTAATCCTCAATTTACAACCATTTGTTTAGTGAGCATCCAAAGTTACAATGACACTGAAAAAACGATTTATGATTCTTTTTCGTGCTTAACAACCATTGCAGCATCCCCATCGTCACGTGATCAAAATTTAGGTGCTTGGCAACTGGCATATATTTATGACAGCTGCACTGTCCAGTGGGTTATATAATCGTCATTTGTTACCTTTCCAGCGAGCTTCTGACAAGCCAAGTCAATAGGGGAAGCCAGATTGACTTACCAACCGCGTGATTCACTTAACAACTGTGGCAAAAAAGTTCATAAAAGGAGGCACAACTCACTTAACGGCCTTGCAATGGAAATCCTGGCTTCAATTGTGGTCCTAACCTGAGGACTACCTGAATGCAGGCAGTCCTCCATTTACAACAGTTCGTTGAGTGACTGTTCGAAGTTACGATGACACTGAAAACCGTTTTCCACACTTCCACACTGCAAGACTGTTGCAGAATCCCCAGTCGTGTAATCAAAATTGAGAGATTTGGCAACTGACTCATCTTTCGGATGGCTGCAGTGTCCTGGAGTCAAGTGATTCTCCTTTTGTGACCTTTTGATAAACAGCGGGGAAGCCAGATTCACTTAACAACCATCTTACTAACTTTAACAACCCACAGCGATTCACTTAACTCTGGCACGAGAGTTCATAAAATGGGACAAAACCCAACAACTGTCTTGCTTAGCTACATAAATTTTGGGCTCAACTGTGGTCGTACGTCGAGGATTACCTGTACAAAGAGCAACGCCAGAGACTTAAACCCCCACCCCCTGGTCTCTCCCCTCCCCTCCCCTCCCACCCCCATTCTCCCTCCAAATGAATCCCAGCGCAAAACGTGTCTTCAATTTTATAGAAGAAAAATAATAATGATCATAAAAGCAAAGGAAATCTAGAGCAAAACTCAGAACAAGTCACATGGCCAGTCGGGTAATGAGTCCCCCCC
>WNWU01000339.1:474308-520323 GCA_012654045.1 Ptyas mucosa | reverse complement strand
ATACGGTACTCAGTCAATCCCAAGAAAATGCAAGCTTTGAGTTAAAGCTACTCCGACAGGGTGTGACAAAGTGCTTCAGAGTGGATGTGGGTGTAGGTTTGTGGTTGTCTCCTTAACTTAAATATGTTTTCTCCTCATGCATGGGGCTAACGTGATTCAAGGAAAAGACACAGCTTCTTTAAGAGTGTGCCAACAGGTGCCGTATATGTGCCTGAATGCACCGGGGTGCACCTTTCTACTCCAAAGTCCTGTATATCTCTATGGAATTCAAATTCCCACTACCAGCATGGTGTAGCATTTATAGTAAGCCGAGACTCCAAGCTGATTGCCCCTAATTATTCCAGGGCAGGCTTTTTCCAGATACTTTCAGGCCACAAAATGGTGAGTTTAAAAAAAAAAACAAATTCCCGGAATCCCTGATCAAGAGTCAAAGCTCCAATGACAGCAAACTGTCACATTCAACGGATTAGCAGTGTTTCAATATCTGAGGGGGTCAAGCTATTCTCCAAAGCACCTGAAGGCAGGAAAAAGAAGCACTAGAAGGAAATTAAGCAAGGAGAGAACCAACCTAAAAATAAGAAGAAATTTCCTGACAGAATAATTAATCAGTGGAATGGTTTGCCTTCAGAAGTTGTTGGGTGCTCCATCACCGGACTTTTTAAGAAGAGATTGGACAACCATTTGTCTGAAATGATCTAGGGCAGAAGTCTTCAAACTTGGCAGCTTTAAGACTTGTGGACTTCAACTCCCAGAATTCTGTGCTGGCTGAAGAACTCCCAGAATTCTGTGCTGGCTGAAGAATTCTGGGAGTTGAAGTCCACAAGTCTTAAAGCTGCACAGTTTGAAGACCTCTGGTCTAGGGTTTCCTGCTTGAGCAGGAGGTTGGACTAGAAGACCTCCAAGGTCCCTTCCAACTCTGTTTTTCTGTTATTACTCTCTTTTTTTCACTTTATGGAACCCCATCAAAGTCTCGTGGCATCTTAGAGTCCCACTCAACATAGTTTTGAAAAGCCCTATTCTAGAACCCCAGTCCTCCCTAATGTTGTGCTTAATACTAGTTCTCCTTCCTTAAAGACCTTTAACTGCGCCAATGCAGAAGTCCCCAACCCACTGGTCGCGGCCTACTACCAGGCCACAACCTATTTGGAATCAGGCCATGCGAGTGGCTGGCTGGAGCACGTGTGTGTGTGTGTGTGTGTGTGTGTGTGCGCAGCTCGACTTTCACGAGCAGCGGGCCGGTTCCCCTCACCCCACTCCCGAGCAGGTTGGGGACCGCTGCTCTAATGCAGGGGTGGGCAAATGTGGCTCTTTTACAACCTGTGGACCTCAACTCCCAGAATTTCTGGGCCACCTTGGCTGTCTCAGGAATTCTGGGAGTTGAAGTCCACAGGTTGTAAAAGAGCCACATTTGCCCACCTCTGCTCTAATGGAATTCTCCCACTACCTTTGGATAAAGGTAAGTCTTGTCTATAACCTCCTTACCAACATTACACACCTTGGCTCCCCACACCTTTTCTTTAAGGAGATCTGCCTGAGAAATGTCTTGCTTTCCGATACAGATGAGCTCCCAACTTTAGGTCTTCAGACGCAGGGAAACCACTGATACGGAAAGGAATGTTGGGTGGTTCGGTCCAAGAAGGGTAGCCTCATGACTTCACACAATCCGTTTGCAGGACAGGAGCGAGAAAAAGAGCACTTCTTGTTTTCAGAAACATCCCACAGGAGAAGCAAATATTCTCGATTACGACAATATGAAGGAAGCGCCATCTTGGGTCTAGGACAGGATCCGAATCGCCCACGGTTTCATCTGGTTAAACTGGACCAGGAAGACACCAGTCTATCCCTTTGGAATCATCCCATCATGGAGAGATGCCAAGACGAGCCCCATCCATCCGGCAAGCTTTCTTTGCTCCTTCTCTTACAAGAGATCCATCCACGCTGCCATCGCAGATCTTTCAAGGGGCGGGTATAACCTTATGAAACCGATCCATCAGACGATGATATTGGTTGCAGAGGTACCACAGTAGCTTATCCCTTGACCCCTGCAAATTCGGTAAGCCGTTTGGGACACCACCTCCCACCCGTTCCCACCCACCTCCCAATAATGCTGGGTCCCCCTCCAGGATGCTTAAAGAGTCAGGTCTTGGTTATCAAAGATGTCCCTCAGGATCACAGAAGGATGACCGTCTTCTATCCAATGGGTGCATCTCAAAAACGATCTGCCCCAAAGGATCGCTGGGTCATCGGAGCCCCTCCCCACCCTTCCCCGGCACGGTGATGCGGTGACCCTAAGGCAATGAAAAGAGTCCTGTCTCTGCCCAGCCCATTCACAACTGGCATTTTTTTTCCTCTTCCCTGGCATCAGGACGAACGCGAAAAGGGGGGGAACGGCCACCACAGCACGATCAGTTGGAGGTGTCCGAGTGGACGCTGCCAGGACCTTCTGTTGGGGAGGTGACAGAAGATGGAGTGGCTGCTTCCTGCCAGCCCCCATTGGCCTAGTGAAAGTAAAAAAAAAAATAAATCAAAAACCTTTATTGTCAGTACACAACATATGTACAATGAGATTGGTTGAGCTCCCTCAGTGCACCCCCCCAGTGATTTCCCTGCTCTAAAGTGTGTACAGGTATGTCCTCAACTTTCATTTAGCGACCCAGGTTGCATCAGCACTTATGACTGTTTGTTACACTTACGACTGTTGCAGCCTCCCCATGGTCACAGGATCGAATTTGAGAAGTTGGCAACTGGCTCACATTTATGACGGTTGCAGTGCAGTAGTGGGTTGTCCCCGGTTCGGACCGGTTCTATAGAACCGGTAGTAAAACCGGCGGGAGGCTCCGCCCACTGTCTCTGACGTCATCAGAAGTGATCTGCATGCGCAGAAGCAAGGCATGTGTGCTCGCTTCGCTTGCTCGCGCACGCAATCCCATTGGAAACCGGTAGTAAAGGTAAGTAGAACCCACCCCTGTTGCAATGGCCCAGAATCATGTGATCTCCTTTTACGACCTTCTGATCAGCAAAGTCAATGGGGAAGACAGATTCGTTTTACAACCACGTTACTAACTTACAATAACTGCAGTGATCCCCTTAACAACTGTGATGAGAAAGGTCATAAAATGGGGCAAAATTCACTTAGCAACAGAAATTTGGGGCTCAGTTGCGGTCATAAGTTGAGGACTATCTATATCAGTTTTCAGTTCCCGCCCTGTGAAAATTCCCGATAAGGAACCATCTCTTCAGAAGAACTTCAGATCCAATTTGTCTCCTACAAAGATAATCACTCATACTTCCCAGATGCTGCAAATTGTTATGTACCTTAAGCAACTGTCTGAGAACTCTGGAATATCGTTTCACGCATCCGCTCCTCTTCTGAAGTATAGGTAGTCCTCAACTTACAACAGTTCATTTAGTGACCGTTCCAAGTTACAATGGCCCTGAAAAAGTGACTTATGACCATTTGACCCATTGAGGACAAAATGTAGGCTGTCAAGTGAGAAATTTGTTAAGTGAGTTTTGCCCCGTTTTACGACTCTTCTTGCCACGTTTGTAAAGTGAATCACTGCAGTTGTTAAATTAGTAGCCCGGTTGTTAAGTGAATCTGGTTTCCCCCATGGACTTTGCTTGTCAGAAGGTCGCAAAAGGGGATCACATGGCCCTGGGACAGTGCAACTGTCATAAATAGAATATGAATCAGTTGCCAAGCATCCGAATTTCATTCGCATGACTGTGAGGCTGCTGCAACGGTCATAAGTGTGAAAAAATGATCATACGTCACTTTTTCAGTGCCATTGTAACCTCAAATGGTCACTATATGAATTGTTTTAAGTCAAGGACTACCTGTATTTAACTAAGACCTTTTTCTGTTTTCATCTTATTACATCCAGCGACCTCAACCTGTGGGCCGCAGCCCACTACTGGGCTGCGGCCTATTCACAAGTGGGCCATGTGAGGAGCCAGCTGATGTGCATAGGTGCACAGCCCCACTCGCGCGAGCACTCTGGGCCTCACTTGCACAAGCGTCGCAGGTGCTCTCGGCCCCACTCACGCAAGCGTTGCGGCCTAACTCGCATGAGCATTGCAGCAGCTCTCGGCCCCACTCACACGAGCGTTGCGGGTGCTCTCAGCCCCACTCGCGCAAGTAATGGATGCTCGTGCACACCCACACGCCTACCCCTCCCACAAAACCATCCCCTCTTTCCCTCGTCCGCCCACTCCGGGCCGCCAACCTGGAAAGGTTGGGGAACTCTGTATTGTACGAGGACACCCAAGCAACCAGTCTGAAATATTGCTGCCTGAGGCCAAAGTAAACCAGAAATTATCCACCTCTTGACCTAAACTCACCCTCATTTCACGTGGGCTGTACATCTGGTTGGCAGCCATACTGTCCCCATAGCCACCAGGCCCCATGGAGTGACGCATCGACTCCACCTAGGAGCAAAAGAAAAACAGACAAAAGGTAGAAAGGATACAAGCTTGGGAGGATAAAGGGAGAGACTGAGAAATATCCATTATCAATTCAGGGCACCACACATATTTTGCCCTAGAATTACCCTGTTCTTTAGTACTTCAGAAAGAAAAAAAAAAGTGACATGAGGGAAACAGCCATTTAAACTTCCTCCCCAGTTCCCACAGCCAAGAAACTTAACATTTGACTCTTTTTTTTTCTTTTCCCAGAGCTGTAAAAACTTGGCTTTTCTCCCATACCTTGGTGAGCTCGTTCTCTTGGGAGGATACATCCTTTTTATACTCAGTCTTGGCTATGAGCATTGTTATATTGTTTTATTTTTATATTGGCTTTGAATTGTGGCTACTTTTGGCTCAGTTGCTATTTGTTTATGTACAATATTCATTTGCTATCAAATTTATATCCTCTGGAATGCGAGTCCCCAGAGATCCAGATGCCACCGACTCTGCTGTTGTTAAAAAAATGCTGCAAAGATCTAACATTTCACCAGTCCTTTGACAAGGGACAATGGGACCCCTGGCTCCATTCTATCCAGTCTGCTGTGCTGGCCAACTGTTTATCAATTTTAATTTCTTTGTTTCATCGTTAACCGTCCAGAGTGGTTGGGAATCAGACAGCCTACAACAGTTATGGCGAACCTTTTCCGCACCGAGTGCCAAAAAAGGTCGTGCAGATGGCCGCGCTCTGGAAAAGCCAAACTTCTGGGTTCTAGCACGCATGCGCCCCCGATGATCAACTGGCTGGCACACAAGCTGGTTTTCGGCACTGCTGTGCAGACGAAAGGATTGCGCTCCGGAAAAGCCGAACTTCCAGGTTCTGGCGCACATCCGCACCCAACAATCAGCTGGCTAGCGTGCATGTGCACACCAGTTTTCGGCACTGCCATGTGCGCGAAGGACAGCTGATCATTGCGCGCCCATGCACACACAAAAAATGGAAGACAAACAGACAAGGTCGCGCATGCCGGTCGACAAGGCTTCACATGTCATTTTGGGCACGCGTGCCATAGGTTCGCCAAGTTTAATAAATTATTATGATTATGCAAGATCCAATCTGGATCAGTTTGGATAATTCCGATAATTATGAATGGAATCAAAATTATCCTGCCACAATCATAAAAAAACCCACAATAACAAAGCAAAAAAACCAAAAACAATTAAAATAATACAGAATAAAAATGTGTATTATAAATACTCAAAAACCCACAAACTGTGAGTGGAGTTGTCTTTATGTTTGTTTCATGTAAATATAATCAATTTAAAAAGAGAGGACATGTAAACATGTTAAATTAACATGGAAAAGGACTTTCGCTAAACAGGATTTCTTTGTGAAGAAGCTAACTTTTTTTTAACAGTTAATTGTTTTTAAGATTACAGCAGTTAATTACATAGGTTTGCTGTGGGATAAGGGCATTACATGGTATGAAATTTCCATTAGCAATCAGTCACCTAAAGCACTTTTTCTCAACCTTAACATTAAGATGTAAGGATTCTGAGAGTTGAAATCCACACATCTTACAGTTTCTGAATTTTTTTTAAAAAAACACCAACCTAGAGAGGGGTCTCCAACCTTGGCAACTTTAAGACTTGTGGACTTCAACTCCCAGAGTTCCTCAGCCAGCTTTGAACTCTGGGATTTGAAGTCCACAAGTCTTAAAAATTGCCAAGGTTGGAGACCCCGACCTAGAGGACAGAAAAAAATCTGAAAGGCCTTATGTTCTCAGATGGGTTTGACTAAATGTCCGCTTACACTGAATCAATGAAGCTATTTGCTCTGATAATGGGGAACCAAAGAATTTTGATCTAACCTTTCTGAATAGCACAAATATAAATAAAGAAGGTTATTATTATTTTATTTATTTCTATTTTCACATTTCTTAATCGCCCATCTCCCTCAGCGATTATTATTGCCTGTCAGGGAAAAAAAATGCCACATTTGGTACCTTGGTGCTCTCTGAGCTTCCTCGTTTTCTTGTGAACATCTCATTACCCTAACTAGGTAACATCATCAGTGCTAGTAAGGAGTGCTGTTTGCTGTCAGTTTATATTCTGGTGACTTGCCTGTCTGTGTAGGTAGGTCTTAAGAGATTCTTTGGTTGGGCTGTTTACTGATGGCTCTTTGGCAGTTTCTTGATTGGGATATTGCTTACTTGATTGTTGGTCTGAAGTTAACCATTGGAGTTGATTCTATGCTGATCTGGGTGCAGATTACTGGTGGAGAGGTGCTTGGGTTTTTTTGTTCTTTTTTGGGCTGGATGATTGTCTCTTTTGCATTGTCTGTAGATGTTGTTAATGTCTATGTGTCTATTGATGGCTGATTTGTCAGAGTGCCAGCTTCTAGAAATTCCCTGGCATTTTTAGACTTGGCCTGGTCTAGGATTCGGTACCTTCTTTTTCATGCCTTATTCTACAACCACATCCAGATTCTTAGAAAGAGTTTTAAAAAAAAACCCCAGAAAGATAAAAGAGCCTATACTATAAATCAAGCTCTTCGAAACTTCGTTGGTGTCTGGATGTAGTTTTCTTACGTCATCAGCAACTGCGTTCGTCGAGGATATTTTTTCCTCTTCCTAGTCTAGTCCAACCCTCTGCTTAGGTAGGAAACCCTATACCCATGATGGCGAACCTATGGCATGCGTGCCACAGGTGGCACACAGAGCCATATCGGCGGGCATACGAGCGTTGCCCTAGTTCAGCTGCAACGCGCATTGGCCACTTGATTTTCAGGACTTCCGGGCCCACCGGAAGTCAGGAAATAGGCAGTTTCCAGCCTCTGGAGGGCTTCCGGGGGGGTAGGGAAGGCCCGTTTTTCGCTCTCCCCAGGCTCCAGAGGCTTTCTAGGAGAGGGCGAAAATGGCCTCCCCCACGCCCCCAGAGGCCCTCCGGAGGTTGGAAACGGTCCCACCAGAAGTCAGCAAACAAGCCGTTTCCGGCCTCCCGAGGGCCTGTGAGGGTGGGAAAAGCCGTTTTCGCCCTCCCCAGGCTCCTAGAAAGCCTCTGGAGCCTGGGGAGGGCAAAAAACAGGCCTACCGAACCCACCGTGCCATTGCGTGCCAAAAGCGGGGGGAGCACAGAGAGGAGCGCGGGCATGCGGGGGGGAGGGCACATTGAATTATGAGCATACGCACGACCCCCCCATCCTCCCACCGCTTTTGGCACACAATGGCAAAAAGGTTAGCCATCACTGCCCTATACTATTTCAGACAAATGGTTATCCAACATTGTCTTAAAAACTTCCAGTGTTGGAGCATTCACAACTTTTGGAGGCAAGTTGTTTCACTAATTAATTGTTCTAACAGCCAGAAAATTTCTCCTTAGTTCTAGGTTGCTTCTCTTCATCATTATCAGGATCATAATCTTCCCAAACGGCCACACGTCGTCGTGCCAAAATAACAGTAAGGAGAACAGACTTTCGTATCATTTCAACAGCGGCTAGGTTGGGCAATACTCTCTGCGGATGTGGCAAGTCCCAAGTGGGGGGAAGGGAGGGGAACTAACCTGTGATGTAGAATAGGAGTCTCCATTTAGCCCTTGAAGGCCCATGAACATATCCCCCGAACTAGAGAGATTGAAGGAGCCCCCGGAGCCTGCGAGAAAATTGGAGGAAAGATGGGAGAAAAAAGAGCAACAGAGTGAACGGGTGGAAAACGCAGCTCTTTCGAGGAAAGAAAAGATTAAGGCTACTGAGAGGTTACGTAACTGAAGGTGCATGCCAAGAGCCCCAAGCGCACCCAGGAATACTAGCTCTTTCTTTTGTGTAAGGTTATAGTAACAGAATCCCAAACTTACCCTGTGGTAAGATGGGTGGCCAATAAAATTTAAAAATAAGTAAGTAAGTAAGTAAATAAATCTTGCAAGTTTGAAAGGTACATCTCTTCCCCCTTCACCTTTACCATCCAAGAAACCAGGAAGGGACCCTTCTGAGATGCTTTCCATGCCCACATTCCTGCTGTGGACTCAGCTGCCTCTTATCTGACTGGTGTCTAGTCTGTGGCTCTTCCTCCCGTCTCCCAAGGCCATTCCCGCAGACCGTTACATTGGCCTGGGGGCTGGGGAGAAGGAAGAAAGGAAGGAAGGAAGGAAAGAAAGAAGCAAGCATCTAGGTCTGCCCTCAGCAAGGATGACCGCTTGTCTGGAAGGGGACGGAAGAGCTGGGAATGGAGATTCTCCTCAGGAGCTCCACCGTCTGTTGGAGGGGGGAGGGCAGTTCCATGCTTCTCCAATCCCAGCAAGGACTCCTGCACCAACATGGGGTGTAGCGGAGTTTTGGGGAGGAGGGGAGTTACCCGCGGAGGAGGGGGTGTTGGGAGAGTCGCCCCCGCTCTGTGCGGCGCTGACCGCCGTTTTCACGGCGTAAATATTGGCTTCCTCTTGGAACTTGCCGATGTTCTTCTTATAACGGATGCGCTTGTTCCCGAACCAGTTTGAGACCTGGAAGGAGGGAGGGGAGGGAGAGGGCAGAGGTCAACATGGAGGGGCAGGAAGTGGGAGGGGAACAAGGGGTGGGGGAAAGAGGGGTGAGGAAGGAAGGGAATTATGGATCGATAGGTCAGCCAAACCTGGACCCTTTCCCCCGGCCGACCTTCTTTCCCGAAGTGACCCTACCGTCTCTTGCAGACAGTCTTGTAGCCTGCTCGGATCAGCTTCAGACTTGCCCCCCGCAAAGGTCCTGGTACCTGCGAGACGGTGATGCCGCATTTCTTGGCAAGCTCCTCCTTGGCCTCCTCGCTGGGATACGGGTTGCTCAGGTGCGAGTAGAAATATTCATTCAGGACCTCGGTGGCTTGCTTGCTGAAATTGCGCCGCTTCCGCCTGTCCATTGCGTGGAACAAAGGGGGGGAGGGGGAGGTTGACAGTGAGAACAAAATGATTGGCATTTAGGTAGCTATATCCACCGAAGAGGAACACTCGTATGGGATCAAGAAGGGGAAAATTGAAAAAAAAAAACCAAGGCGAAGGAAGAGTAGGGATTTATAGGTATATTAGAACAAATATACAAGTAGTCCTCGACTTTCGACCACGATTGAGCCCATAATTTATGGTGCTAAAGTGGTTAAATGAGTTTTGCCCCATTTTACGATCTTTCTTGGCATAGTTCTTAAGTTAGTAACACGGTTGTTAAGTGAATCTGGCTTCCTCATTGTTTTGGCATGTCAGAAAGTCGCAAAAAGTCACAAAACATGACCCTGGGACACTGCAACCGTCATAAATACAAGTCAGTGGCCAAGCATCCAAATTTTGATCATGTGACTATGGGGATGCGGCAACAGTTGTAACTATGAAAAGCGGTCATAAGGCACTTTTTTCAGTGCCGTTTTTAACTTTGAACCGTCACTAAACAAACGGTTGTAAGTCAAGGACTACCTTCATAGGGCAACCCTCCTTGCATTGTACTAGTTGATTGCAGATGGTAAAAAATAATCTGTTCAAATATAGGCAATCCTATAATTGATTATGATGGCAATTGGGACCAGAATTGCGGTCACTAAGTGACACAGTTGTAAAATGCAATATCATGTGACTGCATTGCTAGGCAATGGCAATTCTTGTAGTCCCAGTTACCATCATTAAGCAAGGACTGTACAGCTCATTAAATGAGGACCTCGCATGATTATGATTTCCTGCTGGCTTCCCCATTGACTCTGCTTCTGGGAATGCCAACAGGGAATGTCAGAAATTGTAATCACATAACTACGGTTTGCTGTGACATCCTAATTACAATCCAGATCCCAAGCAGCCAGATTGCAATCATGTGATCAATGGCCAGAACTCCAAGGACAAGTCCGAAGTCTCCTTCTTTCAAGTGCCGTCACTAGGTTGGAATAGTCACTGAATGAGAACCACCTATATTTCCACCACCAGCTCCATCTCTACCATCATCGCAAAGTTTTGTTTTTTTTTAATAATTAACCCGTACAAAATTGCGGAATCCAATCTGGGTCAGTCTCTAGCTAGCTAGAGAGAAGTTCCCCAAGGATGGGCTTTAGCATGAGTCCAAAAGTTGGGAAGACAAAACCTCTGGTTCCGGTGACCGACCCAGACTGGATCTTGCAACATTATCCTGGGACGCGTATATTTACCTTCATTTGCCATACAAAATTACTTAAAAGAAACCAGCACATTAGAAAAACAATTGGACTTGACATATAAATTTCACAGGAGTGCTAAAATATCTGGAGATGTTCTTGAGCACTGCAGTTCTAACTCTTTCTTTCCAGGTAGACGCCAGTGATTCTCGAGGTTTTCTTGAAAACATGCTGGCCATGTATATTGAGCCCCCAAATGAGATTTCCAACAACATATCGCCACTATCTTCAGATCAGAGGTGGTATTCAGCCGGTTTGGAGCGGTTCGCCCGAACCGGTAGCGGAAATCACGGATGGGCTTGCCCACCTGCCCCGGCTCTATGCCATCCTATTTAGGCACGTTTTTGAGGCCGGGCTCATGCGTGGACAGGGTGCATGCTCACATTTGCAAACCGGTAGGGAAAATAAGTGAATATCATCCCTGCTTCAGATCCATCCTCTCTCCTTGGAGTAAAGCCCAGAATACATTATGCAAAAATAAAAATAAAAACACACACAGTCCTCATTTAGCAACTGCCTTGTACAACAACCATCCGCAATTATGATGAAAGTGATGAAAAACTTTGCGACCAATCCTCGCATTTATGACCTTCGAGGGTCTGTTAAACAAAGGAAAGCTAAAAATTACAAGCAATGGTTGTGGTTTCATCCAGTGACCCAAGTTGCTGGTTCCAATCATAGATGCTAAATGAGGAGTACTGCAAAGCTGAACATTCAAATGTTTGCTAGGTTTACATAATACAAATACTCTGCGGCTTTCAATTGTTCTTGATGCAGTTTTAAATAGCAGGAAGTATGCGCAGTTCTACAGGAAGCCATGATATATTTGTATTTCCCACAGTCAGGGAATATAAATCTATATATAGAGAGAGATTTACTTACTAATTTATTTGCCAACATTTACATGTTGCCAATACTTCCGAAGCTAGGTATTTCACATCATATGGAAGGTCGCCCAGATACAACCATCAGCAGAATTGGCTCTTTTATGACTTGTGGACTTCAACTCCCAGAATTCTGGAAGTTGAAGTCCATAAATCATAAGGCTCAGGAATTCTGGGAACTGAAGTCCACAAGTCATAAAAAGGCCATAGGAGTTGAAGTCCAAAAGTCATAAGGCTCAGGAATTCTGGGAATTGAAGTCCACAAGTCATAAAGGGGCCATATTTCACCTCTGAAATAAAATACTCACCTGGCATCCAGGAAGCGTGAACGCAGGATCATGACCGCTTCACACGTGCTCTGCTTCAGTTGCATCTGGATAGAGCTGAACTTCCGATGGATGATGCTGACCATGCGCTCAATCTCCTTAGGCGACACCGGGCGTGTGCGGCTTTGCTCTCGAAGCAAATTCATCACGTGGGTTGTGAACTCATTGCAAGCCTTTGTGGGCCGAGGAGTGGAAAGGAAGAAGGAAGAGATGGGGTGGGTGAGTCAAAAGTTAAGACGGCAAAGAACTTGACACTTTCCCCATCCTTTGCAATCTGTCCTCCATCCCAGAGATTCACCATCTTTGGCCACTGAGTCTTAACTTGAATCTCCAACTAATCAACTTTGTACAGGTAGTCCTTGACATATAGCCATTCGTTTAGTGACCATTCAAAGTTACTAAAAAAGTGACTTACAACCATTATTCACTCTTATGACTTTGCAGGATAGTCATATGACCAAAACTCAGATGCTTGGCAACTGGCTCATATTTATAACGGTTGCAGTGTCCCGGGGTCGTGTGATTCCCCTTTTGCGACCTTCTGACAAGCAAACTCAACGGGGAAACCGGATTCACTCAACAACCGTGTTACTAACTTAACAACTGCAGTGATTCACGTAACAACGGTGGCAAGAAAGGTTGTAAAATGGGGTGAAACTCACTTAACAAGTGTCTCACTTAGCAACATAAATTTGGGACTCAGTTGTGGTCGTAACTCAAGGAGTACCTGTAGTGCTATTAACTTTTCTTCCCTAGAAAAGGTTGGTTTTTCTACCCATTCACCCTGTTGCCCATGTAATCCTTCGAAAGCACTAACTATGGCCACTAAAACACAGGCCTGGGTATTTCCTATTGCGAAATGGGAAGTATTTGCCAATTTAGAAGAAGGCCCCAAACAGAATAAACCATTAAAACACGTTTTTAAAGTAAAAGCCCTAAAAAGACACATACACATATAAAAGCAGCCCCCCACTCAACCCTCACCCAGATATGAGGTAAGATAACCTTTATTGTCATTTTTTTTACTGGCCCACATTAAAAATGAAACTGTTGCGTGCTCTCAAAAGAAAGTATTATCTACCCCTACATACAGAGGTGGTATTCAGCCAGTTCGGACTGGTTCAGGCGAACCGGAAGTGGCGACCTGCGGGTGGGTCCGTCCACCCGCCCTGGCGCTGTGCTGTCCCATTTAGCCACATTTTTTAAGCCGTGCGCATGCGTGCAAGCTGCGCATGCAAGCGAAGCACATGCGCAGAAGGCCACGGAAGGCGCATGCTCACATTTTCGCTGTGCGGCGAACCAGGGGTAAAATAATGTGATACCCACCTCTGCCCTGTGATAAGATAGGTGGACGACAAATTTAATAAATAAAGATCAGCCGGAAACTACAACCAGTCCAGAATGTGAGGAATGGCAAGCAAAATAATGGCTGCCCCTTGGTTTCCCCTGTAACACCTCTCTTGCATGAGCTGCACTGGCTCTCAGTTTCCTCCCAGGTGCAATTCAAGGTGCTGGTTATTACTTTTAAAGCCCTGTACAACACAGAGTCAGGTTATTTTCAGGACAGCCTTTTCCTAAGGCAGGAAGGGGTGTGGTTTTGTATCCTGCTTTCATCCCGTAGATGAGGCTTTTCTTTTCTTAAGAGTATCGACCAGTCTTACCAGGTCGGATAGGGTAGGCATGCTCCTAGTTCCTTCCTTTAAACCAGGGGTCCACAACCCCTGGTCCATGGACTGGTACCAGGCCACAGCCTGCCGGAAATCAGGTTGCGCAAACCAGCAAAGCCCCCCTCTGCGGGATGCCAAGCAGCACATGAAACCTTGCCTCCTCCGGTCCGCGGAAAAACTTGTCTCCACAGAACTGGTCCTTGGTGCCCAAAAGGTTGGGGACTGCTGCTTTAAACATTGCATCTTATAGGACTGTGATGGCGAACCTATGGCACGCGTGCCAAAGGTGGCACACGGAGCCATATCTGTGGGCATGCGAGCGCTGCCCTAGCTCAGCTCCAGCCTGTATGTGCGTGCCGGCCAGCTGATTTTTGGGCCTTTCAGGCCCACCGGAAGTCGGGAAACGGGCTCTTTCCAGTCTTCAGAGGGCCTCTGGGGGGATGGGAGGCCGTTTTTGCCCTCCCCAGCCTCCTAGAAAGCCTCTGGAGCCTGGAGAGGGTGAAAAATGGGCCTACTGGGCCCACCGTGCCATCACATGCCAAAAGCGGAGGTTCGTGCGCACATGCGCGGGGGGCATTGAATTATGGGTGTGGGCACACACGTGCGTGACCCCCTCCCTGCACTCCCCCTGCTTTTGGCACGCGACGGCAAAAAGGTTAGCCATCACTGTTATAGGAGGTAGGAAGGGTGCCTTTTCCACGGTAGGCCCTGCCGTACGGAAATCCCTTCTGCCTGAAGTTCGGCAGGCCTCGCACTCTTCTCCTAGCCTTCTGAAAAGATCTTGCTTTTCCCTCAATCCCAGGGACAGGACGAGGGGATTGAACGAGGAATTTGCATGTGTGGAAAATTAACTTGGGTGCCAGCTTTTAATATTCATTATTTAATGTTGTAAATAATATTTAGTTATAGGTTTATAAATTAAAACACTTAATACGTTTAATGTTTTAATAGGCATATGTACGGTATGCATTACATCGTTTTATTACTGATGTTGTTTTAATCCTTGGCTGGAAGCTGCCCAGAGTTTGATACGGGTAGCCATATAAATGGTTTAAATAAATAAAATAAAATATAAATAAATATAAATAAAATATATAGCATTTGATTTGACTATGTGCCATCAAGCCAGTGACTTACAAAAGCCATGGCAATAGATTTTCTTCAGAATGATTGGATCAGGCTCCAACCCTGTCCTTTGTATGGATTCTTTTTTTTAAAAAAATTTTTAATTAAACATTTTTTTAAAAACAAAAAGGAAGCTTTAACACTTTTTCTGTTTCAACAGTTTCGCATCAGTCAAAAATTTCATACTTGTACATTTTTTCCCCTCCCTTATTTCTACTATATCTTTGTATGGATTCTTAACCCCAACACTTTCTCCATCGTTGTTGTAATTAAGTTCATCTGCTTTGCCCTTCCTTCCTCCCTCCCTCCCTCCCACCTTTCCCAGCATTATAGATTTGCTCCATTTGTCCCCAAAATGTCATCATATATGACTATTCCCATGTAATTTAAAAAGAAATATGGGGAATTGCAGGATCAAAAAGGTTTATTGCCCTAAACGTGT
The DNA here is from genome assembly GCA_012654045.1 of Ptyas mucosa. Classification (NCBI taxonomy): domain Eukaryota; kingdom Metazoa; phylum Chordata; class Lepidosauria; order Squamata; family Colubridae; genus Ptyas; species Ptyas mucosa. Next base: position 505,329 of record WNWU01000339.1, on the reverse strand, counting down.
GCAAGCCAAAGAATTTGGCAGCCACTGGTTGAAAGAGCCAAAATCAAGATCAAATCCCTTTAAATATATATATATGCACGCGCACACACGCACACACAAATACACACACACAAAAGGTGCCTGCTCTCAGTTCTTCTTACCTGCTCGTACTTCTCCAGCTCCGAGTGGTAGATCTGGCGGATTTGCGAAAGCTTGTTGCGGTAATCCGAGTGCTCGATGGAGTTGTCGGGGGACACCCCTCCTGCTGCCGCCGCCGCTGCCGCCGCTGCTGCAGAACCGCCCCCTTTTTCGGGTCCGGCCACCCCCTCAGCCAAGAGCATGTTATCCAAGCGCATCAGCTGTGGGTCTACCGGCTCTTCCTCTTGCGAACTCCGAATGCTCAGCCCTGCAAGCATCGGGAGAGGAAGGGTTAAAGGGGCCCGCTTGTGCAAACCTAGGCTTGTGTGCAAGCATTCACAAACATGTACACCCTCTCTCTCTCACACACACATACACACACACACACTTTTTCGCTGGGCTCACCCACCCTCCCCTCCGGGTGCCTCTCTGTCGCTTGGCAAGAGGCTGGGTTGCAGGGAGGTCGTTGCTATGGTAGCAGCAGGCCTGGCAAAGGGGTAGCAATTTTTGGCAGGAGTCATCCTGCAGAGTTGTGTGTGTGTGTGTGTGTGTGTGTTTGTGAGTGTGTTTGTGTGTGTGTGTGTGTGTGCGCACGAGCCAGAAGGAGAGCAGGACAGAGAGCGAGGAAGGACCTTCACCAACCCACCGCCCCCCAGAAAAAAGTGTAGGGGGAGAAATGTTGCCCTCCCTCCCCCATGTTTCCAATCCAGGGTCGGTCTTTTGCTTTTCATAGCAGCCCAGGGGCCTCTCTGCACCCCACTCCAAGCGGGGGGGAGGGGGGAGAGCCTCCCCCAAAGGTGGCACACAGCCAGAAGAGAAGAAATAACTCACAAACCTGCCTGGCTTCATTCATTTTAACAAGCTTTTTCTACCCCTCACCCCCACCCCCACCCCTCTGTAAAATCACCCCACGCTCTCCCGCTACATAAGGAATCGTCTGGCAAGGCCGCCGGTGCAACTCGATCTGTTGTTCATGCCTCCCGTTAGGCAAATGCGCTGGCTGAGGAAGCCGCCCAAGCCGAGCTGGGGCAGCTCCGCAACTGGCAGGGCAACTTGCTGGAAGTGAAAAGTGTGTGTGTATGTGTGTGAAACAGAGAAATGGGACAAATGCATTAGATTTATAACCAAGCAAGTTTGCACCAGCAGGGAGCGGCCGTGGGAGCAAATCTGTGCAAGTCACTCTACCAGTTTTGGAAAAGCTTCCTTGCTGGTGTAAACGCAAAGAGGCTGGAGGCCCAAACAATGTTGGAGTTTCCTCCACTTTTGCTCACCTTGTGGGAGGAGAAAGGCTGGTCTGTGGTGCAAATAAATAAATAAATAAATAAATCAGGAGCTCCGGAGCATCTTTTCTAATAAACGCAACTCACAAAAGCAAGCTGCCTTTTAATGAAATCAAAAGCTCCCAGGGGCTCTTAATTTCTAGCTTTGTCTAAAAGTCCCCCTTGCAATGGACAGAAGTTGTGAGAAAAAGTCCTTTCCCATTAAGGCAATAGATATGTTGGTGCTTCAAGCCAGAAATTCAACTGTGCAGATTTTCTTTTTACATCAGGATTCCCCTAAATCAGGGGTGTCAAACTCAATTTCATTGAGGGCTGCATCAGAGTTGTCTTTGACCTCCAGGGACCGGGGTGGGCATGGCCAGTTCGACGTTACTCGTGTCGGGGTTCCTGTGGCAGCCCAAGTGCTCTGCCAGTGAAAACGGGGGCCCCGAGCTCCATTTTTGGCTGCCACGGCCACGGCCTCCTCTAACCCTCTGCCAGCAAAAACAGAGCTCGGGATTAAACAGGGGAGATCGACAGGGAACTCCCCTGTCTAATGTGAAATCGTAATCTTGAATATGATCCACCAACTATTAATCTCAGCCAGTAGAGATTCCTCAAGATGTGATAAATAAAAATTATACTTTGACCTCTTATCGCTTAATGCACTGTCTTCAAATAATCTTAGAGGAAAACAGGATGAGAGATTCGAAGGTCTTCCATGATAGATCTGAAATTGTATGTATTGTTGGGTGGCAAAATTAATAAAAAGAAAAAGACTGTGGACATTTATAGGTAGTCCTTGACATACGACCACAATGGGAACCAGAATTTCTGTTGAGAAGCAAGGTGTTTTTTAAGTGAGCCGTGCCCAATTTTACAATCTTTTTTGCCACAATTGTTAAGCAAATCAGTGTAGCGAATCTTGCAGGTATCAGGTTCAATTGCCAAAGAATTCCACTGTGATCTACTTTTTTGGGGGGGAAAGGAAGGGAGGTACAGAGAAAAAACAGAAAACACAATAGGCATTCAATGTTATTTTATCAAATAAGGTTTTGAAGGATGTATATTTTTTTCAGGGTTTTTTTTTTAGCCTGGAAACCAGGGGCAAGGCTATTTCTGGTTTTTCTGCTTCGAGATTAACTTCTAATTAATGTTTAAATTAAGCTCTCTAGAAATAACAAGTACAACACTGAGAAAATGATAGCAATTTCGGATCTACTGTAGGTTTTTCTGCCTTGAGAACTTCTTGTTTTATAATTTAGTGTGCCTATAGGTTTGAGCAAGTAGATAGAATAAAACCAATGTACGGTTTGGTGTTCATCTGGAATTTTCTCAAAGCAACTATTTTCATTGTTAAAAATGAAAATTGGAAATGAATTATAAGATTTCACATTAATGAATTAAGACATTTCACATTTTTTTTTATCTTATGCATTGCCATAAAGGTACTGCTGCTAACTCAGTGATAAAAAACATATTTTTCAGCTGCTGTTACAGCTGCAAAATACAAATTTAAATTAGTTCCAGTAGTGCTTTACTGCAATGGGTTTTATCAGAGGTCAAAGAAACCTGTAACTCTCAGAATAAATCCACTTTTGGGACTAACTGTAAGAGAATCCAAATCAGCAGCCCACAAAGCAGAATCTCCCTAACATTTTTTGAAATGGAAGGCGATTGTTTGGTATGGGTGTGTTACTTGGAACCCTGACAGGATCAGTTATTTCAAAGTGATTTAAATTTGCATTAGGCCTCAGACCTGCAAACTAAGCCTGCAGTCTAGCATACTAGACCCGTAACATAATGATATTTGCCAGGAATGAGTAAAAGAAGTAATTAAAAACTGTAGAAATATTATCCAAGAAAGTTGTGTGGTTTAAATGTGCCGACTTTTCATAAAAATGGGAAAAATATCAAGACCCAAGCCAAACTTTTCAGCTATCTAAACAAGTCAGTTTTGGTACTAGGAAGAATTTTGAATTCTACTCAACTGAACGAACACTTTAACGAGTAGCTCCATCATTTTCTACCTGCGTTCTGGCTGGGGAATTCTGGGATTTGAAGTCCACACACTTTCAGGTTGCTTAGCTTGAGAAACACTGCATTAAATGATGGAAAAGATCTGGAAACAAGTGTCAAAACAGCACCCTCTACTGATCCAGATGGCACAGCAAGTATAATCAATAATAATGAACGATAAACCCTACACATTTATAGTATCAACTTCCATTTCAGCCATTTTTGTCCTTTATTTTAACTTAAGGGATGTAGGTGGGCCTCGCTTAACAACTCCTCCTATTCAGCAAGTGTTAAAATTTGCAACAGCACTGAAATAGTAATGTTACAATTGGTCTTTCACATTTATGACTGTTGCAGAGTCCTTCCAGTCGTGGGATTGCCGCGGCTTCCAACAAGCAAAGTCAACGGAGAAGCCAGCATTAGCAGCGCAAGACATATTCACTTAATGACCATGGGCAATTCATTTAACAAGCACAGTGGAAGTGACATTGTAAGTCCATTAGTCATGTGGTATCTCACTTAATGACTATGTCACTTAGCAATGGAGTTGCTGGTCACTAAGCAAGGACTACCTGTAATAGGCGTTCATGTCAGTTATCGTATCTTTCCTCCCTTCTGTTTTTTTAATTATCATTTCTTCAAATGTTACATTCCCATCTTGCAAATGGAAAGGAAGAGATGAAAGGAGCTGCCTTACATAAAACTACTTCATGCACAGGTGGTCCTTGCCCTACAACTGGTTGCTTAGCAACTGTTTCAAATTACCCTCTACGTGGGGTGTACTTATGTCATGCATTCAAAGTTCCAGCAGTTCCCCTCTCTAGGAGAGACTGGCCAAGCCAGGGGGAGGAGTCAAATGGGGACCTAGCCTATAATCCCTACATGGGCACAAAAGGGCAAAGTCCGATCCTGCCCTTGAACGCTGTTGAACATCATCTAGATTCACCCAGGTGCAAACTGTTAGTTTCAGAACATTCCTGTGTAGAGCCTTGAGCAATAAAACAACTAATTTAACTGTTTGTGTGTGGGTCTGGTTGTTTGCGCCTAACATACTCCCGGGGTCACATGATTGCACTTCAGACACTCAACCAGGCTATATTTATGGTGGTTTATAGAATCCCACGGTCACGGGACTGCCTTTTACAGCATTTTTGCAGAAAACCAGCATTTACTTCTAATATTCAACAAAACTGGCCCATGATGAGCCATAATGACTAGGGTGGCTGCTTAACAACTGCCACAGAAAAGGTTGTAACATTGAGTCGGTTGACCCAACTGATAACTGTCATGATTTACAACCTTCATGGGCAGACTCCATTACGCCCATACGTTGAGAACTACCTGCATTCTGATTAGTGCCAAGATCTGAACTGCAAACCTCCTTGTTGTGTTACATCAAAAGCCGTGGGCTTGTGTTGCAGAGCTCTTACGCAGCCAACCAAGGAAATAAAAAGTGGTTTAAAGGTTGTGATAGAGCAGGGGTGTCAAACTCAAGGCCCGGGGGCTGGATCCGGCCCGCAGGATGCTTAGATCTGGCCCGCAGGGCCACCCTGGAAACAGCGAAGGACTGGCCCGCAGTGCCTCTGTCAGTGAAATCGGAGCTCGGGAGAGCTTGCCTGCGGCCCTCCGAGCTCCATTTTTGCTGGCAGAGGATTGCAGGAGGCTGTCACAGCCGAAAACGGAGCTCGGAAGCCCGTTTTCGCTGGCAGAGCCCTCGGGCCTCCCCGGGCACCCCCAACACATGTGACGTCAAGCTGGCCACGTCCACCCTGGCCCTGCAAGATCAAACACAACCCTGATGCAGTCCTCAATGAAATCAAGTTTGACACCTCTGTAATAGAGTGACTCCACATTTGCACTATTCTTTTTACATGCGTACACATAAGGGTTTATACCTAAAGGGGCAAAGAAGCTGCTTTTTCAGATTTAGCTCCACAGATGTTTCCACTTAAGATCCGTGCAGCCAAACGCAATTCATTGCACGGTACTTTGACTTTGTCAAGTTCAATCCATCTAGTATTTCTGATTTTCATTGCATTGCACACCTGGGATTTATTAAAACCCAGTCGCACTGAATGCCTCTTGTGTCCTTTGATAAAAAGCTTACTAAACCGAACGTCAAACTGGAAGAAAACTCCCCGCAGGTCCCTTTAGAAATCCTCAAAATTAAAGCATAGACGTTGTCGTGCCGTTTTATGTACAGGAAAGGCACTCGGCACAGAAAACTGGGAATTGCTTCAAGTACTTAAAAGTCATTTAGGGAGACGCAGATTTGCGAACTGCCAGTAAACATGGCTTAATCCCAACAAATTTAAGAGGCTGACTCCGCTGCTTTCTCATGAACTGTGCTTTTAGTTGTTTAATCAAATGTCATCCAAAGTTGGGTCCCGAGAAGCGAAAGAGGCAGAAATGTTTACAGTAACATTCTTTCTACAAACAGCTGGACAAAAGCTAGTGGAAAACATTATTCCTGGGTTGTTGTTTTTTTGCAGGAACACTAAACCAGAATTCCTTGGTAGACATCTTATTGTTCAGAAGCAACTATGCTGGTTCACAATGCAGGTCAATCACACTCCTTCTAAACGGGTAAATCAAAAATCCTTGCTTCTTTTTACGGGTCGTCCTCAATTTACTAGTGTCCATTGGAAGTTACGACGACCCTGAAAAAGGTGATTTGCAAGTGTCCCGTGTCCCAACATCACAACTGTAATAGTGGTGGGTTTTAGCAGGTTCTGACCAGTTCTGGAGAACCGATAGTGGAAATTCTGAGTAGTTTGGAGAACCGGTAGTAAAAATTCTGACTGGCCCCGCCCCCATCTATCCTCTGCCTCCCAAGTCCCAGCTGATCGGGAGGAAATGGGGATTTTGCAATAACCTTCCCCTGGAGTGGGGACGGAATGGAGATTTTATAGTATCCTTCCCCTGGAGTGGGATGGAAATGGAGATTTTACAGTATCCTTCCCCTGCCATGCCCACCAAGCCACGCCCACAGAACCGGTAGTAAAATTTTTTGAAACCCACCAATGAACTGTAACATGATCAAAATCTGAGCATTTAGCAACCAGCGTGAATTTATGATGGTTTGCGGAGTCACAGGATCATCATATGCAACTTCTTCCCACAAGCCAAGTCAGTGAGGGAAGCTGGATTCACTTAACAACTGACTGGTTCACTTAGCCACTGCAGCAATTCACTTAACAAGTGGTGCAAAAAGACCGTAAAATTGGGCGTGACTCACTTAACAACCGTACTTAACAATAGATAGTCCAGTTCCAATTGTGCTCGTACGTTGAGGGCTAGAGGTAAGCAATTTTTCCACCTTGGGAAATGCCTGCTTAATTAATCCGCTACTGTTTCCAATTACATATAAGAGGTTGTGAAAAAAAAAAGAGCATGCCGCATCTTTCCCATTTGCAGATCTTGTGCAAGAGATGTTGTAAATCGTTTTATGCAAATGAAAGCACACCTCTGCATCACAATCCTTATTTGGGGGCAAGAACGCCGAGTACAAAAGAATAGATCACATGATGTCACGTTTCTTACTTTGAGTGGTTTTAAAATTATACTTACTAGCCTTTAGAAATCATTTTGCAAAAACATCTACCGTACCAACAGAAGGGGCATTTGAAATAAAACAAGATGTGAAGGGTTGAGCCGGCAAATGAATGTTGATCTCCGGCAGTAAAACGGTTACTACTGGCCTGTTTCACAACTTAAAATTATGGACGCAGTATTCGTGTCAGGGAAATGAATGATTTAAGAATGTTAATATAATAGATATGCATTACACAGGCATGCCGTGACTTTCCAGTTTCCATTGCCAATTCAAGGGATCAGATAATAAGCGATAATGATAAATTTCTCCCCGTGTGCCTGCATTCTGGTCTAGATCAAAATGAATATTCTTGGGGGAAGGGGGGGGGCGGTCCCAATTTTGTGCAGTGTTTTAGGAGTTTTATTCAAGGAAGAAAGGAAGGAAGGAAGGAAGGAAGGAAAGAAAAAGAAAGAAAGAAAGAAAGAAAGAAAGAAAGAAAGAAAGAAAGAAAAAAAAAATAAGAGGGAGGACTATATAAATTATTTAATAAATTGATTATTTGAATAAATAAAACAAAAGTTGTGCACTATGAAGTGGCCAGCTGGGTACTTCCATAAAAATCCTAAAGACTGCAACATTGGTGCTTTTCAAAAGGAAAAAAATGTGCAATTTAAAAGACCAGTGTCAAAATAGCACCAGCGATCATCTTCACGTAGAGTGCATCCATGCATTTTAAATGCATGGCATCTTCCATTGTTTTTTATTTGTCATCGTTTTTAGAATTCTAGCCTTCATGTGTTCAGGGGTTAGTGAATGTTTACAACAGCTCTGGTGGCTCAGCGAACTAAGGCAGTTATTAACATCCACTTACATCTGCTACCTGCAATTACTGCAAGTTCAAATCCCACCAGGCTCAAGGTTGACTCAGCCTTCCATCCTTTCTAAGGTAGGTAAATTGAGGACCCGGATTATGGAGGCAATAAACTGACTTTGTATAAATATACAAAAGTATGAAGGCTATTGCTTAACGCATCGTAAGCCGCCCTGAGTCTCCGGAGAAGGGCGGCATATAAATCAAAATTTAAAAATAAATAAATAAATAAAAAACTATGGGGTTGACATCAAAATCTACCAGCAAAAGTGTACCCGGAGCTTCCCTGCCAATGAGGAAGGAGTGAGGTGTTAGGAGAAAATTTTAATAATAATGGAAAAATCTTGGCTGGCATTTAGAAAATCTGCACATTGACAAAATTTCCATCTGTCAATTGAAAAAGCATCAGTGCTTAGGCCCACACATACATTACACCAGTTGGGAAGAACTCAATGCGTATGAAAGCCAGCACTAGCTAAAAAACTGGCAGCTCTGACTCCATATTGTTGTGAATTAGATAACAACAACGCATCTACCCTGTTTCCCCCCCCAAAATAAGACCTCCCCTGATAATAAGCCCAATCGGGCTTTTGAGCGCATGGCAATAAGACCAAGCGCTTATTTCAGGGTTCAAAAACATGTAAGACAGGGTCTTATTTTTGGGGAAACACGGGTAGACGAATGCAGAGATGCCATTTGTTTGATTTTGGATTTGTGTGCTGCGGTTTGTTAAACCCCCCTGACTTTTAGCGGTGGAGAATATCTTGAATAAGGCCAACTCTGGTTGACTCAACAACCTGTCCAATGAAAGCAAAGAAGATTTTTTTGTTTAACAGGCTCAGTCGGTTGAGTCACTCAGCCACTTGGGCTGAGTTCTAAAGACAGATTAATTATGAAGTAAGTCAAAAGCAGTTTGAGCAACAACAAATCCCCTTACTCCACCCTCCTGCTGAAGTTGTTTTTCAACTTTTTGCAAAGCACGAGTTGCTTGTCTCAAGCTGTGTATTTTAAACAAGGGTTTGAGGAAGGTTTGACGGTTCAAGCCTGTAACAGAAAACCAGAGATCATGCACCTTGTGCAAAGAGAAAGGTGGAAAAAATGGATGACCGAAGACTGAAACACAATGCTTCAACTCCAGAGAAGAACATCTATCAAGTTCAGTGCCAAGTTGGGACGAAGCCAAGTACATCCCTCAAGAGAAGTGGGGGGGGGGGGGGGCTGGGGGGAACACCACAGGAATAAATTTTGTTTGCAATGCTGCTATTATTAAATACTAGACAACTCTGTGGCCTGTGGGGGTCATTGTTTCAGAGATATTTCCTTACCAGATCCCTCAATATTGGCCTTCAACAATGGCAGAGCTTAATGTACTTGAAAGCGTCTTAAAAATTCAGGGAGACATTCAGAGTCTTCTTTGAAAATAGCCCACAGTGAACTGCATAGCACGGAGGTCCCCAATCTGTGGCTCGCGGCCCATTACCGAGCCATGGGCTAATCGCCTTCGGCCGTGAGGGAGGCCGGCCAGTGTGTGCGCCTCTGCATGCGCACACGGTCCCACTCGCCTGAGTGTTGTCACGGACATTCACCTCCCCACTCACACCATCGTCGTCACGAATGTCGCAGGTGCTTGCCCCTCCCACAAAATTAATTCCCTCTTCCCCCACTGTCCCCGCTCCAGGCCGCCAACCCAGAAAAGTTGGGGAACTCTGGTATAGCACATCCAACGTTAAGAACTGACCACAGGAAATATTTCACAACATTTTCTATTATGTTCAGAAACTGCTTCACACAATTGGCCAAATTTCATTTCCATGGGAATCAACTAGTCCCGTATTTTGGACAAGTTGGGCCACTTGAGGTATCCTGCTTCAAAAACTTTTGTCCTACGATACACTGTTTTGCCTATTTAAACGTTACAGAATGAGAGTTTTAGTCCTCTATAGCAGTGCTTTTCTTAACTTTGGCAATTTTTAAGATTTGTGGACTTCAACTTCTTAAAATCCCCAGCCAACATGGCTGGCTGAGGAATTCTAAAAACTGAAGTCCACAAGTTGCTAAGCTTGGGGACTCCTAGTATTTAGATATCTCAGTGTCACAAAATACTAAAATATAACTTGACAATATATCCACTGCTGTTTTCTTTGCTTTTATAGGAGTGTTCTGAAAACTCAAACTTGTTTAAGAGACTTCAAATAAGAGAATACTAAGAATACCCTTAAGATTCTAAAAACTCCTGCCTGCTGTTCAAATGTCCACAATCAAATTAATGTGGTACTTCATGACACAATACAGGTCGTCCTTGACTTACACAACAGTTCATTTAGTGACCATTCAAAGTGACCATGGCACTGAAAAAAGCATCCTATGACTGTTTTTGACACAACTGTTGCACATCCCACAAATCAAAATTCAGATGTTTAACAACCGACTTATATTTATGACAGTTGCAGTGTCCCAGGGTCATGTGATCTCATTTTGCAACCTTCTGGCAAGCAAAAGTCAATCTGGAAGCCAGTTTCATTCCACAACTTACTAACTTAACCATTTGCAGTGATTCACTTAACAACTGTAGCAAGAAAAGCCGAAAAATGGGGCTTAACTGTCACTTAACTGTCTTGCTCAGCAACAGAAGTTTTGGCTGTTAAGTCGAGCGCTACCTGTAATAAAACCCCTTTTTACCAGAAATAAAAGTAGGAGGAGTCACTTCCATTAGGAAAAATGATCCCATGAGTCTTCAGGTTTTTAAAAGATCTTGTAGAAACAAATACTGAAATTTCTGACTGCCAGAGTGGTACATCTTAGTGCTGCAGCAGATATCAGAGAAAAATTAAACAAAGCAACACAAGGCATTGCCGTATGCTGAGTCCGATCTTTGGTCTACCAAGTCTGGTTCCTCTACCTCAAAGAATCAGAGTTTCGGAATAGACAAGGATACAGGTAGACTTAACTGTTTGTTTGGCGGCCGTTCAAAGTTACAACGGCACTAAAAAAAAGCAACTTAGGACCACTTCTCATACTGATTGTTTTCTTTAGAAGTACACCCACTTATTCAGAAAATGTTTTAAAACAGACACAGGCTTTAGGGCAGTGTTGGCAAATCTTTTGGGCACTGAGTGCTGAAATGGGAGCGCACACGCGGGGCGGTTAGCACCAGAAACCAGAAGCTCAACTTCCCGGCGTACACATGAGCGCCAGGGAGCTGCTCTTCCAGTTTCCGGCACTCCTGTGCGTGTGAAGACCAGCTGGCCGACACGCATGTATGCGCCAGAACTCAGACGAGCAACAGGCGACAGCTGGCGTGCCCAGAGAAATAGCTCTGCATGCCACTTTTGGTACACGTGTCATAGGTTTGCCATCCCTGCTTTAGGGCGTAGAGAATATTCTAGAGCAGTGTTTTTCAATGTTTTTCAGTCTTAGCAACTTAGAAGACGTTGGACTTCAACTCTCAGAATTCCTCAGCCAGCATGGCGGTACCTGTTACATTCTGAGAGTTGAAGTCCACATATCTTCAAGGTTTTTTTTTTAATAATATGTTTATTTGCGGTCACAGACCAAAATACAAATATAATTTTAAAAAAACGTGGGAAAAATAACATCACAAACAGTTGGCCATCAGAAGCCTTGGCTAAGAGGAATTACAGCATTCTCCTCTAATAGTTACAGCTCTTAAAAAAAAAATTTAGAAACCTGAAAAGTAATATGTGAGGAGCCATCCCCTAAACAATATAAGGTCAAATTACTAGCATTGGATCCAGAGAGATCTGTTTCTAGGAGAGACAGTAAGCATCTTCAAGTTGCCAAGGCTGAGAAACATTGTTCTAGAGGACATTAAACGTACATCCTCACTTTTTGATGGCAGCCAGTTGATGAACGACAAAAGCAGCTATTTCGTTAGAACATCCCCCTCACACTTTCCAAATTTAACACCCCCAAAGTTCCTCAAGACTGGATATGCTTTGATCAAATGACCTACCCGACCAATGACCTATCCAACCTACCCAACCAAATCTAAGTTTGGGAACAAACCCTTTCCAGAGCCCCAAGTGTCCCTCAGACAGATATTCCTCCTATGATGGGTTACTAATAGTCCTCAACCTACATCTATAATTCAGCCTGGAAATTATAGTCATAAGCCACAACGTTTGTATCACACGACCAACCTAATATATGACCTATTTTTGTGGTGGCCATTAAGCCATTAAGCCAATGCTGCGGTCATTAAACAAGCTCATTGCATGCTATGAGCCAGTTTTTGCCACAAACCAGAAATAAATGCTGGTTTCCCACAAAAACATCATAAACCACAATCGCATGCCTCCAGGAGACTAGAAACCACTGTAAATGTGGGCTGGTTGCCAAGCACCCAAAATGTAGTCATAGTTCTTTGGCGTGGGTTGGCCATTGTAAGTTTGAAACTGGGTCCTAGATATCTTTTGGTAGGTCCACTATAATTTTGAACCGTTGCTAAGCGACCGGTCATAGGTCAAGGATTTATCTGTATCTTCTCTTGGCAATCTCCCTTGTTTCTCTGCTGAAAACGGAACAAAGACATACTCCCTTTGCCAGCCAGCTCCCTTGCAATGTCAGATTGCCCATGGTTACCAGGCTACTGCTTCAACACAAGACCACGCAGAGCACGCGGAGTAATAACTCAGAAAATACACAGGCACGGAGAAGAAGATTGCCTTGAGGAATCAAAACCAGTGTAGTTATGCAAAATTACGAGCAATTTTTCCTACTTCTTGGCCCAGAAGGATAATTTCTGCCAGGGAGTCTTCATGAAGAGTACACCCTGTCCCCTGGATTTGGCAAGGGTGGGGCCAGGCTCTAGACTGCCCAGAGGGCACCCCAAGAGGGTAGGGCAGAAGATTCAAACCAATAAATAAAAGTATGCACAATTAAAGTCATAAAGCAAGAAGGGAGGAAATAATATACATCCTGACTTGGCACGTACACCCAACAAGCCCAGATATAATATAGCTGATTTGTACCCTTGATAATATGGTTTTAATTTGCATGCCACTACTTGACTTTGTGGTAGCCTACCGCAAAATAGAAATAGGCCCACATCTGCAACAAGGCAGAGATCATAAAAACGTATAAAAGACAAGCAACAGAGGAGGACAACGTAATAAAACAGCAGCAACCCCCAGAGCAAAAAAGACACAATTTAAAGATGACTTTTTTATTGCCCTTTCAGGGGCCAAGCCAAACCTGACACCATTTCTGAAGGAAATCATCATTTCTACTCCAGGTGCCCAAGTAGATCTGTATTAGGATTTTAACAGAGAATCAGGATGACTTTAAACCCTGTGTGCTTATGATCCAGAACAGGGGTCCCCAAACCTGGCAACTTTTAAGTCTTGTGGACTTCAACTCCCAGAATTCCTCCCAGAAAGCCAGACATTGAAGTCCACAAGTTGAGTTGAAGTCCACAAGTTTTAATGTTGCCAAGTTTGGAGACCCTCTGATCTAGAACCTCTTCCTTCTTCTCCCCTTTGACTTGGAAGACAAAATGCTCTTCCATGCCAGGTTCCCCACAAAGCAATCTGGCTGAGGTCCATGGACCTGGGTCAGAATCACCTGAAGTCATCTTCTTCTCCATTTTAAGGCCGCAACACAGATTGAGAGGCAGAAGCGAAGAAGCAGTCCTGCTGGTCGTGTTTACAATCCCTCAATGGACTTATGAATGGATACCTGACATTTAAATTAATAAATTCAATTCCATTTATTACAGTCATAGACCAGAAACAGAACAAATAAAAACACTCAGTAAATATACAATTAAAAATTCTAGAATAAAACAATAAATAACAGATAAAATCTATGATAAAATCCAGTCTGTCAATTACACATGAGCTACTATACAAAAATTACAATTCATAAAACTGTGAGGCCTGTAATCAGTTTAATACTAAAAGGGAAAAGAATAAGCAGTGCAAAGGGTTTGCCACATTTGTTGTATAAAATAGCTACTAGACATGTGTTCCCGATGAATCCCCAGTGCTGCTGAACAATTAATCGCCTGATTCGCCAGTTGCGTCCCTTTCTTGATCGGGATTCCCTGTGCACAGTCACTCACGCCCTTGTCACCTCCCGCCTAGACTACTGTAATGCTCTCTACATGGGGCTCCCCTTGAAGAGCACCCGGAGGCTCCAACTGGTCCAGAATGCGGCCGCGCGGGTAGTGACGGGAGCAGCATGGCACTCCCACATAACACCGCTCCTGCACGAGCTGCACTGGCTTCCGGTGGTCTTCCGGGTGCGCTTCAAGGTGTTGGTGATCACCTTTAAAGCGCTCCATGGCATAGGGCCTAGTTATCTCTGAGACCGCCTGCTGTCACCGATGACCTCCCATCGACCCATGCGCTCCCACAGAGAGGGCCTCCTCAGGGTGCCATCAGCCAAACAATGTAGGCTGGTGACCCCCAGGGGGAGAGCCTTCTCTGTGGGGGCACCCACCCTCTGGAACCAGTTGCCCCCGGAGATTAGGAGAATTCATGACCTCAGTGCCTTCCGCCGTGCCCTAAAAACACATTTTTTCCAACAAGCCGGGCTGGCTTAAGAAGAAATTTTAAATATTTTTAATATTTTAATTGGTCTGTGAGTTTTAAATTTTGTAGCCAAATTATATATATTTTAAATGTCTTAATATTTATATTTCATGTTTTTTATGTCTGGCTGTACACCGCCCTGAGTCCTCAGGGAGAAGGGCGGTATATAAATTGGAAAAAAAAAAATCTTAAAAGTAAAATGCGAACAAAGGGTCCAGGTGAGGAATCACCAGGAAAGAAAACCATGATAATATTTACAGGCGAGATTAGGGGTGTTCTACTTCTGTCCTACTATCGCAGTACCATTGAGAGTGTCCTGAAATACGGCATTCTTGCATGGTATGGGAGCAGCTCTGTAGCAGACAAAAAAGCTCTACAGAGAACTATTAAAACTGCCCAGAATATCATCGGACTCCAGCTACCAACCATGAACGACATCTTCGAATCTCGCTGTTTGAGAAAGTTGCATAACATTCTCAGAGACTCATCCTGCTTACAATCTTTTTGGACTGTTGCCTTCTGGCAGTAGATACAGAACAATTAAAACTTGGACCACACATTTTCTGAAGAGTTTTTATCCCAGAGCTATAATTGCACTCAACAATGAACTAAAGGGCCACCATCAGTGAGCTGTTGGACAGTATTACTTGGTCTGTTGTGTGGATGTTTGGGTGGTTTAGGGGTGGGGAATTTGTGGTGGGTGGGTGGGGTGTTTGGGGATTGTTATGTGTGTTGGACCTGGTCTTTGGGTGTTAAGTGAATTTCGTTGTATGGGTATACTGTGTATACATGTACAATGACAATAAAGTTATTTATTATTATTTTATTTATTTATTTATTCTCTGAACTTGCTTGTTTTCTTGCAGAGGTTTCATTACCCAAACTAGGGAACATCTAGCTAGCCTGTTACCTAGTTTGGGTAATGAAATGTTTGCAAGAAAACAAGCTCAGAGAGCACCAAGGACCCTCTCATGTTAACTACAAATATTCTCCTTTATTAGTAAAGGTGAGATTACCTTCAATACTTAATTTTATTTATTAATTAATTATTTATTAATTATTTATTATTAATTTATTAATTATATTTATATACCGCCTTTCTCCCGTAGGACTCAAGGCGGTGTACATTTTAAAAGATCATTCACATGTTCATGTTTAGCCCCGCCTGTTGGAACATCAGGGTCTTGAGGGCACGGCGGAAAGCACGGAGATCAGGGATATTCCGTATCTCTGGGGGCAGTTCATTCCAAAGGGTTGGAGCCCTCACAGAGAAGGCCCTCCCCCTGGGAGTCGCCAGTCGGCATGATTTGACTGACGGTACCCTGAGTAGTCCCTCCCTGTGAGAACGAACTGGTCGGTGGGAGGCTATTGGTGGCAAAAGACGGTCTCGTAGGTACCCAGGTCCTAAGCCATGGAGTGCTTTAAAGGTGATGACTAACACCTTGAATCGCACCCGGAAGACCACCGGGAGCCAGTGCAGCTCACGCAGGAGGTGTTACATGGGCGTAACGAGTTGCGCCCATAATCACCCGCGCGGCTACATTCTGGACCAGCTGGAGCCTGCGGGTGCTCTTCAAGGGGAGCCCCATGTAGAGAGCATTACAGTAGTCCATACGGGAGGTGACTAGGGCATGAGTGACTGTACGCAAGGCGTCCTGATCCAGAAAAAAAAGAAATTTTCAAGACTGAACATTCCTACATGAGCCCTCAAATGTCCCAGCATCTCTAAAAATTTAAAAGTTAAAGACATGTGCCTTGACTTTGCCTAGAACTAGGAACTATAGGTAGTCCTTGACTTACAACAGTTCATTTAGTGACCATTCAAAGTTATAACCACACTGAAAAAAGTGACTTATTACCGTTTTTCACACTTGTGACTGTTTTAGCATCCCCACGGTCATTTCATCAAAACTTGAAACACTTGGCAACTGGAATGTATTTAGGACAGTCGCAATGTCCCGGAGTCACGTGATCCCCTTTTGCGACCTTCTGACAAGCAAAGTCAATGGGGAAGCCAGATTCACTTAACAACCGGATTATTAATTTAACAATTGCCATGATTCACTTAACAACTGTGGCAAGAAAAGTCGTAAAACAGGGCAAAACTCACGTAATCAATGTCTCCCTTAGCAACATAAATTTTGGGTTCAATTATGGTCATAAATCGAGGACTACCTATAGTGGAACTCTTAAAAATAAATAAATAATGCATTGTTTTCGCCATCAATGGTCTTTGAAAATAATCAAAAATAAACCCATTCTAGCTAAGAGGAAACCCTGGACTTTTTTCAAAGTTTTCCCACAGCCAACACATCTTTAAGAAATGCTATACAAATAGACCTCGACTTACCACAGTTCATTTAGTGCGGGTCAAAGTTACAATGGCACTGAAAAAAGTGACTTATGACCATTTTTCACACTTGTGACCATTGCAGCATCCCTTTCTAGCATCTCGAGTTATGACAGTAATGGAGTCTGTCCATCGCAATCGTAATTCACGATGTTTTTTAAGTGGGTTGGTCAAGGGATCAATAGGTCGTCCTCGACTTAACGACAACAATTCAGCCCCAAATTTTTGTCGCTAAGTGAGACATTGGTTAAGTGGAATTTTGCCCCATTTTATGACCTTTCTTGCCACAGTTGTTAAGTGAATCACCGCAGTTGTTAACTTAGTAACATGATTGTTTAAATGAATCTGGCTTCCCTGTTGACTTTGCTCGTCAGGAGGTCGCAAGAGCTGATCTCATGACCCTAGGACGCTGCAGCTGTCATAAATATGAACCAGCTGACCAAGCATCTGAGATTTAATCATGTGACCGCGGGGGTGCTGCAACGGTCATAAGTTGTTCTGCCCCAGCTACAGACCCCAAAGAACGCAGCACACACAAAGTCCATTCAAATCTTAGTTTACTAAATAAAACAGTTTTTTACAATGGCTGTTAATTAACTGCATTAACAGCCACCAAGAATTCAAAGAATAATACTGAAAGCTTACTGTGGTTGGCAGAATGCCCAGAAGCAATTTGCAGGAAGCTGATAAGATAAGCAAGACAAGACACAAAGGTATGTGAACAGAGTTGTTCCCTGCAAATTGCTTCAGTCGATGTTCCTCCTTAAATAGGCTAAGGGAGTGGCCAATTAGCCCCAAGCCTTACTCTCGAGGAGACCTCCTCCTGAGGAGTTCACTCCTTCCTTTTGGCAGCTCTGCGCACCCGTGCATCGAGAAGAAGCTCCTCCTCTTCATCCTCTTCACTTAAGGGAGCTTCTGGAGGTTCTGAAGGCCCTGGCTGAATCCCCGCCTCTGGCACCACATCATCTCCAGCCTCCTCAATGTCTGACTCGAGTGCCAGCTGCACAGGCTGCTGGCGCAGCACCACGCCAGCCTTCTCGCTGTTGGAATCAGCTACTAGCTGCACAGGCCAGTGTGAAAAACGGTCCTAAATCACTTTTTTCACTGTTGTCGTAACTTCAAAGTCACTAAATCAACTGTTGTAAGTTGAGGACTACCTGTATTCTGGAGATCATCATCATCATTATCATCTTGCAGCCTGACCCACTCACACTTCAACATGTCCTTGAGAAGTCCTGTGGAATTCTTCGAGACAAAGCAGGAGTCACTCTTTCTTCGACTACGACATCTTCCACAAGTGGGGAAACGTCCAGAAAACATGTCAATAGCCCTTCCTTTGCTTGCTAATTGACAGTTCTTATTATGGTTTGATTTCTGCCAAACAGAACACATCTATCTATAGAACATTCCTCCAGAAGTCTTGGAAGATGATTTAGGGAAGAAACCTGACAAGCATCAACGTTCTTTTCAGTGACCATGGCCTTCCCTTGAACTACAGTCTCATTCCTTTCATTTTTATTCAGTTTTTTTTAAAAAATGGCAAACTCCTGAAACGTGACTTATTCAAGATAAGAGAAACCGGCCGATCTCTGGATGTTGTTCTGAGTTTCTGTACGGTTGTGCATTGTCCTTGTGGAGCGGTTTTTAATAACTCACACAATTGGTCTTAGTTATCCCTTTAAAATGAATCGGCTGAATTGGTTGAACTGGGGGAACAAGGTAATGACTTTTCACACTGGAACAATGCACCTAGGAAGATTTGGTTCATGAAATTTATCAAAGGGACTACAATTCAGTGCTATTCGTTCAGGCGAATCGGAGCTTATTTTTTTTTTGCAAACGTTCAGAAAATCCGAATACATGTTCCCCAAAATTTTATAATCCTTAGCTCTTTTCCTTCTTGCAAATTTTGATCCAAACTAAACATCTTAAAACCAGGGAGCTTATGCGGTTTTCGAAAGTCCTTGGTTACAGTGCCAAATTTAAAAGCCCAAAGTGAAAACCATAAAATATACAGAGAGTGATTACATTAAATCGCGCACATCCACATCCACCACCCGGAGTTCAGCTTGATTTGAGAAAGACACAACTTTTAAAATTATTTTTGACTTAAAAGTACTATTCATTTAAATTTCTCTTAATGCCACTGCTTTTGGAGGAAATGCACACTGAAACAAACCTACAGCACCTGCCTGAAAGCAACCCTTGTTCTAAATTTTATAGTTTATTTCTATAAAGTAGCCATCTCTAACTTAGCACTGTCCGGGTTGAGTATTTCTCAAACTCTGTAACTTTAAGATGTGCTGGCTGGGGAATTCTGGGAGTTGAAGTCCATCCATCTTAAAGTTGAAGAGTTTGAGAGACTTGGCTGACATCCCCAGAATGCTCCGGCAGACTTTTGCAGATGTGGGATTTTTGGGAGGGAGGGAGGGGTGCCTCTAAATCAGTCATAACTCCTAGTGCCTGCAAGTCCCTGCAGTTTTCTTGGCAACATTTTCCAAAATGGTATTTCTTTGTCTTTTTCTTTGTAAGGCTCACAGAGAGAGAGAGGGGGGGAGGGAGAAAGAGAGAGAGAGAGAGAAGGAGAGAGGGAGAGAGAGAGAGGGAGAGAGAGAGGGAGAGGGAGGGAGGGGGAGGGAGAGAGAGAGAGAAGGAGAGAGGGAGGGGGAGAGAGAGAGGGAGGGAGGGAGGGGAGAGAGAGAGAGAGAGAGAGAGAGAGAGAGAGAGAGAGACTAGCTCAAAGTCACCCAGCTGGTTTTGTGTCTAAGGCAAGAGTGAAATTTAAGAGTCACCCCAACTTCTACTTCACTGCCTTTAACCATTAAGTCAAACTGGCTTCTCGTCTAGAGGGTGGCATGTTTTTAAGTGGTATGAGCTGTACTAGCAATTCAAGGTCACCTCGGTATTTTTATGCTGGATAAAAATACAACCGGAATACCACATGTACAATTGGGATATATAAGCAGCTACAGACCCAGATGGAATGATATGCAGGCATAAACATAAAACTGTAATGTAACTGCAGTTTAGGCTGAAGAGTCCTTTTTAACCCAATTCTAAGTTAATCTTCCATATTCCTCCTGCCTTTATTATTTTTTACAAATAACTAATTGCAGCAAACCTATCTACAAACTTACAACACCAATGTCACATGTGTGTTTACTGGAAAGAAAATAAGCCTCCTTCAATTCAGCGGCACCTTTGAGTTAACGGATTGATTACTGTGATGTAACTTTATCACATGCATTAGAAGGGTATGCTAAGTAAATAGAGCTCTAGAAACACGTTAACAAGAAAAAATAGAAAGGCGATAAAACTGTGCAGTATGAACTAAAAATCAATAAAAGAACACCGGCAAGGAAATCAGATTTCAGTAGAAATATTGGTAATATACCAATAGAAATATTGGTGAAACCATCATAGTATTTATTTATTTATAAAATTTCCCCCATCTTACTTGAAGGTAACTCTGGGCAGCTTACAATTATTAATAACAATACATATTTTTTTCCATTGGCTTCGTATTTGGGCTGCAATAATCTGGATGCGTTCACACTTTCTCTGATCTGCCATCCAGGGATCATCTGGAATTCTACAGCCCAGATACGGTGCCCCTTACTCTTTCTAACCAGGTTTAATTTGCAAACCTGGTTAGAAAGAGCAACCTTCAGAGAAGGAATGATCACTTACACAGAGCAATAACCCTAAACCCATGATGGCAAACCTATGGCACATGTGCCAAAAGTGGCACGCAGCGCCCTCTCTGAGGGTACGCGAGCCGTCGCCCCAGTTCAGCTCCGGCTCGCATGCTCCTGCGCCTCCCGCC
Source organism: Ptyas mucosa (assembly GCA_012654045.1). Classification (NCBI taxonomy): domain Eukaryota; kingdom Metazoa; phylum Chordata; class Lepidosauria; order Squamata; family Colubridae; genus Ptyas; species Ptyas mucosa. Next base: position 484,798 of record WNWU01000339.1, on the reverse strand, counting down.
AGCCAGCTGGTCTTTGGGTCTCTGTCGCGCATGTGCGGGAGGTGGGGTGCATGCGGGGGGTGGTTAAAAGCATGCAGGGGGAGCGGGGCACGTGCAGGGGACCACGCGCACATGCGCGGGGGGTGGATCACATGCATGGGGGGGCACACACATTGTATTTTGGGGGTTCAGGCATGTGTACGTGCTTTGGGCACTTGGTCTGGAAAAGGTTAGCCATCACTGCCCTAAACTCTTTCAAACGTTCTGACCCAGATCCCAGTTAAAGTCAAGCTGAAGATTCAGATTCATTGTGACCTCTCTCTCTCTCTCCCTCCCTCCTGCCTCCCCCCACCTCCACTTACAAAACAACTTCCAGAAATAGCAATGTTCCCCCCACTCTCCCCCAAAAAAGTCAGGACACTCAGCAATGAAGCCCTGGTGATACGAGTCTACTAAAAATGAGGTGAGAATCGCTTACAGATCCTGGATCCACGCTCTGAAATAAAATCATGTAGCAACACATATGTCATACCATTCATACACTATCCAGGACACATCTCAGAGGCTTATTTTCCTATTTTGGCTGCCCGAGAGGCCCAGATCTCTCAGTGGCTTAGATGAACTTCTCGTGACAACTTGGAAGGATGATCCCTTCCCTTTCCTTAATCCCTTTCCCTAATCCCGAAAAGCTCTTTCGCTTTTTTCATCTAGGGAAAGCGCAAATGCAAACAGCTGGAGAAACACCATTTCTCCTCCTCTCTCACTTGCACAATTGCTCACATCACACCACCCGTACCGGTATCCTTAAGCCACTCACACCCGACTCTCCAATCATCCAGTGGTGCAAACGTTCCCCAAATCAGGGTCAATGTTGACAATCGAGCAAGGGAGACAAAACGTTTCCAAGCCACTGAGGAGAAGGAGGTTGGTGGTTCTTGCGGACAAAAGATGCAGGTGTTTTCAGGGGCCTCTCGCCCGTTTTCCAAGCAAGATTGACAAACACAAAAAGAGTAAGAGGCATCCCTTTCCCTTCAGATCGACCCCCCCCCCAACGGGGTTTAAGGAAGAAAGCAGAGGAGGAAGGCGGGAGGGAGGAGAAAGAAACAAGAAAGAAAACCAGGCAGACGGCAAAGAAATTCCAGACACGCCAGCGTCAAGATGGCGTAGAAATAGCAGGCCTCTGGAGAGAAAATACCCACTCTTCTTTCTCTCTTGCGCACCCCATTCTCCGAACCTCTGAACCCCAAATCATTGAATTCCCGAAGGAAAAAAAAGAAGCAGGAAATAATGCTCTTAGAAAAGCAGCAATCAACCCCTCCACCCCGATTGAGACCCCAGACTCAAACAATACCTGTTTTTTCTTTGATTTCACAAAGGACGGTGAAGAGAGCCGGTTTCATGCGGTGACAATTCAGCGTGTGTTTCCTGCAGTTGAAACAGTGGAAGAAAGAGAGCAGATAAAGCCATTTGGTTCCTTTTCTGTAGTTTCAAGAAAAGGGGGAGAATCTTTGTGTCCACCATCGCTCATAGGCCTCGCTCGGCTGAATTAATCCATTTCCACATCTAGCAGAGTTTCTCTCCCCCCCCCACCCCCCAGCAATTCCCAATGTAATTCCAACATCCGGATTTCCCCAGCAATGGAAAAAAAAAAAACCCATGCATTTCCGTCCATTATGGAACGGTTTGTCCAAATGATAGGATACGATGGGGGTGCAGCGAAACGGGAAAACTTTTTCTTTCAACAACTTTTTCATAACCACAAAAAAATAAACTCTATATTCATCGCCTGCCAGGTCTATACAGAGGAGCAGTAAAATCCAAAGTTTGTATGTTGATGCAGCTTTTGATGTTTTTATCCATTTTTCTGCTTGATTTAATTTTATATATATATATATATATATATATATATATATATATATATATATGCAAATACTCTACTTCCTGATACAAAAGGGCCCTCTGTGAAATAAGATTCTCCATTTTGCATACATAATTCACCCCTACTTCTAAAGAGTAACCCAATACACAAAGTATTGTAATTGGGTTTTTTTTTGTAAATTAAAACCATCTAGAAAGAGAACGAAGATCTGAATCTTAGATAACATTGATGCATACAAATACTTCTTTAAGGAAAACCCCCAAAGAGCTAATTATCCCCAAGATGGAGTGTAACCACACTCGAAATTATGAACCTTCCACACTAAAACACAACTTTTGCAATCCAAGCTAAAAATCTTAAACACAAACGCCTCTTTTCTTTTACAAGCTTCAGCGCCCAGCAATTCAACATAAAAACTCCTCGTGCACAGCCTGCTATTCAATTTACTAGGACTCATATTAGATTTAATAGACACAAAGCCACAAGTCTTAGTAAAATACACCCTTGAGGAACCATCCAAATATACCATACTCCTTCTTTTTGGCTGGCACCTCATAAGAGTTAAGTAGCATAGCCCGAGTACTTTCCACTCACAGCAACAATCCTAATTGAAAAACAAATACCTTCCAGGAACTGAAATCCATCTTCTGAAGCAAACTAATGTACTACAAAGCTCTTCACACACAACAGAGCTTCAAAACACATCGCAGTAGCCATGCCTGGCAAAAAACGGCATCATGGCAAAACAATGGCTCTTTAAAGACTGCCAGGAAATAAACTAGTTTTAAAGAAAACCGCAACCTGAATCCACCCAAAGTTAAAAATTCGGAAGTTACAACCTTAATACCAGGCCAGTGTTATACTCCAGATCAGAAGGAACACATGAAAAAAATTACTGGGTATAATCATCAATACTAAAATGTAGCCAGAGAGGCTCTAATTCTCCACCAGAAGAGGAGAACTGGATAGATATAGGCACAAGATGTTTAGAAAGAAAATTGTGTGGAAAGTCAAGATGCGGAAAAGAGTGTGAACGGTTAATTTGGGGAGAGAATCCCATAAATTTTTTTTCCTAATCAGCTCTTAGATCTTAAATGCTAAGGGTTCGATCCCTATTTATTTCTCCTGCCGTTTCAAAACAGACCCACTGAATTTTTATATCTGTATCTAAATCCTCTCTTACAGTTTCCTCAAGCCCGACAGCTGTTTTTACTCCTGCAAATATTTTCTACTGCAAATCGGTTTGCCTGCCTATGTAGATCGCATATAAAGCCCAAACCATTCTCAGGATCCAGTTCCCTCCTTCCTCTTTGTATCCTAAATGCCAGATCCAGAAGGCCCAAGAACCCTGCCTGCTTGCTTGTTAATCGAGTTTTTATTATGCCTCCTACCTACCACCTCTTCCCAACAATAAATCAAAACCAAAACTTGCTCTGTTATTTCCAAGCCTCCCCCCATCAAGTTCCCCCAAAGTAACCCCTTTCTTTGCAAAGCCCAGCTTTCTCCCCCCCCCCTTTTTTTTAAAAGAATACCCCCTTCTCCAGAACTTCCAATTCTACTTTCTGCCCCAAAGGTGGAATTTGGCATTCAGGAGCCGATCAAGCCCAGGTTGTTCAGAGCACCCCCTAAAAGTCGGGAACCCCGTCCCACTCCTGGATTTCCACCCAGGGCTCTTTTCCAACCAGCCACTCAGGGCAAAAAAAAAAAACCAAAAACCTCGCGGGGAAGGCGAGCCGGCAAATTCACCGCAGGGCCTTCCAGATCCCCCGTTTCGACAACTCGGTGAGGCTTTGCCAAGAGTTTGCGCCCCTCTCCCGCCCGCACACACAAAGGGAGCCCTCCCGGCCCAACTTTCCAGGGCCGCCCCACTCTTCCCACCCATCGCCCCGGCCGTCCAAAGACTCGAGAAGGAGAACCAACTTTGCTTGCGCTTCGTCCAAGCTTTGATCGGTGATGGTCATGATCTGCTGGAGGATGTCGCCGATATCTTGCTTCCGGGGCTCTCCGTTATCCGAAGGGGGCTCGTGGAGAGCGTGGGGGGTCATGGCTTGGACCCCCTGGACCGAGGGGTGCCCCGCGATCCCGACCGCCCCCCGCGCTTGGATCAGCCTGCCTGGATCATCCATGCTCGGCGAAGGGATTCCCCCCCACTCCCCGCGCGCGCGTCCACGGCGAGCCGCGAGCGATCGAGGGAGCGGATCGAGGAAGCGATGGGGCTGGCTGGAAGGCGAGCGAGCGAGCGAGCCCCGGCGGCGGGAGGACGGGCGGGCGCTCCCGGCTTTGGCCGCCCGAGACAGAAGGGCGACGCTGGAGAAAGAAAGGCTTGGCGCGCTAGTCCATCTTGGTGGTGCGCTCCCACGGCCCCTTCCTTGGAGACTTTGGGACTGGAAAATGGAGTCCCGCACAAGGGCTGGAAGAGGAGGAGGAGGAGGAGGAGGAGGGAGGGGGAGGGAGGAGGAGGAGGAGCTGAGAAGGGGGAGGGAAAAGAAGAGAAGGAAAAAGGAGGAGAGGAGCTCAGCTTCCCCCTTTCCCCCCCCCCCCCCTTTCTCCTCCTCCTCCTCCTCCTCCTCCTCCTCCTTCGGCGCCTCCTCCCCTGCTCTTGGTGCGCCCAGGCGGAGAGGCGCAAACTGTGCTTTTCTCTATTTTTGCTGCCCTCCGCTGGCTTGGGAGAAGCAAAACGCCGGGAGAGACGCCGAGCAGCCCAGCTCCTCCAGATCCCACCGGCTTCCTCCCGGAGGCGGAGAAGCGCCTAGACGAAAGGAAAGGAAGCGGAGGAGCTGCGGCGGGGCCCTGTGCGCCCTCGCGGAGCGCAAGGCTGAAGCGCCTCAGAGTCAACGGATTTTCCGCGCTTGCCCTTTCCCGCTAGGACTGGGATCCAGTGAAGGGAATCTTTTCGGGATCGCCAACTACCAGCCATTCCGCTGAAGATCCCAAAGACACACACACACACACACAAACAAACCACAGGCACCAACACGCGCGCCGCCGCCGCCGCCCCAAACTGGGATCTGTTGTTTGCGAAAAGAGTGGCGCTGGCTTTGGCTTGGTGGAGTGGAGTGGAGGGGACGGTTTTTCTTCATCCACCCAACCGGGGATTCGTTCCGCTTGTCGCGCTGGGCTACGGCTTCGTTATTTGCGTTTTTGAAGTCGAAGAAGCTACCCTTGGCCCAGTGTGTAGGTGAAATGAGAGCCTGCCTGCCTGCCCGATGTTTGTACGGTACGCGGCGTTTGGAGGGATTCTCTTCTGCCGGCTTTTCGCTTTTATTTGTTTATTTTTAAGTCTTTTAACGTCACCACACACTATATCTATAAAAAAAAGATGTGGGGACTCTAGAAAGAGTGCAGAGAAGAACAACAAAGATGATTAAGGGACTGGAGGCTAAAACATATAAAGAACGGTTGCAGGAACTGGGCATGGCTAGTCTAGTGAAGAGAAGGACCAGGGGAGACATGATGGCAGTCTTCCAATATACTCGAGGGGCTGCCACAGAGAGGAGGGGGTCAAGCTATTCTCCAAAGCACCTGAAGGCCAGACAAGGAATAATGGATGGAAACTGATCATTCGACCTAGAAATAAGGAGAAATTTTCTGACGGTGAGAACAATCAACTGATGGAACAGAAGTTGCCTTCAGAAGTTGTGGGAGCTTCACCACTGGAGGCTTTCAAGAAGAGACTGGACTGCCCTCTGTCAGAAATGGTGTCGGGTCTCTTGCTTGGGGTGGGTTAGACTAGATGATCTACAAGGTCCCTTCCAACTCTGTTGTTCTGTTAAATTTTCATTCCTGCTTGTATGCCACCCAAAGTTGCATTCAGTGAGATGGGCTCCCATATAGTTTTTTTTTTAAAGTAACTATAAGGTAAAGGTAAAGGTTCCCCTCGCACATATGTGCTAGTTGTTCCCTACTCTAGGGGAGCGGTGCTCATCTCTGTTTCAAAGCCGAAGAGCCAGCGCTGTCCAAAGATGTCTCCGTGGTCATATGGCCGCCAAAGGTGCATGGAACGGTGTTACCTTCCCACAAAGGTGGTCCCTATTTTTCTACTTGCATTTTTTATCTGCTTTCAAACTGCTAGGTTGGCAGAAGCTGGGACAAGTAACGGGAGCTCACCCCATTACGCGGCACTAGAGATTCGAACCACTGAACTGCCAACCTTTTAATCGACAAGCTCAGCGTCTTAGCCACTGAGCCACCGCATCCCTTAAAAAAAGTAACTATAGATGGTTTTTAAAAAAACTATAGATGTAGACCATGGTTTACATCTGTAGTTACTGGGCTGAGATACATTTACCCTATGCATGCACAAACTGAAATAAGCACATAATAGCTTTATGAGATGTGCCAGCCCAGGGACTATGAGGTTGTACATTGTACTGAACTGGATTTGGCTTAATCATAGTTTACTCGGTAAATTACAGTTGAGTGGGTCCACATAGCACTAAGGGTGTTAAACATGGTTTACAGACCAGACGAACCTGTGTAGTTTTGAAGCTTGTTTCCAAAACTGCAAAGAATTCCACTTGATTAGAATCCTGATGATGTTACCTAGCTGGGTGATGAGAGGTTTGCAAGCAAATAACCAAGTTCAGAGCACCAAAGACTCCACAGTTCAAGCCTGAGCTGCAGATATTCTTTTCTATTCCAAAAAAACCCCATATGCTTAGCATTTGCCCTAAATCCAGTTTGTAAGAGTAGCGCAGCAGCTATAAAGATACACGTTTGCCAAAGCAATTAAAAAAAAAAAAAAAACTGCATGAATGAAGCCCACTGAACTCAAGTTTATAGTTTAAAACAATATATTCGTTCCCACCACCCATCTCCTTCCACTTATGACTGTAACTTTGTTGCTTGTATCCTTACGATTTATATTGATATTGTTTCCTGATTGCTTATTTGTACCCTATGACTATCATTAAGTATGGTACCTTATGATTCTTGACGAACGTATCTTTTCTTTTATGTACACTGAGAGCATATGCACCAAAGACAAATTCCTTGTGTGTCCAATCACACTTGGCCAATAAAAAATTCTATTCTGTTCTATTCTATGTATCCCAATCCCATACAAGTATAAAAGAACCACAACATTAAATACTGGATATTAAATTTAACAATTTTCTATATGATGGCTTTCATCATCATAAAAAAAATATCAGGTTTCAAATCTTCATGTTTTTACAAGCAGATGTTAAATCCAAGGGGATAAACGCCAGCCTTCTGGAGGCTGAGAAACAAAACTGGTTGATGAATCTAGGATAATTTTGTATCAATGTATGCAAATCAGACCCTTTTTTCCCCCTAGCACATGTAGCATTTGTACGATTCAAAAAAACTTGTTAGGACAAAGGATTTGGATCATGTTAGGATTTGAAGTTTCCACAGCAAAAGCATACAAAATAATTGTCAGGCGCACGGAAACAGAACAATATGAGAGAGTTGATCAGAGCAGTAGATTTATTGCTACTTGCCTAGTTACCGTATATACTCGAGTATAAGCCGACCCGAATATAAGCCGACCCCCCCCAATTTTACCCCCCAAAACTGGGAAAACTCATTGACTCGAGTATAAGCCGGGGGTGGGAAATGCAGCGGCTACTGGTAAATTTCAAAATAAAAAAAGACTGGTCAAAAGTGTGAGGACCTGTCAGAAATCACTTTTTTCAGCCCTCTGGGTAGTCCTTTTGTGCATATGGACTACTCAGAGGGCTGAAAAAGTTATTTTTGACTGGTCCTCGCACTTGTGACCAGTCCTCGAACTTACGACTGTCCTCACATTTTACGTTTTTGCCCTATCTTGTCACCATGGTGAAGAGAAGCAGTTGTGAAATGAGTGACATGGTTGTTAAGAATGCTACAATGGGCATAAATGATGACCAGTCATAAGTGTGAGGACCGGTCAGAAGTGCGAGGACTTGTCAGAAATCACTTTTTTCAGCCCTCTGGGTAGTCCTTTTGTACATATGAACTACTCAGAGGGCTGAAAAAGTAATTTTTGACTGGTCCTCGCACTTGTGACCAGTCCTCGAACTTACAACTGTCCTCACATTTTACGTTTTTGCCCTATCTTGTCACCATGGTGAAGAGAAGCAGTTGTGAAATGAGTGACATGGTTTTAAGAATGCTGCACGGGCATAAATGTGAGGATGGTCATAAGTGTGAGGACCAGTCAGAAGTGTGAGGACCTGTCAGAAATGACTTTTTTCAGCCCTCTGAGTAGTCCCTATACACATATATCACATGACCAGCTAGCCACGCACACCCAGTCACTGGCTTGATCTAATTTCAGGCAAGTTGAAGCCTCTGTTAAGAGATACCAGGGCTGGGCAAATGTGGCCCTTTTACAACCTGTGGACTTCAACTCCCACAATTCCTGAGACAGCCAAGCTGGGGGAACCCACTAGCTAGCAGCCAATTATAAGAAGGCTAGCTAGCAGCCAATTACAATCAGCTCTCAACTCAAGCTCAGTGCACATGGGATCTCCCTAAACATAAGGATTTCTTTGTTTCTTTCTCCCTTTAAGTCCCCCCAGCCCGTTTTTGCTTCCAGGGGGCTGCAGAGAGTCTTGCTAGGCACCCCCCTCATGCCCCTAGCAAGACTTGGGAGCCAGTTGCAGGGGAAAAGTCATTTTTTTCGTGACCCGAATATAAGCCGAGGGGGCGTTTTTCAGCCTGAAAAACGGGCTGAAAAACTCGGCTTATATTCGAGTATATACGGTACTAGAATCTTGCTGGACTAACTGGACGCAGTACAGAACAATTAGATAAGGATTCCAAGGGGTATATTGTGGGGTGGGGTGTCTGCTTTATGTCCTTTCCTCCCTTTCAGCAATTCCAGGCTAGCCAGTCTCTTACCTGCTCCTTCAACTGCAGCTGCGGATTGCATCACATCGTAAAAAAATGCAACGCAACCCAAGTAACTTAGTATAACTAAATAAGACCGTGATGGCGAACCTATGGTACGCTTGTTAAGGAATTCGCAGAGTAACCCTTGAATAGCAACGGTGTGCACATGAAAGCGATTGAGAGTAGATACGAATAAACACGGTCAAAACATAGATACACTGAGTTGTGTTTACTTTCAGGAAATAGTAAGGCACAATCCAATAAACAGTCCAGGTCATACACATATAAAGCAGGAGATAGCAAAATTACAGTCCAGGGATAATCCAATAACAAAGTCTTCTTACCAGTCGTAGTCATTCACAATAAACAGTTCTTCTGGATTTGCAAACAGTAGCATACAGAACAGCAAAGAGAAACAAACCATGTTTCTAGCTCCCTCTTAAGGAGATTGGCTACAGAGCTAACCAATCAGAACACAGTATGATGCAATACAGCAGTCTTAAAGCTATATTGATGGTTTATATATTACCAACCCAACAACGTAGGTAATACTCATTTCCTAACACGCGTGCCATAGGTGGCACCCGGAGCCATATTGGTGGGCACGCAAGCGTTGCCCTAGCTCAGCTGCAGCATGTATGTGCGTGCTGGCCAGCTAATTTCCAGGCCTTCTGGGCCCACTGGAAGTCAGCAAACGGGCTGTTTCCAGCCTCCAGGGCGGTGGGGAAAGCTGTTTTCATCCTTGCCACGCTCCTAGAAAGCCTCTGGAGCCTGGGGAGGGTGAAAAACAGGCCTATCGGGTCCACTGTGCCATCACATGCCAAAAATGGAGGGAGCATGGGGTGGCACGCATATCCACGGGGGGGGCAGGGTGCATAGAATTATCGGTGTGGGCACGCACGTGCGTGACCACCCCGCGGTCCCCCTGCTTTTGGCATGCGATGGCAAAAAGGGTAGCCATCACTGAAATAAGACAATAAACAATGTAAGAACAGTGTTGAAACAATATATTGAAACAATGGATGCCAAAGGTTTAATTTCTAAAAAGTCCTCAGAAGAGAATATCTTTGGCTTAATTTTGGACAGCCATACCAAGGGAGTCAAGTGCTCCTGAAAAGAATAGAACAGGATAGGACAGGATAGGACAGTGATAGTGAACCTTTTATTCACTGAGTGCTGAACAGGTACATGCTTTGCACACTTTGCACGCTTGTGTGCCATTCGTGCTAATGCACAGCTCCTCCCCCATCCGTTGTGTGCGCAATCGCACCATCTGCACATGTGCATGACTTTCGTGTGGCTCCTCCCCCGTGTGCTATGTGCACAATGGCACCACCTGCACATGCTTGTGGTTTTTGCATGTGCAATGCACATGTATGAATGCTGACTCTGCATGCATGCCCTGCGTGCAAGTACTCTCATGCATATGCACAAACGCGCACGCATGCGCAGGAGAGCTCCGAAGACCAGCTGGGTCCCCTGAATTGCGCACATGCGGACCAGAGGTCCAAACACCAGCTGGGGCGCGCGGGCATGCGCAGCTTCAGGTGAGTTGGGTGACAACTCGCGTACCCGGAAAGATGATTCTGCGTGCCACCTCGGTCATGCGTGCCATAGGTTTGCCATCACGGGGATAGGATAAGGATAGAAGGTAGGACAGGATAGAAAATAGGATAGGAATGGAATAGGATAGGATAGGTTAGGATGGAATGGAATGGAATGGAATGCAGTAGAATAGAATAGAATAGAATAGAATAGAATAGAATAGAATAGAATAGAATAGAATAGAATA
>WNWU01000339.1:427677-469279 GCA_012654045.1 Ptyas mucosa | reverse complement strand
TAGAATAGAATAGAATAGAATAGAATAGAATAGAATAGAATAGAATAACAGAGTTGGAAGGGACCTTGGAGGTCTTCTAGTCCAACCCACTGTCCAGGCAGGAAACCCTACACCACTTCAGACAAATGGTTATCCAACATCTTCTTAAAAACTTCCAGTGTTGGAGCATTCACAACTTCTGGAGGAAAGTTGTTCCACTGATTAATTGTTCTAACTGTCAGGAAATTTCTCCTTAGTTCTAGGTTGCTTCTCTCCTTAATTAGTTTCCATCCATTGCTTCTTGTCCTGCCCTCAGGTGCTTTGGAGAATAGCTTGACTCCCTCTTCTTTGTGGCAGCCCCTGAGATATTGGAACACTGCTCTCATGTCTCCCCTACTCCTTCTTTTCATTAAACTAGACTAAAAACTAAACTAAATTTTCTTTTTAATGTGTGTGCCTTTAAGTCAGTGTTGACCCTGGATGATTGCCAGGACAGGTTTTCTTGCAGATTTCTTGGCAAGATTTCAGAAGTGGCTTGCCTTGCCTGATTCCTAGGGCTGAGAGAGAGGGACTGGCCCAAGGTCACCCAGCTGGCTTTATGCTAAGGCAGGATTAGAACTCATAGTATCACAGTTTCTAGCCTGGTGCCTTAACCACTATTCCAGACAGACTCTTTAATGACTTGGTGTTCTGCCCCAGCTACGGACCCCAAAGAACGCAGCACACATAAAGTCTGTACAAACCTTAGTTTACTAAATTAAATCAGTCTTTTCAAATAAAGGCTGTTAACTAACTTTCTTAACAGCCTACAGGAATCCAAAGAATAAATAATCGTAATATTACTATGGTTGGCATAAAGCCCAGAAGCAATTTGCAGGAAACTGATAAGAGAACTAAGATCAGGACACGAAGGAGAGTGAACGAAGTTGTTCCCTGCAAATTGCCTCAGTCATCATCCTTCCTTAAATAGGCTAAGGGAGTGGCCAATTAGCCCCAAGCCTTACTCTCGAGGAGACCTCCTCCTGAGGAATCACTCCTGCCTTTTGGCAGCTCTGCGTGCCCGTGCATCGAGAAGAAGCTCCTCCTCTTCTTCCTCTTCACTTATGGGAGCTTCTGGAGGTTCTGAAGGCCCTGGCTGAATCCCCGCCTCTGGCACCACATCTTCTCCAGCCTCCTCATTGTCTGACTCGAGTGCCAGCTGCACAGGCTGCTGGCGCAGCACCACACCAGCCTCCTCGCTGTTGGAATCAGCTACTAGCTGCACGGGCTGCTGACGGGCCACAACACTTGGTGGGAAAAAATGTAGTAGGCGAAGGTGCAACCATGACCTTGAATTTTTTATTTTTTATTTTAAATTTGATTTATATGCCGCCCTTCTCCGGAGACTCAGGGCGGCTTACAATGTGTTAAGCAATAGCCTTCATACTTTTGTATATTTATACAAAGTCAGTTTGTTGCCCCCATAATCTGGGTCCTCATATTACCTACCTTAGAAAGGATGGAAGGCTGAGTCAACCTTGAGCCTGGTGGGATTTGAACTTGCAGTAATTGCAGGCAGCAGATGTAAGTGGATGTTAATAACTGCCTTAGTCTACTGAGCCACCAGAGCTCCTATGGGGAATTTTATTCCCCATAAATGGAATTTGACATGTTATGAAACTTTGACCTCAAGTCCGAAGCTTGAACAAAGAGAAATATTTTACATTGATGGAAAGAAAGCTATACGCTGATCTTAAGGAATGGATGCAGAATACATGCTCTGTCAGGTTTTGAAATGTCTTTATATTTTAAAAATGAGAAGCAGCATCTTTCTTCTCATTGTTAGAATAACGTGTTTCCACGTTATTCCATGTTTCTGAATGCTCTGGATTTAAGAATAAGTTTAAGCATTCAATTAATTTTACATTAATATTGTATGGATTTATTTCTTAGTGTCTCGGGCCACCCCCCCCTTTTATTTTAATTGCTGAAAGGTATGGAGTTTTCCTGTACTATCACTAACATATCATTTTATTTGATCTTTGTTATATATCACTAATAATATTTTTAGTTCACAATTTTACCTTCCAAACTGCTTTCAGTTTAATGTAGTCCTCTACACCCTGGCCCTTTTATTGGGTTTTTATTGTTGCCACTTTGCATAATTTTATTTTTTTCCCCATACCATAAACCATGTTTTAGTCTATATCCATATATCTTCTGTCAATCACTTTCCATTCAGGCGGCTGTCTTTGATAGCAACAAATGCAAGGAGTTTTTAAAAGCAGGAACATAGAACAACCAGTATGAAACCATACCAGCAGGAGGAACTATGGCAGAAAAAAATAATAATACTGTGGTAGACAAAAAAAAGGCCACCATTTTCTGGCAAATAGAAGGGGAAGAAAATTTTAGAAGAAAGAGAAGAGGGAGAAATACTGCTTTATAAAGCTTTAGTAAAACCATACTTGGAATTCTGCATTCAGTTTTGGTCACCAAATTATATATATAAAAAAAGATGTTGTGAATGCAGAGAAGAGCAACAAAGATGATTAGGGGACTGGAGACTAAAATATATGAAGAACAGTTGCAGGAAGGGGTGCCATGGTAGCAGTGTTTCAATATTTGAGGGGCTGCCACAAAGAAGGTCAACCTATTTTTCAAAGCACCAGAATGGAAGTCAAGAAACAATGGATGGAAACTAAACAAGGAGAGGAGCAACCTAGAACTAAGGAGAAATTTCCTGACAATGAGAACAATCAACCAGTGGAATGGCTGTTATGGGTGCTTCATCACAGAAGCTTTCAAGAAGACACTGGACAACCATTTGTCTGAAATGATATAGGACAGTGATGGCTAATATTTTTGCTGTCGCATGCCAAAAGTGGGGGGAGCACAGGGGGTCACACGTGTATGTGCCCACACCATAATTCAATGCCCCCTGTGCCCTGCCCCCAGCGCATGCGCGCGTGACCCCCGTGCTCCCCCCGCTTTTGGCATGTGATGGCAAAAAGGTTACCGATGGGCCCGGTAGGCCCATTTTTCACCCTCCCCAGGCTCCAGAGGCTTTCTTGGAGCCTGGGGAGGGCGAAAACAGACTCCCCCCAGCACCCCAGAGGCCCTCCAGAGGCTGAAAACGCCCTTCCAGAGTCTCTGTGCAAGCCCTGTACTAGCATCCAAAATGGGCTGTGTGGAGACTCCTGGGAGGCGAGGGGCAGTGTAGGTGGGGCCAGCCGAAAATCAGCTGGCCGACACGCTCATGCGTGCTGGAGCTCAGCTAAGGCAATGGCTCACGTGCCCACAGATATGGTTCCGTGTGCCACCTGTGGCACGCGTGCCATTTTTTTAAAATTTAATTTATATGCCGCCCTTCTCCGGAGACTCAGGGCGGCTTACAGTGCGTTAAGCAATAGCCTTCATACTTTTGTATATTTTATACAAAGTCAGCTTATTGCCCCCACAATCTGGGTCCTCATTTTACCCACCTTAGAAAGGATGGAAGGCTGAGTCAACCTTGAGCCTGGTGGGATTTGAACTTGCAGTAATTGCAAGCAGCAGATGTTAATAGATGTTAATAACAGGGTGCTTTAAACCACTGTACTACAGGCTCTGTTGCCATAGGTTCACCATCACGGATATAGGGTCTCCTGCTTGAGGGTTGGACTAGAAGACCTTCAAGGTATGTTCCAACTCTGTGCTCTATGTTCTAAATGGAATCAGGGGCAGATTTTTATTTTCCTGGGCTCCAGGATCGCCACAGAGGGTGACTGCAGCCATGAAATTAAAAGACACTTGATCCTGGGGAGGAAAGTTATGGCAAACCTAGACAGCATATTAAAAAGGAGAGACATCACCTTGCCGACAAAGGTCTATATAGTCAAAGCTATGGTTTCCCCAGTAATAATGTATACAGCTATGAGATTTGGACCACAAGGAAGTCTGAGCGCTGAAGAATTGATGCTTTCAAATGGACTGCGAGGAGATCGAATCAGTCGATCATAAAGGAAATCAACCCTGACTGTCCTTTGGAAGAACAGACACTGAAGCTGAAGCTCAGATGCTTTGGCCACCTAATGAGAAGAGAGGATGCACTGGAAAAGACTCTGATGTTGGGAAAGATTGAAGACGAAAGAAGAAGAGGACAGCCGAGGGTGAGATGGTTGGATGGTGTCATCGATGCAATGAACATGAATTTGGGCAGACTCCGGGAGACACGGGAAGACAAGGGGGCCTAGCATGCTATGATCCATAGGACCGTGAAGAGTCAGACACGACTTAGTGACCAGATAATGACAACAGAAAAAAAAAATGCATTAACCCTGAAAAAATTATTCCATCCAATGCATACAATTGGAAGAGTTCTTTTCTGTCTAGAGCTTCGTTGATCTTTGTCCTATATCAGTGATGGCTAACCTTTTTGCCATTGCGTGCCAGGAGTGGGGGGGTTGTGTGCGTGCCCATACTCATAATTCTATGCACCCTGCCTCTGCGCATGCGTGCATGACACCACCACCCCCGCTCCTGACACGCTAGGCCCATTTTTTGCTCTCCCCAGCTCTCCCTTTCTAGGAGTCTGGGGAGGGTGAAAACGGCCTTCCCCACCCTGTTTGCCAACTTCTGGTCCCTGGCCTCCGGGGAAGGACTTTTTCACCCTCCCCAGACTCCTAGAAAGGCTCTGGAGGCTGAGAAGAAAGAAAAACAGGCTTTCCCCACTAGTTCCCAAGGTCCTCCAGAGGCAGGTCCTCCGGAGACAGCCTTTTTTCCTACTTCTGGTGGGCCCAGTAGGCCTGAAAATGAGCTGGCGCGTGCCAGAACTGAGCTCATGTGCCCACCGATATAGCTATGCGTGCCACCCATGGCATGCATGCCATAGGTTCACCATCACGGTCCTATATTATGGCCCCACAATGTTCTAAAAACCTTATAGAGGACCAAATCAATCCAGGACAATCAGAAATAGGTGCTTTCTTCTCTACTTCCCAGCTCCAGTCTCTATTACTTTATCCTGACCTCTGACCATAGGGATGTTCCAATGATCGTAAGTGTGAACAATTCCCAAAAGTTGATTTTTTCAGTGCCATCGTAACTTCGAACAGTCACTGTTGCAATTCAAGGACTAGATGTAATTCAATATTAAGTTCATCTCTGGAAATCCAGCAAAGAACTCTAAATATTTTGAACGTATAGTTCACAGGCAGGAGTCACTGGAGAAGACCCTGATGTCTGGGAAAACCAAAGGAATTTGAAAAAGAGGAAAACTGAGGCAAAGCTGGTGAGGTAACTATCACTGATAACCCAAGAGAGAGTACACAAGAATTCAGGGATGCCATTTCCTAGCAGACAATCCTGGCAAAATGATGTACAACACAGGTGACAAAGCGTTTCAAGAGAGTGAGCAACAATCCATGTGAACCAATTAGGTTTTATTATTTCAGAAACCAGGATTAACTCAACAAGGGGCTATTGAGATGTGTGAACCCAGTGGCAGCAGTTATAAGGGGATTTCTCACAAAATGACGTTGGACGGGAACTGCTTCTGGTCAATTCTTCCTTCACCAATGTTTAGATTCTCACTCTCTCATTCATGCCATACTTACTAAGAATACTTTTTTTTTTTTTATTTATATGCCGCCCTTCTCCGGAGACTCAGGGCGGCTTACAATGCGCTAAGCAATAGCCTTCATACTTTTGTATATTTATACAAAGTCAGCTTATTGCCCCCACAAACTGGGTCCTCAATACTTAACCGTCACTGAGCGATTAGAGGGCACTCCCTTCATTTTTTCTTTTCGAAAAAATGTACACACCTGATCCCTGTGGGGTTTTCCCAGCTGGTTTAATATCTTCTTCCTGGTTACATAAGCCACAGCACATTGAGAATTGAAACGGGTGACTTATATACCAAAAAAATCTAAAGCCAGCCGCCATATTGTAAACAAGGAAGAATGCGGATTATAGAAAAGATGGAACACTTTCCCTTCCCCCCCCCCAATCCTGTTTATTGAAATTTGGTGGCAAATTGCCAAGAATGGATGGTTTGGGTGGTTATTTGAATGAATTGTGCTTCAGAGCAGGCCTAATGTTTTAACATTATGAACTCTTGATGGTTTTATAGACACGTTAATGCAGTTTTCCATGCAAAAGTACAGAACTGGTTTGCAATGAATAACAGGATAACAGAGTTGGGAGGGACCTTGGAGGTCTTCTAGTCCAACCCCCTGTTCAAGCAGGAAACCCTATACCATTTCAGACAAATTGTTATCCAATCTCTTCTTAAATGCCTCCAGTGATGAAGCACCCACAACTTCTGCAGGCAAGACGTTTCAATGATTAATTGTTCTCACTGTCAGGAAACTTTTCCTTAATTCTAGAATTACCTGTGTTATATTTTGTTTCATTATATGGAATGATTAATGTCAATAATACTCTCGAGTTCTAGTCAACCAAGGTGATGAGCACATCTAATAAACGCTGTTGTTTTTAACCATTTAGTTGTGTCCGACTCTTGACGACTTTATACTAAATAATCTAGTAAATAAGTGAAAAAAGACAAAAGATCCTAAATCTAGGAACTGTTGGGAGCCCTCCAGAGTTTGTTACAAGATAGACAGGTATATGTTTTAAATAAAATAAATAAAAAATTTATCCACATTGTATAGGTAGTCTTACGACCCCAATTGAGCCCAAAATTTCTGTTGGTGAGACATTTAAGTGAGTTTTGCCCCATTTTACGACCTTTCTTGCCACTGTTGTTAAGTGAATTGCTGCAGTTGATAAGTTATTAACCTGGTTGTTAAGTGAATCTGGCTTCCCCATTGGCTTTGCGTGTTAGAAGGTCGCAAAAGGGGATCATGTGACCCTGGGATCAGAGGTGGGTTTCAGCAGGTTCTAACCAGTTCCGGAGAACCGGTAGTGGAAATTTTGAGTAGTTCAGAGAACTGATAGTAAAAATTCTGACTGGCCCTACCCCCATCTATTCTCTGCCTCTCAAGTCCCAGCTGATCAGGAGAAAATGGGGATTTTGCAGTAACCTTCCCCTGGAGTGGGATAGGAATGGAGATTTTACAGTATCCTTCCCCTGCCACGCCCACCAAGGCACCCCCACCAAGCCATGCCACGCCCACCAAGCCACACCCACAGAACTGGTAGTAAAATTTTTTGAAACCCACCACTACCTGGGACGCTGCAACGTTCATATGTATGAACCAATTGTCAAGTGTCTGAATTTTGATCACAGGATCATGGGGCTGCCCCAAAGGTTGTAACTGTGAAAAATGGTCATAAATCACTTTTTTTCAGTGCCATTGTAATTTTGGTCACTAAACTGTTGTAAGTCAAGGAGCCTTTTGGAAAAGCCACCTTTGGGGTTCACCTCCCAGAGATCCCTCAGCCAGCAAAAATTGGAGGGTAAAACATAAAAAGAACAGTTGCTGGAAAAATGACTAGGGGTGACATGATAGCAGTGTTCCAATATCTCAGGGGCTGCCACAAAGAAGAGGGAGTCAAGCTATTCCCCAAAGCACCTGAAGGCAGGACAAGAAGCAATGGGTGGAAACTAATCAAGGAGAGAAGCAACCTAGAACTAAGGAGAAATTTCCTGACAGATAGAAGAATTTATCAGTGGAATGACTTGCTATCAGAAGTTGTGGGTGCTCCAACACTGGTGGTTTTTAAGAAGATACTGGACAACCATTTATTTAAAATGGTATAGGAAGGTTTCCTGCTTGAGCAGGAAGTTGGAGTAGAAGACCTTCAAGGTCCCTTCCAACTCAGTTATTCTGCTTATCCTTGCCTTGCCTCCTGACAATTCCATCCTCTGGACTGAGTCTAAGGAAGGTCTATTTGGCGCTTTCTCTCAGTCTCTCCGCCAGGCTCAAAAGCTCCTTTTTTGTCTAAGTCTCCTCAACTTTTTCAATATAATGAATAACAACGTCCATCACTCACCATGCCTCAGAATTGTATTCAGTTGGATGGTTCCAAAATGCCCAACTTCAGACTGTTAAAAGTTGAGATTCGGATTCAAGTCCACCCTAGTTCTAGAAGGTCACTAATTAATTAATTGATTGATTAATTATGAGGCAATCCATCTCGGATGTAAGTCCAACCTGGAAGAGTTGTTGTTGCAGGGACAAGTCGAGGCAATTCTACTGATTCTGCTTTAAACCTCTATAGGGAAGAAGGGATATAAATTTAAAACCTCCGGGAAAGTTTCTTGCATAACATCTATTTATACTGTCATTTCTTCCCTTTTATCTTGGCTCGGGTTTAAGTTCTTCATTTATTTTCCTTTTTTTAATTCTGCCTGTTTAGCTTTTTGTCTTGCTGTTTCCTTCACTCAGCAAAGCTAAGCCAAAAAAACCCACAACACCACCACAAACCAATCAAACATTCAGATATAGTCATCATTCTTAACTATAGCTCCTCTTTCTTGGCAATCTTACTCAGCATGGCTGACCCTGACACAATTGATCAGAAAAATCTTTAATATAGATAATCTTGATTTACAACCATTTGTTTGGTGACTTTCAAAGTTACAATGGCGGTGAAAAATGTGACTTATGACCGTTTTTCACACTTACGACCATTGCAGCATCCCCGTGGTCACATGATCAAAATTTGGATGCTTGGCAATTTGGATGCTTGGCAGTTACAATGTCTTGGGGTCATATGAACACCTTTTGCAAACTTCGGAGAAGTAAAATCAATGGGGAAGCCAGATCCATTTAACAACGGTGTTACTACTACCCGGAATAGAATAGAGTATAATAGAATAGAAAACAGAATGGAATGGAATGGAATGGAATGGAATGGAATGGAACGGAACGGAATGGAACGGAATAGAATGGAACAGAACGGAACGGAACGGAACAGAACAGAACAGAACAGAACAGAATAGAATTTTTTATTGGCCAAGTGTGATTGGACACACAAGGAATTTGTCTTGGTGCATATGCTCTCAGTGTACATAAAAAGAAAAGATACATTCGTCAAGAATCATAAGGTACAACACTTAATGATGGTCATAGGGAAATAATAAACAATCAAATCCTATTAGAACACAGTCAATAAAAATCGTAAGGATACCAGCAACAAGGTTACAGTCGTACAGTCATAAGTGGGAGGAGATGGGTGATAGGAACAATGAGAAGATTAATAGTAGTGCAGACTTAGTAAATAGTTTGACAGTGTTGAGGGAATTATTTGTTTAGCCGAGTGATGGCGTTCAGGAAAAAACTGTTCTTTTGTCTAGTTGTTCTGGTGTGCAGTTCTCTATAGTGTCGTTTGAGGGTAGGAGTTGAAACAGTTTATGTCCAGGATGCGAGGGGTCTGTAAATATTTTCACAGCCCTCTTTTTGACCCGTGCAGTATACAGGTAATTTAGCAACTGCAGTGACTCACTTAACATCCGTGGCAAGAAAGGTCATAAAATGGGGTAAAACTCACTTAATAAATGTCTCACATAGTGACAGAAATTTTGGGCTCAATATGGTGGTACGTTGAGGACTACCTGTATATTTCTTGGCCCCTGGAAAGAATGGATGAGGCTACTTGGCCCAGTTGCTGAGGCCTCATCGAGGATAGTCCTACAATACCTTCTAGGCCAATGTTTGTCAAACTTGGATAACTTTTCACATATGTGGACCAGAGGTGAGTTTCAGCAGATTCTGACCAGCTCTGGAGAACCGGTAGCAGAAATTTTGAGTAGTTCGGAGAACCGGTAAATACCACCTCTGACTGGCCCTGCCCCCATCTATTCTCTGAGTCCCAACTGATTGAGAGGAAATGTAGATTTTGCAGTAACCTTCCCCTGCCACGCCTACCAACCCATCCCCACCAAGCCATGCCACGCCGACCAAGCCACACCCACAGAACAGGTAGTAAAAATTTTTGAAACTCACCACAGATGTGGACTTCAACTCCCAGAATTCCCAGTCCGCATGAATTGAGCCCATGCTGGCTGGGGTATTCTGGGACTTGAATTCCGCACATCTTAAAGTTGCTGAAGTTGAGAAATACTGGCTTAGGGGAACCATCTTCCTTTAGAAGTGCTGGCTAGACCCAAATGAGTAATCATGTTGTCTGTGTAGGCAATGCTGACTGGTGGATTCTAGGAATTGAAGTGTACTGGAGTTAACAAGGCCAAGTGTGAGAAACACTGTTGTAGATTTAAAAACTTCAAAAACTTGGAGTTAACTGTTGAAATATTAAGTTCAACCCTCACTGATTAGTGTTTTCCCTTCAGAGAGATCTTAAACATTAAGGCAGAACTTTAGTGGGCAACAAATGTACATCAACCTGTTGACCAAAGCACAGGTGTCTGCAGGTGTGGTGAAAAAAAGTCAAGATAGTGACATTCAAACTCTGCCTCTTCTTTAAGTTCTTTGCATTTTTCCAGTGTGTTGCCGAGATTTGTCCCCCTCGGACAGGGGTCTCCATCAGTGGTGGGTTGCCCCCGGTTCGGACTGATTCACAAGAATCAGTAGTAAAACCGGTGGGAGGCCCCGCCTACTGCCCCGGATGTCGTCATCGCCGATTTGCGCATGCGCAGAAGCAAGGCATGTGCATGAGCGAACCAAGAGCGTGCGCAATCCCATTGCAAATCGGTAGTAAAGGTAAGTAGAACCTACCCCTGGTCTCCATACTTGGCAACTTTAAGACTTGTGGACTTCAATTCCCAAAATTCCTCAGCCAGCGTGGGCTCAATTCATGCGGACTGAGGGATTCTGGGAATTGAAGTCCACACAAGACGTCTAGTTTAGGAGATCCAGCTTCAACTCCATTCTAGTTTAGGAGATTCATTCAATTTTTTTCTTTGCAGTACACATTTAAAAAATGAGCAGAACATCGATAATACCATTATTGACACCATCTTGATTTTTTTTGACTGCAACCTGCACAAACAGCTACGAAAAGGACAATGGGAACAAACACTGTCTCTCACAATGCTTTAGAGCAGCTTTTCTTAACCAAGATAACTTTAAGATGTGTGGACTTCAAGTCCCAGAATTCTCCAGCCAGCATGGCAAACGGCTGGCTGGCTGGCTAGCTGGGAAATTCTGGGACTTGAAGTCCTCACATGGTGTAAACCACGAAGGCTGAGAAACACGGCATTACAAGTTTCAAGAGCCTATAATGTTTTCACTCAGACACCAAGAATTACTAAACACATGCTGGCTGTCAAGTGTTCGAATTTTGATCGCATGACCATGCAGATACTACAATGGTCCTAGTTGGTAAATGAACGGTTGTAAATCGAGGACTTCCCATATAACAATATCTGAAAGCCCTCCTCCCAGTGGTGAAATGCTCCCAGTTCGGACCGGATCGCCCGATCCGGTAGTGATGGCGGGTGGTGGTTCAGAGAACCGATAGCAAAAATCCCTGCCCCTCCCCCCATGCCCAGCTGAGCCGCGAATTCATCATTTTTTCTACAACCTCTTCGGCCGAAAAAATGCATTTAAAAGTAAAAAAAAAAAGCCTCTGATGATTGGGTGGCTGAGCTGGGATCGTCAGATGCTTTTAAAGGAAAAAAAAGCCTCTGACGATCAGGCAACTCAACTGGGATCGTCAGAGGCTTTTAAAAGCATTTTTTTTCCAACCTCTCTGGCCGAAGAGGTTGTAGAAAAATGATTTTAAAAGTTTTAAAAAAAAAAGTTGGCCACACCCACCCAGCCACATTACCCCCCCCAAAGCCACACCCACAGAACCGGTAATAACAAATTTTACGTTTCACCACTGCCCCCTCCCTCCCATTTTACCTTTCCCCCCCCAATACTTTTTGAGACTGTCTGAATCGTACAGTACGGATCTGGGAGAGTCATAAATTATCCTGCCCACTTTATTCATGCTCAGAAACACCCTTATTCCGTTTGTTATAGAAAGCCAACTTTTAGGGCTAAAAGCCATAGAAAGCCTAAAATGAAAGGCGGGGGGGGGGGGGGGAAGGAGGAATGGGGGAATAGCTTGAATGACAGAGCGTGTCCAACAACAGCTTAGCAATGAGAGCCTAAGACAAGCTGGCTCATTTTTCTTCCTCTAATTAGTCTCCTAATTACTAGGCTGTTTTGCTTAATTAAAACCAGAGAGAGGCAGGAAAGGGGGGGGATTTATTAGGGGTTCCACTCCTGTCTCCCAATCAGCGCTAATTAATATCATCTCCAACTGAAGGCTTAATGAGCTGCTAATTAACCATGGAAGGAGAAGGATTAATCCATCTTTCCCTCACCTGCCACTCCGCCCCAAAGAGATTGGGCTGCCCACGTTCTCCTCCCCCCACCTTCCCACTCTACCCTACTAAATGCTTCCAGACACTCTCCCTCCACGATCTATTTCCACACGCCCTGCCAGACGCAAAACTTTCCCAACCAGGAGTAACTTTCGTTTTCTGCAGGCGAAGGAATTTCCCGGTAATCATGTGGGTTGTTTCCCAGCAGAGGGAGGTTGAGTTGTGCAGACAGTCAATAAATTAGCAGGTCAATGTCCAGTGATGTTCTGGGGTGAGTGGGAAGAGGGGGGGGGCTTGGCTGGAGAAGGAG
This sequence comes from Ptyas mucosa, assembly GCA_012654045.1. Taxonomy (NCBI): domain Eukaryota; kingdom Metazoa; phylum Chordata; class Lepidosauria; order Squamata; family Colubridae; genus Ptyas; species Ptyas mucosa. The sequence goes on along the minus strand of WNWU01000339.1, from coordinate 456,785 downwards.
ACCTTTTATCACAAGGGAGAAAGGGGAGAAAGGGTGGGCCTGCAGGTGTGCAGTGGTAAAACATATAAAGCAGGGTTGTTGGAATTGAGCATGTCTAGTTTAATGAAAAGGAGGACTTGTTAGGAAATGGTTATTTGTCTAACTAGTTGGTCAGGCAATATATAAACCGACAATGTATGTTTGCAGTCAGAAAGGTATTATATTGCTTTAAGACTGTATTGCATCATCCTGTATCCTGATTGGCTAAGCTCGGTAGCCAATGTACTTAAGGGAAGTCAGGATCATGGCTTGTGTGGACACTACACCATTTTACTGCTTATTTGCTGTAACTCTCTACCTGATCTCTCCACATGATCACTGTTTGATCATAGCTACATGTTGCTTTCTACTATTTATTGAATGTTTTGATATTGAACTTGTTCCTGTTTTGAAACTCAAGAAGAACTGTTTTATTGTGCATGACTACAACTGGGAAGAAGACTTTGTACTTGAAATATCCCTCGATTGATCTCTTAACTCTCGTCTTGTCTGTGTATGACTTGGATTGTTTTTGGACTTTGCTTTACTTTTCCTAAAAGTAAAAGACTACAACAACTCAGTGTGTTTGTATGTTGACTGTGATTGCTCACAACCACTCCCAGTCGCTTTTCATGCGTTTACTCAAAGGGTACTCTGTTCAATAACCTACAACATCGGGTATGAACAAAGAATATCCTTAACAGGACTAGCCCTGACAAGATAGCCGTGTTCCAATATCTGAGGGGCTGCCACAAAGAAGAGGAGGTCAACCTATTCTCCAAAGCACCTGAAGGCTGAGCAAGAAGCCATGGATGGAAACTAATCAAGGAGAGAAGCAACCTAGAACTAAGGAGGAATGTCCTGACAGTTAGCAAAATTAATCAGTGGAACGACTTGCCTCCAGAAGTTGTGGATACGCCAACGTAGGAGATTTAAAGAAGAGATTGGACAATCAATCCAATCTCTGGAAATGGTATAGCGCAGTGATGGCTAACCTTTTTGCCATCGTGTGCCAGAAGAGGGGGGGGCGCGGGGGAGGGTCACGTGTGCACGTGCCCATGCGCATGTGCATGCATGTGCAACCCCCCCTCCTGGCACATGATGGCCTGGTAGGAGCCCCTCTAGGAGTCTCTGGAGGCTAGGGACAGCAAAAAACATCACTTCCTGTCCCACTGGGAGTTGGGAAATGGTCCCTTTCAGGCTCCATAGGGCCTCCAAGGGAGTGGGAAAAACTGTTTTTGCCCTTCCCAGATAAATAGAGAGGATCTGGAACCAGGTAAGAAAGAAAAACGGGCCTTCCCCACACATCCCAGACCATCCAGAGGCAGGAAACAGCCTGTTTCCCTACTTCTGGTGGGCCCAGAAGGCCCGAAAATCAGCTGGCCGGCGCGTGCATGCACCCCAGAGCTGAGCTGGAGTGCCTACTAATATGGCTCCATGTGCCACCTGTGGCACGCATGCCATAGGTTCGCCATCACGGGTATAGCGTCTCCTGCTTATATTATTAAAAAGAAGTTGGGATTCGGTAAAGGTGCAGAAAAGAGCAACAGAGATAATTAGAAGGCTGGAGGATAAAACATGAAGAACGGTTGCAGGAATTGGGTTTGTCTAGTCTAGGGAAAAGAAGGACCAGGGGTGACATGATAGCATTGTTCCAATATCTAAGATGTTGCCACAAAGAAGAGGGAGTCATGTTATTTTCCAAAGGAAGGACAAGAAGCCATGGATGGAAACTAATCAAGGAGAGAAGCAACCTAGAAGTAAGGAGAAACTTCCTGACAGTTGGAACAATTAATCAGTGGAACGCCTTCAGAAATTGTGGGTGCTCCATCACTGGTGGCTTTTAAAAAGAGACAGGACAGCCATTTGTCTGAAATGGTATAGGGTCTGCTGCTTGAGCACGGGATTGGACTAGAAGACATCCAAGCAGGGGTGAAATCCAACAGGTTCTGACAGGTTCGGAAGAACCGGTAGTGGAAATTTTGAGTAGTTCGGAGAACCGGCAAATACCACTTCTGGCTGGCCCCAGAGTGGGGTGGGAATGGGGATTTTGCAATATCCTTCCCCTGCCACGCCCACCAAGCCACGCCCACAGAACTGGTAGTAAAAAAAAATTGAATTTCACCACTGCATCCAAGGTCCCTTCCAACTCTGTTATTCCGTTATTGTGTTATTCCCCTTTGAAGCACATCTGCTTAGCTCCCCAATCACTTAGCCTTCACATAGATTGAGGCTTTGAGTTGGAGAAAGCTGGGTTTTAGTTCAGCTTTGCTACCGGTCAACCTAGGGAAGCTGCCTCTGTTGAATTTCTGCCTGGCATGCCGTTATTAAAAGGCACTCTAATGGAAAAGGACAGCTGGGGAACTGAACACCCCAGCCTTCAACTAATGTGAGGAAGTGGATATTTCTGCTTGTAAATGCCACGTCCTACTATGCCCTTCGGGACATTGGTACAGTTTCTGGAACTCCTTTCTCTGTTGCAACTGGATGTTCTATCAATACTGACCAGAAATGATAAACCATTAACCCCTTACCATCCATCCACCTCTGCAGTTGCTCTCATTTGACAATACAGGGTTAACAGAGGCGTCCGTTCGAGCGGCAAGCCCCACGCTTTGCTGCTCTCCGGACTCCCTCTCTAGTTCGCAATGCCCTCCAGGCTCTTGCGCCCCTAAGGGTCCCCAAAACACAAAACACAAGAGCCTTGGATAGTACAGTGGTCTAAAGCACCCTGTTATTAACACAGCTTCCTGCAATTATTGCAGGTTCGAATCTCACCAAGGCTCAAGGTTGACTCAGCCTTCCATCCTTTCTAAGGTAGGTAAATTGAGGACCTAGTTTGTGGGGGCAATAAGCTGACTTTGTATAAATATACAAAAGTATGAAGGCTATTGCTTAGCGCATTGTAAGCCGCCCTGAGTCTCCGGAGAAGGGCGGCATATAAATCAAATTAAAAAAATAAAATAAAAAAGAAATCTGGGGTTGAAGAGCGGAGATCGCTCTCCTTCCACTGTTTCGCCACGAATCGCCAACTGGAAGTCAGGAGGTCCTTAATTTATAACCAATCACTTAGTGATCATTTCATTATGATGGAAGAAAGGTACTTACCACCTGGATTAAAAGTTCCAACAGTCAGGCTCTGATACACAATTTACAATTTTTTTTTGCCAGCAAAGAATGGGTTTCCAGCAAAAAAAACCCAACACTTATTGCAGACAATGGATTTGCTTAATGACTGATTTACTTTCATTCTTTTTCAAGTGTGTATCCAGGTCAGGGCCCAACATTTCAAGCAGACAGAAATCTGGAGCAGGGCATGGTAGCGTGAGAAAAACACTTCCCATAACTCTATGTCCCGGTTAATGTATCTCAGGATAGTTTCTTAACAGCTGGATCACACAGCCAGCTCATGTTGAATGATCGTCCCTTTAGTGCAGAGGTGGTCTCCCAGTTGATGTCAGGATAGTTAAAGTTCCCCCCATTACTATGATGGTTTGCTTCCTACATACCTTAGCTCCATGAGGGCGAACCTATGGCACGCAGAGCCCTCTCTGTGGGCACGCAAGCCGTCACCCAGCTCAGCTCCACCACGCATGTGTGTGCACGCCTCCCGCTGGCCAGCTGATTTTTGGGATGCGTGGGGGGCGGAATGCATTCAGGAGACACAAGCGCATGTGCAGGGAGAGGCAAGGATCACGAGCACATGCACGGGGCAGAGGTGGAACATGTGGGTACAGTGTGCCACCCCATGGCCCATTTTTGGGCCCAGGAGGCTGCCGGGAGGCCTGCTAACCCAAAAATGAGGGGCAGGGGGTCACGCGTGCATGTACGGGGGCGGGGGGAGCATGGGGGAGTCGTGCACATATGTGGGGGGCATGGGGCATGTGGGGAGTTGTGCACGCATGCGCGGGGTGCACACATTGCATTATGGGTGCCGGCACATGCGTGCGCTGTTGCGCTCGCACACCCACGCTTTCAGCGCACGACGAGAAAAGGGTTAGCCACCACTGCCTTAGCTGATTAGCAAAAAGTTGTCAAACTCACCGCCCATGGGCCAAATGCATCACCAGTTGGCCCCGCCCAGCTTAGCAAAGGGGGGGAAGTCCTGATACATCACGTGACGACGCAAACAGCTTGCGGCCCACGAGTGGACCACGGCCCAAAGGCCCTATACCAGCGATGGCTAACCTTTTTGCCATCGCGTGCCACAAGCGGGGGGAGCGCGGGGGGTCACCGCATGCATGCCCACACCCCTAATTCTATGCTCCACCATTGCCCGCACATGTGCGTGCGACCCCCCCGTGCCTCCCCCCACTTTTGGCACACAATGGCACAGTGGGTCCAGAGGCTTTGTAGGAGCCTGGGGAAGGGTGAAAACAGCTTTTCTCACCTCCCTGGAGGCCCTCCGGAGGCCGGAAACTGCCTGTTTGCCAACTTCCTGTGGGACCGGAAGGACCGTCTTTCGTTCTCTCCAGGCTCCAGAGCCTTTCTAGGAGCCTGGAGAAAGCGAAAAATGGGCCGTCCCCCCCCCCGAGGCCCTCCGGAGGCCAGAAGCAGCCTGTTTCCCAACTTCCTGTGGGTCCAGAAGGCCTGAAAATCAGCTGGCTGGCATGCATGCCAGAGCTGAGCTTGCGTGTCCATTGATATGGCTCCGTGTGCCACTTCGGGCACGCGTGCCATAGGTTCGCCATCACGGCCCTATACCATTTCAGACAAATGATTGTCCAATCTCTTCTTAAACTCCAGTGTTAGAGCTCCCACAACTTCTGGAGGCAAGCCGTCCCACTGATTTAATTGTTCTAATGTCACCCAGGCATATTTGCACTGTTGAGGGATATCCACAGGGTATGATCAACAAAGTCAAGGTAACGGCTGCAGCAATATGATTAAAGTTTTAATCACACGATTGCAACTGTCCTCTTGAGTTTCTGACCATCCCAGCAGACGCACAAATAAAATGTTTACAAGCAACTAGATGAAAGTTTGTTTTGCTTATCAACTTGTATTTTACTTAATCATCAAGTTTAGTTTATTTTTCACAGCCCTCAGAATAACAACCAGGCCTTGGCTGATCTGCTGGAATGACTCAAGCTCTCTTTTATTGCAGGGAATTTCCCTATTTCTCTACCATCGCTCAAGATTATTATGATTGTTGCTTGGATGTTATTGTCTCTCCACCCTGTGTACAGCTGAAAGTCCTCATGACCTAGGCCGAACTCCTTGAAAGTTACAGTTCCAAGTTATTAATTCGGTTACTAATTCAGCTGGGGGATTCTGGGAGTTGAAGTCCACCCATCTTCAAACTTCCAAGGTTGAGAAACACTGTACTAATTCATAATGATACCAGATGTAAATGAAAGAAAGCTGACAAGAGAAAGGGAGAAGTAAAAGTTTGGTTTGATTTGATGGACTGGTTCTCACGTCATGCTGAAACTGTTTTTTTTTTTTCAAATTTGAAAAAATTTAAGATGTGTGGACCAGTAGTGAAATCCAATTTTTTTTTACTACCAGTTCTGTGGGCTTGGTGGGCGTGGTGTGGCTTGGTGGGCGTCGCAGGGAAAGGACACTGGAAAATCTCCATTCCCACCCCACTCAAGGGGAAGGATACTGCAAAATCCCCATTCCCACCCCACTCCTGGGGAAAGGATATTGCAAAATCTCCATTCCCATCCCACTCTGGGACCAGCCAGAGGTGGTATATGCCAGTTCTCTGAACTGCTCAAAATTTCCGCTACCAGATCTCCAGAACCTGTCAGAACCCGCTGGATTTCACCCCTGGTGTGGACTTCAATTCCCCAGATTCCTGTAGCCAGTTTGCTGGCTGGGGGAATTCTGGGTGTTGAAGTCCACACATCTTAAAGCTGCCAAGTTTTTAAAACACTGTTAAAAAGGTTAAGAGGGCTTGAATTTACATAGCAACAGATCATTAACAAACCATACTTTGGCTTCATCTGACCCACTGAGTTGCAAACTAATGAACTTCATTGAAGGTAATTATTACCTTAAATGAAGTTCATTAGTTTGCAACTCAGTGGATCAAATGAAGCCAAACTATGGTTCGTTAATGATCTGTTGCCATGTAAATGAACTACCTGGTAGTACATTGTTCACAACCAGAATTGCACCAAGCCAGCTTTTAAATAACTACATAAATTTAAAACCAGAACTGACTCTGTTTATATGTGACACTAAATCACAAGCCGGCAATTGGAATAAGTCAAACTGTGGTTGGTTTGAATTAAACTTGAAGATAACTCATTGGAAGGATTTTGAAACTCTGGTTTATGGCTTCATGTGCTGAGCCAACCAATCCCATGATGGTTTGTTTGATAAACCACGATTAAACAAGCCATAGCGAAGGGCAAGGTGTGCAGGTAGCCTTAGGATGCAGCATAAACTGCCACCTTTCAGTTGGACTACAGCTCCCATCACCCCAGTGGTGAAATCCAAATTTTTTTTACTACCAGTTCTGTGGGCGAGGCTTGATGAGCATGATGTGGCTTGATGGGTGTGGCAGGGGAAGGATACTGCAAAATCTCCATTCCCACCCCACTCCAGGGGAAGGATACTGCAAAATCCCCATTCCCACCCCACTCCTGGGGGAAGGATATTAGAAAAGCTCCATTCCCACCCCATTCTGGGGCCAGCCAGAGGTGGCATTTGCCAGTTCTCTGAACCACTCAAAATTTCTGCTACAGGTTCTCCGAACTGCTCAAAATGTCTGCTACCGGTTCTCCGGAACCTGTCAGAACCTGCTGGATTTCACCCCTGCATCACCCGCAGCCAACTGGGGCAGAAGGGAGCAGCACTCACGCCCTAGTCACTTCTCGCCTGGACTACTGTAACACTCTCTACATGGGGGTCCCCTTGAAGAGCACCCGGAGGCTCCAACTGGTCCAGAATGCGGGTGTGTGGGTAGTTACGGGAGCTGCATGGCGGTCCCACACAACACCTCTCCTGCGTGAGCTGCACTGGCTCCCAGTGGTCTTCCGGATGCGCTTCAAGGAGTTGGTTATCACCTTTAAAGCGCTCCATGGCATAGGACCTAGATATCTTTGAGACCACCTGCTGCCACCGATGGCCTCCCATTGACCTGTGCGCTCCCACAGAGAGGGCCTCCTCGGGGTGCCATCAGCCAAACAATGTAGGCTGGTGACCCCCAGGGGGAGGGCCTTCTCGGTGGGGGCACCTACCCTCTGGAATCAGCTGTCCCCAGAGATAAGGAGAATCCAAGACCTCGGTGCCTTCACCGTGCCCTTAAAACTTTCTTTTTCCAGCAAGCCGGGCTGGCTTAAAATTTTTTTAAATGCTTTTTAATTGGTCTGTCATTATTTTAATTGGTCTGTATTTATTTTAATCATGGGGCCATACATATATCTATCCTTTTAATTGTATTTTTAATACAATTGTAGTTTGTAGTTTATGTTTTTATTTCGGCTGTACACCGGCCTGAGTCCTTCGGGAGAAGGGCAGTATATAAATTCGATATAAAATAAAAATAAAGATAAATTACTCAATTCCATCAAACCTGAGGTTCTTTGAGACAGCTCCAGCTGGAGAGCTCAGATAGAATTGGACCGAATTCACTGGGCAGCCAGGCTGAGTTTGGTAGCTCTTGCTAAGTTTTGCTTTCTTTTCAGCTGGAAATCTTCCAAGTTATCTGACTCACGCACTGTCTCCCCTCCCCATGCTTGTCCCAGCAATTAATTGCAAAATCCTCTCGCAGTCTTGGCCAGAGTTGAAGAAAGCATCGGGCAGGGCAGACGCGGTCCAGAGATGTCCTCTCAAAACCGGTTCCTTCTTTGGCTATCATGGATGGGAGTTTTGATAGCGATCAGCCATCAAGCACCAAGGTGGGTAAAGTCCCGCAAAAATACCAGCTTCTCTTCCTCAGTTATAATTCTCATCGGCAAGCTGCTGTTTTAGCACAGCAAAGACCATCCCCAGCACATCAAATCCCTTTGCCCAATTTTGCTAAGTAAACCTTTACCTATTGGTTTCTGCTTGCCTCTGAGGTAAAGCCTCGGGGGCAAAGTCCTAAAAGAGACTGCCGCTTTTATTTTATTTAAATCTACTTGCATGCTGTGAGTTCCTAAATTCAGCCTCTGCTTTCCGTTTTCTGTTTTCACTTGACTTAAACTCTCTTTGATTTTGCTTAAGGAAGGTTGGGGGAAAAAATCTCATTAGGAAACCTGTTCTAGCTACATGAACCATACATGCTTCGTCCTTCCTTTAAAATACAATTTCAAAATCGAACTGAACGTTAATTGCAATTATTAGTATTATTATTATGCACCCTTTTCAAGGTTCTGTCTTTTTTCTTTTTTGCATAGCAGGAAGTATGTGATGCGTTGTTACTATAAGACTTTTAAAATGAAAAAGTATTAGAATATTACTGTGTATGTTTAGATAATGAAAACGAAATAAACAATTTCTTTTTTAAAAACTTTGTTGGGACAAAGAATGTGTGGCTTTGGTTGGCAGGGAAGTTGCCCCCAATAGTTTTACAATTCCTCTGTCCCAACAGGACCTGTTTAAGAATTATTAAATTCTTTGATTTAAGAATAAGTAAAATGGTAGCTTTAAAAAAACCTCTTTTCCTCCTTAAAATGCCTCTGATTCCTGAGAGGTTCAATCTATTGGTTCCTCTAGCGAGCAGCCGAGAGGTTTCATGCAGTGCCATGTATTTTATTTTCTTATTTTGCAAGTAGTCCTCAACTTACAACCATTTGTTTAGCAACAGTTCAAAGTTACAACGGTATTGGGGGGGAAAAAGTGACTTGAGGAACATTTTTCACACTTATGACCATTACAGTAATCCTGTGGGTCATACAATCAAGGTAGAGGCAGATGTAGGGTCTCCTGCTTGGGTAGCGGGTTGGACTGGATGACCTACAAGGTCCCTTCCAACTCTGTTAATCTGTTAAAATTCAGGTGCTTGGCAACTGGCATGTACTTATGACGGTTCCAGTGTCCTCCTTTTGCCACCTTCTGACAAGCCAAGTCAACAAGGAAGCCAGTTCCATTTAACAACTGTGTTACTAACTTAACAACGGCAGTGATTCATTTAATAACCGTGGCAAGAAAGGTTATAAAATGGGGCAAAACTCATAAAATGGGACAAAATTTGGAAATTTTTGGCTCAGTTGTCATAAATCCAGGACTTCCTGTATTCTAGTGAGATAACATGGTCACCATCATATTGCACAAACCACCAGAATAAACTGCTGCAATACATGAACTCAGCCAATTTATTATCTTTTCAGTAAACGAAGGTTAAACAAACCATAGCTCATCATCTGCTATACAAACATTGTCAAGGACTGGTTCACACATTGCAATAACCAGCATAAAGGGGCTGCTTTCATGTGTCTTATGAATCAGCCAGCCTACATTGTCAACTACGATCTCCAGCTGAACACAGCTAGCTGTCTAAACAATCTCTGGATATGGCTGAGTTTTCCTGTGGCTAAGCAGCTAGGAAGCTCTGTTTGAATCCACCATTTTTCAACTTTGGCAAATTTAAGATATGTGGACTTCCAGCTCCCAGAATTCCCCAGCCAGCCACGTCTACCACACCTCTTAAAAATAGCCCAGGTTGAAAAACTGCAGAGAGATGGCAAAATTTAACTGCTCTAACTAAAGAATAAAAAGTATTTGTCGAACTTTGTACTTGGAAACCACTTCTGGACTTTATACTCGAAAGAAACAAACAAAAAAAATGAAACTTTGATCTTAGGTTTTGATGATTAGATTAATGTGCTATTATAGAAATAGCTAGCACTTACTAAACATGTAAGGTGAAAAGTTGAGATTGTGACGGCACTTTGTATTCCACTGCACCCAAAAAAGTTTCAGAACAACAGAATAACAGAGTTGGAAGGGACCTTGTAAGTCATCTAGTCCCCGCCCTAGCAGGAAACCCTACACCAATGATGGCTAACCCTTTTGGCTATCTCGTGCCAAAAGTGGGGGGAGTGCGGGGAGGGGGGGGTCGCACATGTGTGTGCCCACACCCTTAATTCTATGGGCCCCCCCAGTGCATGCGCGCACAACTCTCCCTACACTCTCCCTGCTTTTGGCACGCAATGGCACTGTGGGCCCTGTAGGCCCATTTTTCACTCTCCCCAGGCTCCAGAGCCTTTCTAGGAGCCTGGGGAGGGTGAAAATTGCCTTCCCTACACCCCTGGAGTGCTCCAGAGGCTGGAAACAGCATGTTTCCTGACTTCCGGTAGGCCCAGAAGGCCTGAAAATCAGCTGGCCGGAGCTGAGCTCGTGTGCCCACCAATATGGCTCTGCGTGCCACCTGTGGCACGCGTGCCATAGGTTCGCCATCACGGCCCTACACCATTTCTGACAGGTGGCAGTCCAGTCTCTTCTTGAAAGCTTCCCGTGGTGAAGTTGGAAGTCCTAGCTAGTTTTCCTTCTCCTTTTACCTTGCAGCCTTTCCCTTTCTTTTCCTTCTCCCTACCCCTTTGTTTCTATTTGTATTTTATATTATTGCAAACTTCAATTTAAAAAAATAAAAAAGAGAAACACGCTTTTATAGGATTGTATAAACAAGGCTCGTGATACATAAGGTTGTGCTGGAGGAGTTGTAGCTTATTATTAAGTCATGAATGAAAAACGGGAAAATACAGATAGTCCTCGCCTGACAACCATTCATTTAGCAACCGGTCGAAGCTGTGAAAAAAAAGTCACTTCTAACCGGTCTTCATACTTACAAGGGTGACAGCATCTCCACGATCACAACATCAAACTTGCCAATCAGTGAGTTGCAGCAGCATCTGATCGCCATTAGCAATCTTCCCAGCTGGCTTCTGACAAATTCAATGGGGAAGCCCACATTCGCTGACCAACTGCAGAGTTCTCTTAACAACTATGATAAAGTAGGAAATGCGGGTCCAGCTAGATGACCACTGAAGGGCCCTCTCTAATAATAATGATGATGATGAATTGGGGACCTACTAAATGACCACTGGACATCTTTCTAGTATTCCTTTCCAAATGTATCCAGTGTAAAAATACAAAAGCCAGCCAAACTCCTCTGTATAAACAACATTCTGTAAGGGAGGACCCCTCGCTGTCAGAAAGACCCATATCTTGGGTGACATACTGTTTGAAAGTTACAAATGTCAAGGATACCAAAATGAGACAGTGAGTCTCTATCACCAAAGATAATTTTCAGAAAAGTTATATTTGTTTGGCAAGACATGTAAGAACTTTTGTAATTAGGAAATGTCTCTTTGATGTAACAAATGTTTCTAAATGAAAACTGCTGAGTTCACAGAATCCTTTGTTTGAAACGGTATAAAGACCAGGGTCCCTGACCCATAATTTTGTTCAGACTTCCAAGTATGAATCGGACTCTGAACCTTATTGCAATAATAAAATCTGATTCTGTTTGCCCTTTGGGATGACTCTCAATCTCTTCATTCCATAACAATGAGGTTTAGAATTTAGAATAACAGAATTGGAAGGGACCTTGGAGGTCTTCTAGTCCAACCCCCTGCTCAGGCAGGAAACCCTATACCCGTGATGGCTAACCTTTTTGCCGTCGTGTGCCAAAAGCGGAGGAGAGCACGGTGGGTCGTGTGCATACCCACATCCATAATTCAGTGTGCCCTGCCCCCCCCCCCCCCCCCGCTTTTGGCATGTGATGCCACCGTGGGCCTGGTAGGCCCGTTTTTCACTCTCCCCAGGCTCCAGAGGCTTCCCCTCCCCCCCCTTCCCGGAGGCTGAAAATGACTCATTTCCCAACTTCCGGTGAGCCCAGGAGGCCAAAAATCAGCTGGCCGGCACGCACATGTGTGCTGGAGCTGATCTAGGGCAACGCTCACGTCCCCACAGATATGGCTCCGCGTGCTACCTGTGGCACACATGTCATAGGTTCGCCATCATGGCCCTATACCATTTCAGACAAATGTTTGTTGAATCTTTTCTTAAAAACTTCCAGTGTTGGAGCATTCACAACTTCTGGAGGCAAATTGTTCCACTGATGAATTGTTCTAACTGTCAGGAAATTTCTACTAAGCTGCTTCTCTCCTTGATTAGTTTCCACCTATTGCTTCTTGTTCTACCCTCAGGTGCTTTGGAGAATAGCTTGACTCCCTCTTCTTTGTGGCAACCCCTGAGATATTGGAACACGGCTATCATGTCTCCCCTAGTCCTTCTCTTCATTAAACTAGACATGCCCAGTTCCTGCAACCGTTCTTCACATGTTTTAGACTCCAGTCCCCTAATCATCTTTGTTGCTCTTCCCTGCACTCAACATCTCAACATCTTTTTTACATCGTGGTGATGTGAAGGGTGCTGGATCACGAGTGGGGAGACCCACTCAGATTCTCGTCCCTCTTTAACCACAAGAGACCCTGACTGACCTCCACCCTGACAGCCCCAGAACCAGATTGGGGATAGTGGAGAGAACGTGGCAACAGGAGTAAGAATATCCAGGGCCTATTTTACTATCATAGAAGAACATAAAGGATTAGAAATAAATACGGGTAGTCTTCGACTTATGACCACAATGGAGCCCAACATTTCTGTTGCTAAGCGATACAGTTACCGTAAGTCAGTTGCCCACCCCTGCCGTAAGTGAATCACTGCCTTTGTTAAGTTAGCAACATGGCTGTTAAGTGAATCTGGTTTCCCCATTGACTTTGCTGATCAGAAGTTTTCAAAAGATGACCCCGGCACACTGCCACCCTCATAAATACATGTCAGTTGCCAAGCATTCAAATTCTGATCACGTGATCATGGGGATGCTACAACGGTCGTAAGTGTGAAAAACAGTCATCGGTCACTTTTTTCAGTGCCGTTTTAACTTTGAAGGGTCACTAAAGGAACTGTTGTTAAGTCGAGGACTGCCTTTAAACCCACAGTAAGCAACATCAACTTCAGAGGTGGGTTTCAGCAGGTTCTGACCAGTTCTGGAGAACCGGTAGCGGAAATTTTGAGTAGTTCGGAGAACCGGTAGTAAAAATGCTGATGGGCCCCGCCCCCATCTATTCTCTGCCTTCCGAGTCCCAGCTGATCGGGAGGAAATGGGGATTTTGCAGTAATACTCCCCTGGATTGGGGCGAGAATGGAGATTTTACAGTAACCTTCCCCTGGATTGGGGAGGGAATGGAGATTTTACAGTATCCTTCCCCTGCCATGTCCATCAAGCCACGCCCATCAAGCCACACCCATCAAGCCATGCCCACCAAGCCATGCCACGCCCATCAAGCCACACCCACAGAACCAGTAGTAAAAAATTTTGAAATTTTTTACCACGCCCACCACTGATCATCTTGGTTAGTTTCTCCAGCCCATGATGCTGTCCATCTAAAGCAGAATAGGGGTGGTGAAAAGAAGAAGCCTTCTCTCTTTTCAGGGATCGCAACTAAAAAACCCTATCATCCGTACCCCCTCCCTTTTTACTCACACCATCTCTTGTTGAGTGGGCAGGTTCTACTTGGAGTAAACAGACCCCCCCCCAACTTACCGTGTTTCCCCAAAAATAAGATCCTGCCTTATATTTTTTTGATCCCTGAAATAAGCACTTGGCCTTATTTTTGGGGAGGTCTTATTATTTTGGGGTGTGTGGAGCAAGACAAGGCTCCTCTTGCCATCTTACCTGATTTCCATCTCTGTCTCCCTTACCCTAACCATAGAAAATACAAGGACCGGCTGCACGTGCATTTAAATAGTTTCAGGGAGGTCTTATTTTCGGGCGGGGGGCTTATTTTAGCGCATGCGCTCAAAAGCCCGATTGGGCTTATTATCAGGGGATGTCTTATTTTCGGGGAAAGAAGGTAGCAAGAATCTCGGCCTTAATGTTTAACAAGCTTCCAAAGCAATAAGCAAGGCCTTAAATTGGGCTATGGTATATATAGCTTAATCCTCATCTAATCCAATGTGTAAATCGGAGTTTAAGCAATTTTGAAAAGTCCAGAATGGATACTGGTATAAAGGACTTTTGAAGTTAGGAAGGGGCGGAGGGAAAGGGGATTGGAAGCATCGGAATGTCTACAAGTCAGCCAACATCAATATTGCGAAATTGTGGAAACCGCACACTCTGGTCCTTGAAAGCTTCTTGTTTGTTTTGAATGGAAAGACCATAAATCCAGTCCATAAACAGCATTTGATAGATTGCAACCATATCTTCGGAAGGGAGAGAACCTGCCTGATTTTGCATATATGTCTATGCATTTGTGGGTGTATATGTGTGGGTGTGTGTGTATGTGTGTGTGTCTGTGTGTGTGTGCATATCTATATACTTTGTGCCCTGGTAGATCAGATTAAATGTCTGTATTCTACAGCTGTGTTAGATTACAATTTTTGGTTTTCCCTGCTGGGCCAAGCAAAGATCAACCAAATAAACAAAAAGAAATACGTTTATCTGATATCCTGCCTGAACACAGTCCAAACGCATTCAGAATTACCAAATAAAAATTATGCAAAAGCAGTGAGTTTAGTAGGCACCAGAATATCTTTCTTATTGTTCTGCCCCAGCTATGGATCCCAAAGAACACAGCACACACAAAGTTTGTACAAAACTTAATTTACTAAAATAACTCAGTCTTTTTCAAAACAAAGGCTGTTAATAAACTTTCTTAATAGCCTACAAGAAACCAAAGATAAAGTAATCACAATCTTACAAAGGTTGGCAGAAAGCCCAGAAGCAATGTGCAGAGAATCCAGACGCGAAGTAGAGTGAACTAAAGTTGTTCCCTACAACTTGCTTCAGTCGGCGTTCCTCCTTAAATAGGCTAAGGGAGTGGCCAATTAGCCCCAAGCCTTACTCTCAAGGAGACCTCCTCCTGAGGAGCCACTCCTGTCTTTTGACAGCTCTGTGCGCCCGTGCATCATGAAGAGGCTCCTCCTCTTCATCCTCTTCACTTCAGGGAGCTTTTGGAGGTTTTGAAGGCCCTGGCTGAATCCTCACCTCTGGCACCACATCTTCTCCAGCCTCCTCATTGTCTGACTCGGGTGCCAGCTGCACAGGCTGCTGGCGCAACACACCAGCCTCCTTGCTGTCGGAATCAACTACAATCCGCACAGGCCGCTGACGGCCCACAACACTTATTGTGTAAAAATCACAGCCATATAGCTATAAAATCATACATAAATATACCTGATAACTGCTCTATCTGCTGTACAGGTAGTCCTCGACTTATAATAGTTCCTTTAGTGGACCGTTCAGAGTTACAACATCACTGGAAAAAGTGACTTAGGATCATTTTTCATCCTTATGACCATTGTGGCATCTCCAGGGTCAGGTGATCAAAATTCAGATGCTTGGCAACTGACTTATAATTATGACGGTTGAAGTGTTCCAGAGTCATATGATCCCGTTTTTGTGACCTTCTGACAAGCAAAGTCAATGGGGGAAACCAGTTTCACTTAACAACCATGTTACTAACGTACCAACTGCGACGATTCACTTCACAACTCTGGCAAGAAAAATCGTAAAATGGGGCAAAACTCACTTAATTTCAGTTAGCAACAGAAATTTTGGGCTCAATTGCGGTCGTAAATTGATGACTACCTGTCACAAAACAGCCCTACCATTTCGCTTTACCAACTACTGTACTGCCATGTACCTTTAAATTTAAAATTAATGTGAGTTCTTAGATCAATATTTTTTTCAAGCTTGGCAACTTAAGGAGGTGGGGACTTCAACTCCCAGAATTCCCCAGCCAGCATGCTTTAGATCTTTCTTAAAAGCAGCCGGTGATGTACTCACCAGCAATGAGGTGAAGAAGCTTGATAATTAGGGCCAAGCCAAAAGGCTGCCATAACAGGAGAAATAGTGGAGAAATATAGACGGTCAGACAATAATAATTCTAGGACTTTTTAGAGACACTATGTTTTGAGAGCATCCACCCAAATGTTTTGCCAAATGTCAACTTGCTGACTGGCTAGCAAAAATATGCATCTTGTCCCACAAATCCAGCTCAAGCCAAGAGGATTGCAAAAGGCTATCATTTTTTTTAAAAGAGAGATTTAGGGAAGGTTTTGGAAAGGTCAGCCATGAATTATAGCTAACAATGGTAATTAAAAAAAAATTATAAGGACTAGAAGAAAAATTTTAAAACTTGATAAAGATTCCTTTTTTTTAAAAAAAGTACAATTTTATTGAGCATTTGCCTTATAATAATAGCAAAATCTAATACAAACTAAACTTTTAAAAAGTGAAGAGAAAGGAGAAACAGAGAACAGAGAAGAAGAAAAAATATAATAAAGACAAAAGTTAATAAAGAAGTCTCTTCCAAATTTTGTTGCAAGTATAAAAAAAATTAACACCCCCAACAATTACTTTTTAATCTCATATTCTGTCTACGGTATCTTTTTAGTCCTGGTGTCAGCAGAAAGCCCAGAAGTAGCAATATATAGTATCTTATTTGAAACTCGGTCAAATAAACCAGTTTTATATTCCTTCCTTTTACTTCTCCCAATTTTCATTTAAATGTTGTCATAGGATTTGATTTCTCTTAATTTTTTCTTAACCCATTATACGGAGTTCTTCGTAGCTTGAAGTAAATTCACCCAATGAAGATTTTTCATACCTGTTTTCCTGAAGGTTTCTAATAGCTTTAGAATAGTTAATAGGCAATTCCAGAAAATCTCCGCAGCAATTGCAAGTGAGATGGCTAATCCCATTGTCCCCTGCTGCTCAAACACACAGAAAACCACTGTTTTGTGGTCTCTTTGAGAGGACCAGCCGTCCGAGCACATCTGGGATGTGATCTCCCATCTTCTCCATTTCTCCCATCTTCTCCATTTCAGATGGGAAGATCTCCCATCTTCTCCATTTCAGGAGAGATTCCAAGGAACTGGTCTTCTCATCAATTTCTTGATCTTTGTCATGATTGTCAGCTCTGCAAAGCAGGTTGCCATACCTCCCCCAAGGTCCCAAAAACTTATTTAAAATTCCTAAGCCTTAGAAGGGGTGGGAAAGAAACTCTTGCTAAAGGATATCACTATATATCTTTATGACTTTTTGATTGGGCTGTTTTATGATCTTATCTGTGTTTAATTATTGTTTATGGCTATGTAAAATTACTGCAGACATTTTATGGTTGATATTGTAACATGTCAAGACTCTCTTGATTGTGATAACTAAAAAAGGAGAAGAAATATAAATAAATAAGAGGACCAGCATGAACTCTGCAAAGTTAAAAGTTGTTGTTTCGTTACCAATCTCCTGAGCACTTTTGAGAGTGAATGGAGGTAACTGTCAACAGTGTATACTTGGATTTTCAAAAAGCCTTAGACCAACTTCTTTATCAAAGGCTGTCAGCAAACAGCAGCCATGGAGATAAAAGGAACCATTTTTATACAAACTGCTTTCTTGTTAGCAAAGAAAACATAAAGATTAAGAATTAATGGACAAGTTTTCCAATGGACTGAGGTAAAAAGCGAGGTTTGTTAAAGTTCTGCGTTACCTTGCAACTGGCGCCTTAATAAATGTTCTTAAAGATTAAGTCTTAAAGACTTAAAGATAAGATTATTTATACAATTAGTCCTCAACTTACGACCACAATTGAGCCCAACATTTCTGTTCTTAAGCACGACAGTTGTTAAGTGAGTTTTATTCCACTTTACAACCTTTCTGGCCACAGTTGTTAAGTGAATCACAGCAGTTGCTAAGTTAGTAGCAAGATTGTTCAATGAATCTGACTTCCCCACTGACTTTCCTTGTCAGAAGGTCGCAAATAGGGATCACGTGACCCCGTCATAAATATGAACTAGTTGCTATGCGTCCACATTTTGATGAGGTGACCACGGGGATGCGGCAACAGTCCTAAGTATGAAAAACAGTCAGAACAAGTCACTTTTTTTTCAGTGCCGTGGTTACTTTGACCGGTCACTAAACAAACCGTTGTAAGTCGAGGACCACCTGTAATTATTCAGCGTGATAAAACCCAAATGCAATTGTTGGGAGCTCACCAAGTTAAACTGGTGAACTGATAAAAATGTGAATGTGAAAATTAAATTGGTTGGTGGTCAATCAAATGCCAAAATGTGGTTCCACTTAAGTATGGAAATTGACTGAGCTGTTTTTTTCCCTCCTTCCGAGTACACAAAAGCTCTTGTGTAAGAATTTGATGTCCTTTAAAAAGTAAGGGGACAAAAACATGTAAATGCTATGCCAACGCCGGGGAAATAGCTCAGCCAATCTGTGTCACAACGGTGTTGCATCATTGCACTCGGCTGTTCTCCAGAAATGTTAAGGGTGTCCCTCAGTGCCATTAAAGGTTTGCCTCACAAACCTTTACTAGATTGTTACCACAATGCAGTGGTGAAATCTAAAATTTGTTACTACCGGTTCTGTGGGCGTGGCTTGATGGGGGTGTGTGTAAAGTTTTTTTTTTAAAACTTTTAAAATCATTTTTTCTACAACCTCTTCGGCAAAGAGGTTGTTAAAAAGTGCTTTCAAAAGGCTCTGATGATCCCAGCTGAGTTGCCTGATCGGCAGAGGAGCTTTTTCTCTTTTAAAATCGTCTGCCTATCAGGCAACTCATCTGGGATCATCAGAGCCTTTTGAAAGCATTTTTTTTACAACCTCTTAAGAGGTTGTAGAAAAAATGTTTTTAAAAGAAAAAAAGCCTCTGCTGATCAGGCAACTCAGCTTGGATCATCAAAGGCTTTTAAAAGTATTTTTTCTACAACCTCTGAAGAGGTTGTAAAAAAAAACGCTTTTAAAATTAAAAAAAAAAGCCTCTGATGATCGCGCGGCTCAACTGGGCGAGGGGGGGAGGGCAGGGATTTTTGCTACCGGTTCTCCGAAGCACCCGCCTCCATCATACCGGATCGGGTGATCCGGTCCGAACCGGGAGCATTTCACCCCTGCCACAATGCCACATCTGCCCTAAGGGGATTTGGGGTTCTCAGCCGCTCCCAGGAGGCATCTCAGATGCCCACCAGATGCCTGCCCAGTGTGAATGCCAACCATGTGTTTGTGAGTCACAGTTAGGCTCCACATTTTGTGTTAATGTAGCTTACTTAGTTTTGGCGTCTCTGGTCGTCTTTTCCAATTTCCATTTTTTTTTCTTCTTTTTTTTTTGACGAGCTTGCGAAAACTTAAACGTTGAAGGAAGTTGATGGCCCTCGCTCTGAAATATTCTTGCTCTTCCCCGATGCTGCAGGTTGGTGATAGTTGCCCCCAGCGTGGTGACAGTGGGAGCAGAGGTGCGGATTGTGCTTCAGGTTGACGACGCTCCGTTGGGGCTCAAGGGCAATGTCTTTTTCCAAAATGAGTTGACTGGACGGAAATGTTCTGAACAAATACCATTCAGCCTTCAGTCTGTTGCTTCCCAAAAATTTGTGCAAGATGTGACCTTGAAGGTAAGACTGGAATCTGGGAAGATTGCACGTCCCACTCCTA
This sequence comes from Ptyas mucosa, assembly GCA_012654045.1. Taxonomy (NCBI): domain Eukaryota; kingdom Metazoa; phylum Chordata; class Lepidosauria; order Squamata; family Colubridae; genus Ptyas; species Ptyas mucosa. The sequence goes on along the minus strand of WNWU01000339.1, from coordinate 437,392 downwards.
GGAGAGAAAAGAAATGGATCCACTCACAGATTTGGAAGGGACCTTGGAGGTCATCTAGTCCAACCCTCCTGCTCGAGCAGGAGACCCAATATCATTTCAGACAAACGGCTATCCCATCTTTTCTTAAAAGCCTCCAGTGATTGGAGCACCCAAAACTTCTGAAGGCAAACAATTCCACTGGTTAATTGTTCTAATTATCAGGAAATTTCTCCTTAGTTTTAGGTTGCTTCTCTCCTTGATCAGTTTCCATCCATTACTTCTTGTCCTGAATCGGGGCGAACCGGTAGAAACCCACCAGGGGTGGATTCTACTTACCTTTACTACCGGTTCGTAACGGGGTTTTTTTGTGGGAAACCGGCCCAATTGTCTCTTTGAGTGTTTAAGATTGCAGACTCCTGAACTAGAAGACTACCAAGGTGCCTTCCAACCGGGGATGAAATGTAAAATTTGTTACTACCGGTTCTGTGGGCATGGCTGGGGGTGGGGTGGGGGGTGTAATGTGACTGAGTGGGTGTGGCCAACTTTTTTTTTAACTTTTCAAAGCATTTTTTCGAATGCTTTGAAAAGCCTCTGTGATCCCAGCTGAGTTGCCTGATCGGCAGAGAGGTATTTTTTAAAAAATACCTCTCTGCCGATCAGGCAATTCATCTGGGATCGTCAGAGAGGCTTTTTAAAAAATACCTCTCTGCCGATCAGGCAATTCATCTGGGATTGTCAGAGAGGCTTTTTAAAAAATACCTCTCTGCCAATCAGGCAACTCAGCTGGGATCGTCAGAGATTTTTCAAAGCATTTTTTTTACCACCTCATCCTCCAAGAGGTTGCAGAAAAAAATGCTTTGAAAAGCCTCTGATGATCCCAGCTGAGCCACGCGATCATCAGAGGCTTTTTTTTTTAACTTTTAAAAGCATTTTTTCATCGGAAGAGGTTGTAGAAAAAATGCTTTTAAAAGTTAAAAAAAAAGCCTCTGGTGATCATGCAGCTCAGCTGGGCATGGTGGGGGGTTGGGGTGCGCAGGGATTTTTGCTACCAGTTCTCTCAACCACTGGCCGCCATCGCTATCAGATCTGGCGATTCGGTCTGAACCGGGAGCATTTCACCCCTGCTTCCAACTCTGTTACTCTGTTATAAAACCAGGCTAAGACAAGATCTGGCTTGCTTGAGATATGAAATCCTCAAGTTCAGATGCACCGTTTCTTTCCTCTTCACTGCCTGGTTTGGGATCAACAATAGTTTGCCAGCCAGCCGTTCTCTTCAAGCCAGAATTAAAAATTAGCTTCTGCAGGCTCTTCCTGCACTTCTGAAAACACTGGCTGGCCGAGTGATCAGCTGTTGCTTTTAAAAAGGCCTATGAAATAATCTGCTGATACCAAGAAGTCACAGATTGACAAGGAACAGAAATGGATCTGTGATCTGTTGTTTTTTTTTCCGGATTGGATGCTGACAGCTCAGAATCGCTGTACCAGCCTGGAACGGCCATGCAGAACTTGAAGGAGGAAGTTGATGGGGGAAAAAGGGATATATTGTGCATGTGGGGAAAGGCTTGAAAAACATGAAAAAAGGGAAATACTGCCTTGAAATAGCCTGAAGTTCCAGTAAATGGGTAATAAAAATTGACATAATGATCCCTGTTCGGTGATCAAGAGGAAAGTTCTGCTTTTCACACAAATGCTAACAGTCATTTACAGAGATATCACCTGTTTTTCTGAATGCTTTTATTGTCTATCTTTATCTGTATTCAGTAGATGAGGATTATTACACTGGGATTTATCTCTCTTCCCAGGATGCTAAAATCCATAAAGGGATTTTTCCCACTGAACTCTGGCAAAACTCCCGTGAGGCTCTTTAGGCTAAAGAAAACAAATTTTGCTGCTAAGCAGGAATTTAAAAAGTAAGGTCCCATATTTAGGCAAGAAAAACAAAATGCACAGGTACAGTATAAGTGGTACCTTGTTCAACAGTAGTAGGTGTGAGAGGGATCTTAGAGTGTTAATGTACAATCACTTAAATATGAGCTAGCAGAGTGCTGCAGTTGCCAAAAAAGCCAATACAATCCTAAACTGCATTTTTAAAAAAATTTATTTATATGCCGCCCTTCTCCTAATGCGCTAAGCAATAGCCTTCATACTTTTGTATATTTATACAAAGTCAGCTTACTGCCCCCACAAACTGGGTCCTCAATTTACGTACCTTAGAAAGGATGGAAGGCTGAGTCAACCTTGAGCCTGGTGAGATTCGAACCTGCAATAATTGCAGGCAGCTGGTGTTAATAACAGGGTGCTTTAGACCACTGTACTACCAAGGCATCAACAGAAGGATAGAATCAAGTTCATGTGAAGTGTTTATGTTAATATGTGGAGACAATGGGCTATGGCAGTGATTCTCAAACTTGGCAAGTTTAAGCTGTATGGACTTCAACTCCCAGAATTCCCTAGTCATCTGACTGGGAAATTCTGGGGGTTGAAGTCCATACAGCTTAAAATCACCAAGGTTGAGAAACACTGGGTTACAATATGGGGAGCTCTGCAATTGACTCTTTGCATTTTATACTTTATTAGTTCATCAAAATATAAAATACAGAAGTAGAAGGAAAAATAAAAACGATGGAAAAATAAAGGACAAAAGGGGGAAAAGAGGGAAGTGTAGGATAGAGTGGGGAAATGAAAAACATTGACTTCTGACTCCTTTTGTACACATGCAAAAGGTATAGATAAACCAGGGGTCTTCAACCTTGGCAACTTTAAGACTTGTGGACTTCAACTCCCAGAATTCCTCAAATTCCACAAAGCTGGCTGAGGAATTCTGGGAGTTGAAGTCCACAAGTCTTAAAGTTGCCAAGGTTGGAGACCCTTGGTATAGATATACTATAGTGGTGTTATGGAACGAAGAGATTGAGAGTCATCCCAAAGGGCAAACAGAATCAGATTTTATTATTGCAATAATAGATTCAGAGTCCGATTCATACCTGGAAGTCTGAACAAAATTATGGGTCGGGGACCCTGGTCTTTATACAGTTTCAAACAAAGGAAAGTGCTAACACAGCGGTTCTAATTACTAAAAACATTTGTTACATGAAATGATATCTTCCTGATTAGAGGTTCTTACATGTCTTGCCAAACAAATATAACTTTTCTGAAAATTATCTTTGGTGATAGAGACTCACTGTCTCATTTTGGTATCCTTGACATTTGTAACTTTCAAACAGTATGTCACTCAAGATATGGGTCTTTCTGACAGCGAGGGGTCCTCCCTTACAGAATGTTGCTTATACAGAGGAGTTTGGCTGGCTTTTGTATTTTTACACTGGATACATTTGGAAATGAATACTAGAAAGATGTCCAGTGGTCATTTAGTAGGTCCCGCATTCATCATCATCATTATTATTAGAGAGGGCCCTTCAGTGGTCATCTAGCTGGACCCGCATTTCCTACTTTAGTGGGGAAAAGTCCCCCTTTCCCTATTTTGATATCAGAATTTCTCTGACAATGTATAATTCTATGTCAGCAATGGCCTGGCCCAGCATGCGTATAAGCGGAGCTTCGCACGTGAGGGGAGGGTGCTTGCGGTCACGTGAGCAGCAGCCATTTTAGCGCTCGTGCAAGTGGAACTTCACTCATGCGGCTTGCCTATCTCTTCAACAGTCTGGTTTCGAACAGCCTGGTAGTGGGCTGCGGCCTGGGATTTGGGGACCCCTGTTCTACGTTATCTGTCTTCTTCCCTCTCTGCCAAAAAAGCCCAAGCATTTCTAGGCTGCATAAAGAGAGGGATAGAATCAAGATCACGTGAAGTGTTAATACCACTTTATAAGGCCTTGGTAAGGCCACACTTGGAATGCTGCATTCAGTTTTGGTCGCCACGGTGTAAAAAAGATGTTGAGACTCTAGAAAGAGTGCAGAGAAGAGCAAAAAAGATGATTAGGGGACTGGAGGCTAAAACATATGAAGAACGGTTGCAAGAACTGGGTATGTCTAGTTTAATGAAAAGAAGGACTAGGGGAGACATGATAGCAGTCTTCCAATATCTCAGGGGTTGCCACAAAGAAGAGGGAGTCAAACTATTCTCCAAAGCACCTGAGGGCAGGACAAGAAGCCAAGGATGGAAACTAATCAAGGAGAGAAGCAACCTAGAACTAAGGAGAAATTTCCTGACAATTAGAACAATTAACCAGTGGAACAAATTGCCTCCAGAAGTTGTGAATTCTCCAACACTGGAAGTTTTTAAGAAGAGATTGGACAAGCATTTGTCTGAAATGGTATAGGGTCGTGATGGCGAACCTATGGCACGTGTGCCCAAAATGGCATGTGAAGCCATGTTGCATGGCACGCGCTGCGTCACCCGTTCTTCTTCTGGGTTTCTGGCACTCATGCACGCACGACGATCAGCTAGCTTTTTTGCATGTGGCAGTGCCAAAAACTGGAAGAGCTGGTCTTCCGTTTTCCTGCACGAGCATGCACGCCGGTCAGCTGATTGTCGCACACGCATGTGTGCTAGAAACCTGGAAGACTAGCTGCCCGGTGCACATGTGCGAGCTGGAAACCGGAAGCTCATTTTCAGGCGTGCGCATGCACCCTGGGCAGATCCTCTTCCAGGTTGCGGCCCAGACGAGCGGGTGTAAAGCACACACGGACAAAGCTCTCCCTTTTTGGCACTCAGTGCCAAAAAGGTTCGCCATCACTGGAATAGGATTTCCTGCCTGAGCAGGGGGTTGGACTAGAAGACTGCCGAGGTCCCTTCCAACTCTGTTATTCTATTCTATTCTCCAGAAGGTATCGTTTGCTCTCAGGTCTAACTGTTTTCATTCATGCAGGTGACACAGCAGTTTTTTGACTTTTGCGGTTTGAGCTCCCAGCGACGAAGCCGCTACATCCAACTGGTGGCCTACAGTTCTCAGCTCAACACCCCCAGGAACATTCAAACCCTCAACCTGCGTTGGAGTGCCCGAGAGGGTTACCTGTTGCTACAGACTGACAAGCCCATTTACACCCCCCAGCAAAAGGGTGAGTCTACCTCACACGCGCCTTGCAATTTACCTTGTTCTGTTCTTTTCGTTTATCCTGTTTTAAAAAAAACTACCTTTATTTAACAACGATGCAGCTTATACAGATAGAAATATATATTCACTTTCCAATTACTGAGGTCGGGCAATTACAGGTAGTCCTCGAATTACAACTGTTCATTTAGTGACCATTCGAAGTTAAAACCACACTTGAAAAAAAGTCACTTATGACTGTTTTTCACACTTATGACCATGACAGCATCTCCATGGTCACATGATCAGAATTCAGATGCTTGGCAACTGACTCATATTTATGACGGTTGCAGTGTCTCTAGGTCACATGATCCCCTTTTGTGACCTTCTAACAAGGAAAGTCAATAGAGAAGGCAGATTCGCTTAATAACCAGGTTACTAATTTAACAGCTGCAGCAATTAACCACCGTGGCAAGAAAGGTCGTAAAATGGGTCAGAATTTACTTAACAACTGCCTTGCTTTGCAACAGAAATGTTGGGCTCAATTGTGGTCATACTACCTGTATTACTCAACATATTATTTATTTATTTATTTATATCCTGCCTTTATTAATTTTTGCCAGTCAAGGTGGCAAACACACACAATACTCCTCCTCCTCCTCCTCCTATTTTCCTCACAACAACCACCCTGTGAGGTGGGTTGGGGTGAGAGGTTGTGACTAAAGTCATCCAGCCATCTTTCATGTCTATGGCAGAAATAGAACTCGCAGTCTCCAGGCTTCTAACCTGGGGCCTTCACCACTAGTTGTCATTAGTAAATCTCTAGGTCGGGTGTCAGCAACCCGCAGCTCCGGAGCCGCATACGGCTCTTTGGGCCCTCTGCTGCAGCTCCCTGTCCCATCACTGGCTGGCCCCACCCCTCGCCCTCCCCTCCCCTCCCCTCCCCTCCCAGTCACTCCTTGCCTGGCCCTGGAAATCAGAGAGATACAGAGAGAGGGGGAGAGAGAGACATAGATACACAGAGAGAGAGAGATACAGAGAGACGGGCGAGAAAGAGATACAGAGAGAGGGGGAAAGAGAGAGAGAGAGAGAAAGAGAGAAAAGGATTTTGTGATTCCTGCTGTTTTTTAACAACCGGTTCTCTGCCCTAAGGACCGGCTGGGTAGGTGTGGCTAGGTGGATCATGTGACTGGGTGGGAGTGAGTGACGATGAGTTGACCACGCCCAGCCAGATTTTGTGGCTCCCGGTGGGGTTTTTTTGTGGAAAACGGGCCCAAACGGCTCTTTGAGCGTTTAAAGTTGCAGACCCCTGCTCTAGGTCAACTCAAGGTGGTGTACATACAGTACTTAATGATCCCAACCTCCTGTTTCCCCCACTACAACCACCCTGTAAGATAGGTTCTGCATTTGCCTTAGCACTTCGCTCCCTTCTTTCTCTTACACTCCACTTTCCTTCATTTATTCCAGTGAACTTCCGAGTCTTCCCTCTGGATCACAAGTTACGGCCCACCAATAGTCCCGTTGTTATCACTGTGAAGGTAATGAGCAAGAGAATTCAATTAAAACGCCGTGAAGCAGAACCTGATAAAAAAAATTTTTTTTAAAAAGAATATACTAACTGGAGCATTATACATGGGAAACTTGCTACTTCGAACATCTTTTGCTTTATGAAATTCACTCACTGTGTTCCTGTTTCACTCCCTCAGAATCCACGGGGATTTCAGGTCAAGAAGATTGAACGCACAGCACTCAAATCTCTCATAACTGACCATCTGACCATTCCTGATGTGGCTGAGTAAGTTTCAGCTAAGGATTGCGACGTCCAGCTTTTCCCGAAACACAAATGCAGTGATGTTGAAGGGTGAAATTGGGATTTTTACTCTGGTCTGGCAGTCCTAAACCGTGCAAATATTTCAAATGTATTTAATCAAGTTTACTATTTAATTCCCAGCATTGCTAATGCTGGGAAGGATTGAGGGCAAAAGAAGAAGGGGACGGCAGAGAATGAGGTGGCTGGATGGAGTCACTGAAGCAGTCGGCGTGAGCTTAAATGGACTCCAGAGGATGGCAGAGGACACGAAGGCCTGGAGGAATGTTGTCCATGGGGTCACGATGGGTCGGACACGACTTCGCAACTAACAACAACAACAACACTATTTAATTCGGCATTCTAGTTGTCCCATTCTAGTTATTACGCCAGGAGACTTTTAGAACCTGGATGGTGTTGTGGCCCGCCAGCGGCCTGCGCGGATCGTGGCTGATCCCGACGAGGAGGCTGGTGTGGAGTCGTGCCAGCAGCCTGCGCAGCCGGCGCTCGCGTCGGATAGCAAGGAGGCTAAAGAGGATGTGGTGCCAGAGGCAGAGACTCAGCCTGGGCCTTCAGAACCTCCAGAGGCTCCTTCAAGTGGAGAGAGCGAAGTGGAGGAGCCTCTCCTCAATGCTCGAGCATGCAGGGCTGCCAGAAGGCAGGAGTGGCTACTCAGGAGGAGAAGGTCTCCTTGAGAGTAAGGTTTGAGGATAATTGGCCACTCCCTTAGCCTATTTAAGTTGCACACAGTTAGTAATTTCTTGCTGGAAACAATGTGTAATTATTACAGAGCATCTTGGAGAGTGAGTGCCTTATCGTATCTTGTTTTCTGGGCTAGTTGCCAACCTTTGCCAGACTTTGTTTATTCTTGGTACATTATAACTTTGATAAGAACCGTTGGTGTGTGTCACAATCCATGGGAATTCAGAGCTGGGGCAGAACAGATCGGGAGAAACAGATTCAGATTCACTGTCACAAGACTACCTGGGTTGGGGAAGTTTCCAATGTTTGTGTTATCTAAGGCAACAGTTCCCAACCCTGGGCCACGGGCCACTACCGGGCCGTGGTCTATTTGGAACCGGGCGGCATGAGCAGTGGGCTTACTGCACGCACCCGCTCTGGCCCACCACTTGCGCAAGTCGAGCTGCGCGCACATCCATGTGTGTGCCAGTCTGCCGCTCACACGGTTCAGTTCCCCTCTTCCCCTCCCAGCCAGGCGGCCAAGCCACAAAAGTTGAGGACCACCGATCTAAAGGACTTTGGATACAAATGGCCCCCAACTTACAACTGGTGACTTGGCAACTATTCAAAGTTATGACTGACCTCAAAAAAGGTGCTTACATTTCTATACACAACTAAGGTTTCCTTTTGTTTTCGTTTCTCTCCTGTTCAGGCCTGGCATTTGGACTATCACAGCCAACTTTGTCCGTGCACAGGGTTACAACACAACCACAGAGTTTGAGGTGAAAAAATATGGTAGGTTCTGAGGTAGCTGCACTCTGGTTCTCTCCTCAAATACACACAGGAAGCCGGAAGAAATTATATACTATCTATTGCCCCCACTGGCAAGCTCTATCCTGCCCCAGGTATAATGCCACCTGGAAGAAACCTTGGAGCAGGGGTGGGTTCTACTTACCTTTACTACCTGTTTGCAATGGGGCCGTGCATGTGCTCTTCTGCGCATGCGCAGAAACATTTTGATGATGGAGCCTCCCGCCGGTTTTACTACTGGTTCTATAGAACCGGTGCAAACCGGAGGCAACCAACCACTGCCTTGGAGGTCTTCTAGTCCAACTCTCTGCTCAGGAAGAAAACCCTGGCCTATAACATTTCAGATAAACAGTTGTCCAATCTCGGCCTTTAAAAACTTTCAGTGTTGGAACATTCACAACTTCTGCAGGCAAGTTGTTCCACTGATTAATTCTGCTGTCAGGAAATTTCTCCTTAGTTCCAGGTTGCTTCCCTCCTTGATTAATTTCCATCCATTGCTTCTTGTCCTGCCTTCAGTTGCTTTGAAGAATAGTTTGACTCCCTCTTCTTTGTGGCAGCCCCTGAAATATTGGATATTGGAGATATTCTTTTCATTAAACTTTTTTATTAAAGAAGAGAATATTTGTAGCCCAAGATTGAACTGTGGAGTGCTCAGTGGTCTCTGAAAGGGACTGTTTGCTTGCAGACGTTTCATTACCTGATTAGGTAACATCATCAGTGCTAATAAGTGTGAGGTTTGCTCCCTGCTTATATACAGTAGCTTGCCCTGCCAGTGTTATTGGGGATGTGTAGTTTTCTCCTGAGTGGTTCCTTGATTAGAGTATTATTTTCTGCTTGAAACAGGATCAAAGTATTGTTTTCACGCAGATCAAAGATACAGTATGAATGAAACTCAATTTTCTATCTCTTCCTTTCTCTCATCAGTCCTGCCTCATTTTGAGGTGAAGATTGTCCCAGATCAGAAATACATCCTGGTCACTGGACAGCAAACATCTAACTTGCAAATTAACATTCAGGCTAAGTAAGCAACTCCTTCTTATTCAATGGATTCACTAACCGTGATATGTTCAGACTGCTAGTTTTCGGAGATAGCTGCAATCCAAAGTAAGGCAATGGACAACTGCAAGCATGAAATGAAGGCAGTTTTCCTTTGGGAGAGCTGAACTGCCATTCTCATCATAAACCTAGGAAAAATAGATGCAAAATAGGTCAGAGAAGGTTCTCAAAATTTTAGATGACAATGTGGGTGTTATGATGGAGCGTCAGAGGGGAGGGGAGGGGAAGGGAAGGGAAGGCAGGGAGGGAGGGATGAAAGTGGGTGAATTAATGGAAGGAGAGGAGGGGAGAGGAGACGAGGAAGGTGTGTGGATTAATGGAAGAAAAGGGGAAAGGAAAGGAAAAAGGAAAGGAAAGGAAAGGAAAGGAAAGGAAAGGAAAGGAAAGGAAAGGA
>WNWU01000339.1:384050-402141 GCA_012654045.1 Ptyas mucosa | reverse complement strand
ACATAACATAACATAACATAACATAACATAACATAACATAACATAACGCAAATGCAAATGCAAATGCAAATGCAAATACTATGAATACAAGCTAGCATTTAGGTTTATATACTGCCCCATAGTGCTTTACAGCACTTTCTGGGTAGTTTACTGGCAGCATGGAAGCTTCCGGCTTTTTGATTTACTGAGAGAAAACCCAGATCTTTCAGATTCGGGTTTTCCCAGATGTGCCAGTTTACCTATTCTAGTAAAGAGAACTTTGTAAAACGCTTGCTTTCGCGTCTTTACTCGAAGTTGGGGTTTTCTGGAACACTGACATTTACAATATAGAACAGGGTCCCCCAGCCCCCGAGCCATAGCCCACTAATGTGCTGTGGCCTGTTTGAAATAGGGCTGCTGAAAAAATGGGCAAACGTCTGGGCATGAGCCGTGGACAAGCGTGTGCGTGAAGTGGAAGATGCTTGCATGTGAATGAGAAACTCCCCTTGTGCAAATGGTGTAGACTAAATGGTGGGGAAATTGTAAAAGAAATGTAAAGTTATTTTGTTTTTTGTTGTTCACCTGAATTGCTTCTGGAGAAGCAGAGAAACTGGGAAATCCAATTGGGAGTCAAGGAACTCAGAACATCAGATTTTTTTTCCCATGACTGAACAAAGAACTGGATTTCTTAAGCCAGCTTCAATTCTAGCTGTGTTACGCACCAGGGTCAGAATTGCTGAATTCTGGGAGTTAAAGTCTACCTATCTTAAAGTTGCAAAAGTTGAAAAAATGCAGACCTGGTATATCAGAAAGAAAAATTTGGAAACTGCTGGGCTAGACTAATCAGAATTCTAAGAAGGGAATGTGAAATATTGAGTTACCTTTACCTTTCTGTATCTCTTTCGTTTCTGCATTTTATATCCACCGATATTTAATCTTCTTCTCCCTCTCTCTCTTCTGCAGTTGCCAAATACAAAACACCTAATCAGGTTAAATGCTGCAAAGGCGGCATTGTGTTGCTTCGCAATGCCCGGTCATGCGATGAACGTGCCAAGAGGATTCAGAACACAGAGTGCCGTGAAGTCTTCCTTGATTGTTGCCGCTATGCTGCCAAATTACGTCGCCAGTCCTGGGGGTCCCATGGTCTTGCAAGGGGTGAGTATCAGAGGTGGTTTTCAGCAGGTTCTGACCAGTTCTGGAGAACCGGTAGCGGAAATTTTGAATAGTTTGGAGAACCAGTAAATACCACCTCTGACTGGCCCTGGCCCCATCTATTCTCTGCCTCCCGAGTCCCAGCTGATCAGGAGGAAATGGGAATTTTGCAGTATCCTTCCCCTGAAGTGGGGTGGGAATGGAGATTTTATAGTATCCTTCCCCTGCCACACCCACCATGCCACACCCACCATGCCATGCCACGCCCACAGAACCGGTAGTAAAAATTTTGGAATCCCACCACTAGTGAGTATGGTAACCCTGAGCCAGCTGAATAGGAAAAGAGAAATGGTAGATGAGGAAAGGCAATCCAGATGTTTGAACATCAATTCCTGCCAGCCCCCAAAACACGTTTTATAACAAAGAGTTCCAGCTTCAGCGTTCTGCCTCACAACAGCCGTAATATCTTTCTGTCAAACTCCAAAAAGCAGGAAATAAATGTCATTCTTAAAAGCAGACTTATTAATTGTTCCTCACCCATAGACAGAATCTTGCCAAACTAAAATTGGCTAATAACACCCCTATAAAACATATAGAGGCAGTCCTCGAATTACAACCTCGACTTAGGTTATGTATAAGTAATTCTTTTGGTCCATAAGGAGTTTCAGAAACTGTAGTGTATAGAGGTAGTTCTCAACTTATGACCTCAATTTCGGTTGATGAGCTTTAAGCGAGTTTTACCCCATTTTGCCCCATTTTTCCTTGACACCATTGTTAAGTGAATCACTGCAGCTGTTAAATTAGTAACACAGTTGTTAGTGAATCCGACTTCCCCATTAACTTTGCTTGTCAGAAAGTCACACAAGGGAATCACAGTGAAATTCCAGAGACATCGCAGCGACTGTTAAAACTCCTGAAGTTAAAAGGCCTGAATACCATTCCTTCTAAGGCAGCAGGGGTCTCCAACCTCAACAACTTTAAGACTTGTGGACTTCAACTCCCAGAATTCCATGGCTGGCTGAGGAATTCTGGGAGTTGAAGTCCGCAAGTCTTAAACTTGCCAAGGTTGTAGAATCCTGCTGTAAGGTTTTTCGGAAAAGAGCAAACTGTCATCTTTAGCTAATGACTTTCTCTTTCTACATAGTTGACGATGAAGATGAAGAAGATTATTTGGATGATGATATTATCACACTGCGAAGATTTTTCCCTGAGAGCTGGCTCTGGAAAACCTTCGTTGTGGATCAAACCCACACGTGAGTAGAACAGAAATTCATTTACAAGTCATGTTTCATTTCTTGTGAACGCTTCATCCATGTCAGATATTGGGCTCCAGGGAACCTGGAACCAGGCTGTTATAGCGTGGGAATAACGAGAGGCACAAGCAAGCTAGTGACAACAGCTCTTTAATACAGGGTGAGACTTCACCAAAGAAACACAGGCAACAGTCCTCCTTATATACAGTTCTAAAACACCTGCTAACCAATCACAAACAGTTCCCAATTCAAATCTCCCCTCAAATAGATACATACATAACACCCCTCCATTCCCAGAAAACACTTAGTCTACCAACTTACATTTTTACATACAAAATCACGCAGGTGACCAGGGCATGATCTCACTCTGTCCTTAAGTTCTGAGTTGTTTTGGGCACTGATGAGGACATCGTCAAAATAGGGTACCACCCCCGGCAGTCCTTGTAGCAGTCTCTCCATGGTGCTTTGAAATAGCCCAGGTGCTATGCTAACCCCAAACTGGAGCCTGGTGCATTTAAAGGCCCCTCTGTGAGTTACGATGGTTTGCGCTTCTGCGATAGCGTCATCGACCGGCAGCTGCTGGTACGCCTGCGCCAGGTCTAATTTTTCAAATATTTTGCTGGGCCCCAGGGAATGAAGTAAATGGTGAACAACCAGCACAGGATACGTGCTCTGCTGGAGCGCCTTGTTGATTGAACATTTGTAGTCGGCGCAGATCCTTATAGATCCGTCCGACTTGACTGGCGTGACAATAGGGGTCTCCCACTTGGCGTGATCTATTGGGACCAGGATTCCCTGCCTGATATGTTTGTCCAGCTCTGCGTCAATTTTTGGGTTTCAAAGCAAGCGGCACCCATCTCGGTTTGAGTCTAATTGGGGCTACCTGAGGGTCTAAATTAAAAGAAATAGGGGTCCCCACATACTTGCCCAGCGCCTCTCCAAAAACGTCCTGGAATTCGTGTAGGAGGCTGTCCTTGAGAGATGATCCGCTGAGGCTGTGAATGCCCGTGAACCCCATGCCCAGGGCTCGGAACCAAACGAGGCCCAGGAGACTCGGTAGCAGCTTGCTGACGATCGTCAAGGGTAACGACTCTCGAAACTCACCATAGGTGACCTGGAATGTGCCCATGCCTTCCACTGGAACTCGGTTTCCTTGATAGTCGAGAAGGCGAACTCGTTGTGATAGCTGGCTTTTCTTGAATTTAGGAAAAAGAGTCTTTAACATTGTCCAAGACATGATTGATAATGCTGATCTGGTATCAATCTCCATTTCTCCTGGTTTCCTGTTGATTTCTACCCGGTATATACTTTTTCCTCTGCAGCCGTCCTGGCTTGGCTTATTCTCATGCTGTAGGCTTCCTGCTTTTGATTTTCACGCCGTTTTTCAATGCTGCCATTTCTGGTTGGTTGTTTTGAGCATGTTGGCTCTGATTGGTCGTGGCGGTCACGTGACTTGCTACCGCTCGGAAATGGAGCTCTACAGACTCTTGCCAAATGTCCTTTTTTCTCGCAGCGCCTGCAAACAGCGTCTCTGAATTTACAAGTCTGCCTTTTGTGAGCCCCGCCGCAGCTAGAACAGTTTTCTCGGTGGCTATTTTGCCCGTTTTTTTTTCTTTCAGTGTGGAAGACATCCTCATCTGACTCTTCCTCGGTACTGGTCTGTACTTCCTCTTGGTGTACCGGCGTTGATTTTGGGGTGTCTTTTGGACTTGGACGGTGTAGCATCTCAGCAGCTTTTGTGGACGATTCGTGCACCCTTGCTTCGTCTAGAGCGCCGGCTAGGGTCAAATCTGGTTTTGCGAGTAGTTGCCTCTGTAGCCACGTATCTCTAATGCCGCAGATTAGTTGCTCTAGGAGTGCGTCTTCGAGATCTCGGTGATCACAGTGCATTGCGGCTTTCCGTAGGCTCGCCATGTATGCGCTGACCGGTTGTCCCTCTTTTTGTACTCGTTGCCGGAACTCATAGCGTTGTACAAATTTCGAAGGAACCGGGGCGTAGTGAGCCCTGAGGGTGGCTTGTAGTACATCCCAGGAGATGGCCTGGACCGGCGTTGGTTCACAGAGGGATTCGGCCATTTTGAAAACGTCGGGCCCGCAGTGGCTCAAGAATAGAGCTCTCTTTCGGCTCGCTGAAAGACCTTGCATTTCACTGGCCTCCAAGGAACACTCGAACCTGGTCGTATACGACCCCCATTTCTCCCGGGCTGGATCGAAGGGTTTTGGCAGGACATAGGCAGCCATCGCGGTATGCCTTCCCATTGTCCGCTCATCACTCTGGCTGAATCTCCAAGCTCTTTTTGTTAGCTTCTTGTGGCCTCTATCCCACCTTCGTCGCCAATGTTATAGCGCGGGAATAACGAGAGGCACAAGCAGGCTAGTGACAACAGCTCTTTAATACAGGGTGAGACTTCAGCAAAGAAACACAGGCAACAGCCCTCCTTATATACAGTTCTAAAACACCTGCTAACCAATCACAAACAGTTCCCAATTCAAATCTCCCACTCAAATAGATACATACATAACACAGGCGCTGAGCCCAACTATTTGCCTGTATAATTACGTACAGGTCGTCCTCGACTTACAACAATTCATTTAGTGACCATTCAAAGTTACAACGGCATTGAAAAAAGGGGCTTAGAACTGTTTTTCACACATATGACCGTAGCAGCATCCCTGGGGTCACATGATCAAAATTTAGACGCTTAGCAACTGCCTCATATTTATGACGGTTGCAGTGTCCCAGGGTCACGTGATCAACTTTTTCCACATTCTGACAAGCAGAATCAATGGGGAAGCCACATTCACTTAACAATGATGTTAACAACTGCTGCGATTCGTTTAACAACTGTGGCAAGAAAGGTCCTAAAATAGGGCAAAACTCACCTAACACCTCACTTGTGTCGCTTAGCAAGAGACATTTTGGGCTTGATGGCGCAGAAAGTCAGGGAGGGCGAAAAATAGGCCTACTGGCCCTTTTCTGGCCTCCAGAGGGCCTCCGGAGCCTGGGGAGGCTGTTTTCACCCTCCCGGAGGCTCGAGAAAAGCCTCCGAAGCTGGGGAGGGCAAAAACACGCCCCCTTCCCCCCCTGCTGTGGTGCAGGAGGCCAACTAGACCACACCCACCATGGCCATGCTCACCCATTAACTGGGCAGGGAACCCCTTGCTCAAATTTTTGAAGCCCATCCCTGGTTGTGGACTACCTATAAATAGGTCTTGGAGGGCTGGGATGAGGACTTAATGCAAGGGTGAAGAGTCTTATGATGACCAGTGGCTGCATTAAAGATTTTGAAGAGTTTTATGATCTTGGTTGAAATGTCTGTGATACAGAAAATGAAGAAAGCTTCTTCTTGGTGTTTTCCAGGGAAGAATTTCATCTTCCCGATTCCATCACCACGTGGGAGATCCAAGCGGTTAGCATGTCTTCTGCGAAAGGTAAACATTGATGATTTCTGCTTTTTTCGGGAACCAGACACTCACAGACTTTGCCTCTGAAAAATATAGCCCAGGCATCTCCAAACTTGGCAACTTCAAGAGTTGTGGATTTCAATTCCCAGAATTCCTCAGCCAGGAATTCTGGGAGTTGAAGTCCACTAACTGTAAAGCCGCCATGTTTGGAGATTCCTTATTTAGCTTCTAAATTCTGAAAAAACTCTTTAGTCCAATGCATCAGAAGGGCATTAGGTTACTCCCCTCCGGGAGGAGGTTTCGAAAGTATTTCTAGCAGGGCCACCCGATTCTGTAACAACTTTGTTCCCTATGCTATCCATCTGGTGAACTTGCAGGATTCGTTTTTCTCTCCATGTTTGTACACCTACACATCTGAACTAGACTGTGTTGTTTCTCTGTGGCATATAGGTGGATATTTGTTTATTTATTTTAGAAAATTTATATTGCTGTCCACTCGCACATGGCGACTCTAAGCCGCATGAGGGTTTTGTTTTTCTGGGAGGATGGGCGTGGCCAGCTCGACATCACTTGTGTCGGGGCGCTTGTGGTGGCCCGAGGGCTCTGCCAGCGAAAACAGGCTCCCGAGCTCCATTTCTGGCTGTAATGGCTTCTTGCAACCCTCTTCCAGTGAAAATGGAGCTCGGGAGGGCCGCGATGGCCCCCTGAGGCCCTCCCAAGCTCCGTTTTCCCTGGCAGAGGCACCACGAGCCGGTTCTTTGCTGTTTCCAGGGCAATCTCGTGGGCCAGATCCAGAGGTTTTGTTTTGTTTTGTTTTGTTTTTTATTAAATTTGTATACCGCCCTCCTCCCGAAGGACTCAGGGCGGTGAACAGCCACAGAATAAAACACATGGATACAAAAATTTAAAAATAGAATAAAAGCGAATTAAATAATTTGGCTAAGACAAAATTAAAATACCCAATAATTTAAGAAACAAATTAAAATTTACATTAAACAGGGGAAAAGATTTAGGCCAGGCCAACTTGATGAAATAAAAAATTCTTAAGCGCGCGACGGAAGGTACGCAGATCCGGGATTGTCCATATCTCCGGGGGGAGCTCGTTCCAGATCGTAGGTGCCCCCACAGAGAAGGCTCTACCCCTGGGGGCCGCCAGTCGACATTGTTTGGCCGACAGCACCTGGAGGAGCCCTCTCTATGGGAGCGTACTGGCCGGTGGGAGGCTATTGGTGGTAGTAGGTGGTCCCGTAGATAGCCAGGTCCTAAGCCATGGAGCGCTCTAAAGGTGATAACCAAGACCTTGAAGCGCACCCGGAAGACCACCGGGAGCCAGTGCAGCTCGCGCAGGAGAGGTGTTACATGGGAACGCCATGTCGCTCCCATAACCACCCGCGTGGCCGCACTCTGCACCAGTTGGAGCCTCCGAGTGCTCCTCAAGGGGAGCCCCATGTAGAGAACATTACACTACATGGTGGATTTCACATTTTGTTACTACCAGTTTGCGGCGCCCATGCACCTGATTCACACACGCACCTGCCTTCCGCACATGCGCCCAGCCTTCCGCATGTGCATTTTGCTCACACGCAGGCCTTCTGTGAAGGCACCCGACCTCAAAAACGTGTGTAAAAAGGACGGCATAGAGCCAGGGCAAGTGGGCAGCACCTGCGATTTTCGCTACCGGCTCGCCTGAACCGGTTCGAACCAGCTGAATACCACCTCTGGCCAGAACTAAGCACCTCATGGGCTGGATCCCGCCTGCGGGCCTTGAATTTGACATCCCTGATTTAGATGAACGGATAGTCTGATCTATCTTCAGGACCTTCTTAGATTTTTTTTCTCCCTGTTTCTCCCTGTGTCAGGATCTTCCCAGTCAAACGGAGGCTTTTCAGTTCAAAATTTAAACTTCCGGTAACATACTTATGTTTCCTTAGCTCCATGCCTTGCATATTTCTTTTTTTGTTTTTGTTTAGTAATAAGAGTTCCATTATTATCCAGCTGCTTCTCTTGGCTAATGCTCAGTTCTTCCTGTCTTTTTAGGGATTTGTGTTTCAGAACCTTTCAAAGTTACAGTCTTCCAAGAGTTCCACATTTCTCTCCGGCTGCCATACTCCGTGAAACAGTTTGAACAGATAGAGCTTCGTCCAGTGTTATATAACTACCAACCTGATCCACTCAGCGTAAGTGCTGTGCAAATTCATACAATGATGCAAAAAATATTGCAGATTAATATTACGATGAGCCCAGATCGGTTTCTAGAATATTGGGTTTTGTGGGCATTGAATTAGAAAAGGAATATAGGAAATTAATACCATACATACAGTATATCACAGAAGTGAGTATGCCCCCTCAGATTTTGTAAATATTTAAGTATATCTTTTCATGTGACAACATTGAAGAAATGACACTTAGCTCCAATGTAAAGTAGTGAATATACAGCTTGTATAACAGTGTAAATATGCTGTCCCCTCAAAATAATGCAACATACAGCCATTAATGTCTAAACTGCTGGCAACAAAAGTGAGTAAGTGATAATGTCCAAATAGGGTCCAAGTAGCCATTTTCCCTCCCTGGTGTCATGTGACTCATTAGTGGTACAAGGTCTCAGGTGTGAAGAGGGAGCAGGTGTATTAATTTTGGTGTTATCGCTCTCATTCTCTCATACTGGTCACTGGAAGTTCAACATGGCACCTCATGGCAATGAACTAAGGATCTGAGGATCTGAAAAAACTGTCAACCATGGTGAGGCCTGTTCTGAATGGAACCTGTCCTGTTAAACCACTGTATGGTCTTGGCCACCATGCTGCAGTTCAGTTTCAGGGTCTTTGTTAGATCAGGCGCAGGAAAGAAGACAAGACCAGCGGGGTCTGTTCAACAAGTTTTATTCAGCTCTTAACTAAGTCAGAACAGACGAACGGCTGTGCTGCCGGAGCCCTTTTTATAGCGCTCCGGCAGACCAGTCGTCCAATGACAGCGGTTTAACTTTCCCGCCGGAGGATTAACCAATCCCCGGCCGGATGTCCTTATAAGGACATAACACTCCTCCCCCCCTAGATGAAACATGGTTCAGCTCGTGTCAATCAACAAACGTAGTCACGCAGGTAGGCGGGACGTCTGGAAGCCCTGCTCGACCTGCGCAGTTCATTCTGTTCTCCGTCGTCCGTCTGGAAGGTGGCCGCTCCGGTGTCCTCCGACCCTCGCCCCCGGGATGCCTGCCGCTGGGTCGTTGAAGGTGCCGGTCCTGTCCGTGCGCCTCCGGCCTTGCTGCTGGGCTGCGAAGTGGTCGTTGCAGGTACCGGCTCCGGTGTGCCGCCTCCCAACCCGCTGTTGGAATACATCTGCTGGTCCGGTTGGTCTCTTCCCTGGCCTGGGTGCCGATCGTCGTAGGCCGGTAAGTCCCTTGGTTTATTTTTATTTTTTGAAAATTGTCCGTTTCGTTGATTCTCGTGATGGTCGACCCTGTCTGGGTGGTGCAGGTCGACCTGGTCGGGTCGTTGTTGCTTGTGACGGGGGTCAGCTGGACGGGAGATTTCAAACGGGCGTTTCAGTTCCTGCGTGCAGGGGTGTCGTAGGCCTCCCTCACCGGGTTGTTGTTGGCCCCCTTGGTTGGGCATGTCCCGGTCTACTGGCGTTCCCTGGAGTTCCTTGCCGTCGGGGTGGCGTTGGGCTGCCATGCCGGTGAGGCGTGAGTTTCTGTTGCCGTGGAGTCCCCTGTCTACTCGGCAGTTGCAGTACGGTAGCGGGTCTGCTGGTTGGCCGGGGTGGTACGGTCCTACCTCGGCTGGGTGTTGCAGGGCTACCTCAAACGGGTGGTGTTGTCCTGCCCTGCCAGGGTGGTGTTGCCCTACCTCGACGGGGAGGTTTTGTCCTGCCATGTAGGGGTGTTGTTGTCCTACCTCGTCAGGGTGGTTTTCGCCATCCCCTTCCCACCGCTTCCGGAGTTGGTCGATGTGACGTCTACAGACCACTCCATCTAGCAGTTCAACAGTGTAGGACTTCGGGCCGGTTGTGCTCTCGATTCTCCCCTTCAGCCATTTCGGCAGGCCGTGGAAATTAAGCGCGAAAACCGGATCTCCTGCAGAGAAGGCTCGGAGGGGGCGGCTCGCGGTTGCGGTGACCTCGGAGTGGTACAGGGGGTGTAGTCGGTCCAGGGGTGACGTCAGCTTCCTGCCCATCAGCAATTCGGCTGGGCTCTTTCTTGTGGTGGCATGCGGCGTAATGTGCTGTATCAAGAGGAAGTTGTCGATCTTCTCTTGCCAATCGCCCGGTCCCATCCTGGCAAGGGCCTCTTTAGTGAACCTCACCATCCTCTCAGCTTGTCCGTTGCCAGCCGGTCTGTAGGGGGCAGAGAGGGCATGGCGAATGCCCAAACTGGCCAGGAACTCCTCCATGGGTTTCGAGGTCAGCTGCGGGCCGTTGTCGGAAACAAGGACGTCCGGCAGCCCGTGGGTAGCAAATAGTCGCCGGAGGGCTCTAATGGTGACTTCAGTAGTGATGGATGCCAGGGGAATGACCTCAAGCCATTTGGAAAATGCGTCCACCACTATCAGCAGGAACTTTCCTTGCATCGGGCCCGCAAAGTCTATGTGTATTCGCGCCCACAGGTTGCTCGGCGTTTCCCATTCCGCAACAGGCGTTTGCGGAGGGGCGGGGCGGACTTCTTGGCACGGATCACATCTGGAGACCCAGTCCTCAATGTCTTTGTCCAGTGATGGCCACCAGACGTAGCTCCGTGCCAGTCCCTTCATGCGTACGATGCCAGGGTGCCCCTTGTGCAAGGTTTCCAAAGTCTTTAGGCGCAAGGCCTGGGGAACCACGACCCTGTCACCCCACAGTAGGCAGCCCTTCATGGTTGACAGTTCCTGCTGCCTCTTTGCAAACGGCTTGAAGTCGTCGGCCAACGGTCCCGCAGGCCAGCCGCGCAGCACCCAAGACATCACTTGTTTCAAAGTCCGGTCTTTCTGGGTTAGTGCCGCGACGTCTGCGGATGTGACTGGGCAAGCCAGGTCGCCATCGATATGATGCAGTCCCAGGGTGGGGGCAGGGTCCTCCACTAAGTCTTTTGACGGGCATCTGCTCAAGGCGTCAGCGTTGCTGATGTTACTGCCCAGCCTATGGCAAAGTTCGTAAGAGTACCCGGCCAAAAAAATTGCCCAGCGTGTCATCCTGGGCGATGAGTAGTTAGGTGTGGGCTTGCTTCCAGACAGAAGGCCCAGCAGGGGCTTGTGGTCTGTGATGACCGTGAACCTCCGTCCGTATAAGTACTCATGGAAGCGCTTGACGCCAGCAACGATGGCCAGGGCCTCTTTGTCCAGCTGGCTGTAATTTCTCTCGGCGCTGGACAGCGTCTTCGAGAAATAGGCGATGGGTGCTTCCTTCCCGTCCGGGAATTGATGACTGAGGACTGCTCCGATGCCGTAGGGGGATGCGTCGCAAGTCAATAGCAGGGGGAGTGTCTCGTGGTATTGGATGAGGACACTCTCGGAAGAAAGCAGGTTCTTGACAGCTCTGAATGCTGCTTCCTCTTCCTTCCCCCACCTCCAGGAAACCGCCTTCCCCAGCAAGCGATGGAGCGGTTCAGCCACGGAGGCTTTCTGCTTCAGGAAAACACTGTAAAAATTCAGTAGTCCCAGAAACGCCTGAAGCTCCGTCTTGTTTTGGGGGGCTGGAGCTTCATGGATAGCCCTAACCTTAGATTTAGTGGGGTGAATGCCGTTCTTATCAATGAGATAACCCAGGAACTCGACTTCCTGGACCCCGATGATGCACTTGTCCCTCCTGACTCTCAAACCCTTCTCCTTGAATCGCTGTAAAACCATGCGCAGTCGCTCAAGTAGTTGGGTTTTGGAGTGGCCGGAGATTAAGACATCATCGAAGTAAGGGACCGCCCCTGGAATGCCTTGAAGAAGGCGTTCCATAAATGATTGAAAAATACCTGGGGCTGCGCTGACCCCAAATTGGAGGCGCGTGCATTTAAAGGCCCCTCTATGGGTGACAATGGTTTGTGCCTCCGCAGTTTTTTCATCCACTGGCAATTGCTGGTAAGCTTGGGCCAGGTCCAATTTCGCGAATATTGATCCGCTCCCAAGTGAATGCAGCAGATGTTGCACCACTGGAACCGGATATGCGCTCTGCTGGAGGGCCTTATTTATCGAACACTTATAGTCGGCGCAGATGCGCACAGACCCATCATGCTTCATCGGGGTCACAATGGGGGTCTCCCATGCAGCATGATCGATCGGTTCCAGGACTCCCTGGGCGACAAGCTTATCTATCTGGGCGTCGACCTTGGGCCTCAGGGCGAACGGAACCCTGCGGGGCTTTAGCCTGATTGGGGTGACATTTTTGTCCAAATTGAAGGAAATAGGTTTCCCCACAAATCTCCCCAGCTTACCATCGAAGACTTCCTTGAACTCTTCGATGATGGCGTCGAGTTCGTCCCTACGAATTTGGTGGATCCCGCTGATAGATAGCCCCAATGGCTCGAACCACTCCATCCCCAGCAGGCTCGGGCGGTTTCGTCCCACGACAGTGATGGGTAGGACGCCCTGGAAGTCGTGGTAGGTGACCCGGAGCGAAGTCCTCCCCAGGATCTCAACAGGGTTGCCGCCGAAATCGACAAGACGGGCCCGTAGGGGCTTGAGGTCTTTCTTCGCGATGCCCGGTTTCAGACGCTTTAACTGGTGCCAGTCCATGATGGAGTAGTTCGATCCCGAATCAACCTCCATAGAACAGGGTGTTCCCTCCACGATTACGGTGGCATGGAACTTTGCGGCCACATCGTCAATGGTGTGGATGCCGGAGGACAGCTGATCAGTTCTGGCTGCCGCGTAGCCGCCGCCTCGTTGCTGAGACCTGGCAGAGGACCGTTTGGATGGTCTCTGGTTGTCTTGCCGTTTCTCGCCCCAGCCGGGGGGAAACGGGCCCGGGGTAGGTGCTTCGGCCCTGCAGGCTTCAGCGATGTGCCCCCGCTTGTTGCAGCGTCGGCAGATAGCGTCTCTCCAACGGCACTTGGCCCTGGCATGGCTTCCTTTGCAGCTGCCGCAGGGCTCGATCCGGGCGCCATCTTGGTTGCGCTCGCGACGGTTTTGGCGGGAAACCTTGTGAACGGCCATTTCGTCGTCGGAGCAGGAGCTGGCAGACGACTCCTCAGACGAGCTCTTGGGGTGGCGTTGCAATTTGTGCACCCCTTTAGCCCTACTCATGGCGGCAGCAGCCTTTTCTGAGATCTCGGCTGCGATTGCCTCCTCAACGACGTCTTTCAACGCGATTTTCTTTCGGCTGAGGAACTTACGTTGCAGTCCAATGTCCCTCATGCCGAAGACAATGCGGTCTCTGATGGCGTTCTCAACGTTGTCAAACTCGCAATTTGACGCGAGTTGTCGCAGAGCTGCCACAAAGTCCTTGATGGGCTCCCCTTCCAACTGATTCCTTTGTTGAAAAGTGAATCTGTTGGCAATGGGAGTTCCAGTGGGAGCGTAGTGCCCCTTCAGCACGTCTTGCAAATCGGCCCAGGACATCTCCTCGATGTTCCTTGGGGACACGAGGTCGATGGCCATCTCCAGCACCTCGGAGCCGCAATGCGCCAGGAACAGGGCTCGTTTCCGTTCATCGGAGAGGTCCTGATAGTTGTTTCCCCGCAGAAACTGGCGGAAACGAACCAGATAGGAGGTCCATTTCTCCACTCTGGGGTCGAATTTGGAGATCGGAGCCATCGCGGCTTGTGATGCCTCCATCTTCAGTGACTTCAGCTCAGTGAGGAATTCTCGATGAGTGACTTAGCTCCGCGTGGCGGTTCTTTTCAAGTCCTTCGTCGCCAGTGTTAGATCAGGCGCAGGAAAGAAGACAAGACCAGCGGGGTCTGTTCAACAAGTTTTATTCAGCTCTTAACTAAGTCAGAACAGACGAACGGCTGTGCTGCCGGAGCCCTTTTTATAGCGCTCCGGCAGACCAGTCGTCCAATGACAGCGGTTTAACTTTCCCGCCGGAGGATTAACCAATCCCCGGCCGGATGTCCTTATAAGGACATAACAGTCTTGGCAATCTTTTTTTTTTTTTAATTTGATTTATATGCCGCCCTTCTCCGGAGACTCAGGGCGGCTTACAGTGCGTCAAGCAATAGCCTTCATACTTTTTGTATATTTATACAAGGTCAGCTTATTGCCCCCACAATCTGGGTCCTCATTTTACCCACCTTAGAAAGGATGGAAGGCTGAGTCAACCTTGAGCCTGGTGGGATTCGAACTTGCAGTAATTGCAAGCAGCAGATGTTAATAGATGTTAATAACAGGGTGCTTTAAACCACTGTACTACAGGCTCTGTACTATAAGGCTACAGGCTATAATCTTCTTATAGCCTAGGCCATTTTTATGTGTAGAGCAACAATTTGTTTTTTCAGATCCTTAGAAACAGTGGTGAAATCCAATTTTTTTTACTACCGGTTCTGTGGGCATGGCTTGGTGGGCATGGTGCGGCTTGGTGGGCGTGGCAGGGGAAGGATACTGCAAAATCTCCATTCCCACCCCACTCCAGGGGAAGGATACTGCAAAATCCCTATTCCCTCCCCACTCCTGGGGGAAGGGTATTGCAAAATCTCCATTCTCACACCGCTCTGAGGCCAGCCAGAGGTGGTATTTGCCGGTTCTCCGAACTACTCAAAATTTCCGCTACCGGTTCTCCAGAACCTGTCAGAACCTGCTGGATTTCACCCCTGATCTGAAGGTTTATATCCCACCTTTATTTTTTATACACAACTCAAGGCGGTGAACGTATACAAATACTCCTTCCTATCTTCCCCATAATAACAACCTTGTGAGGTGAGTGGGCTGAGAGAGAATGAGTGGCCCAGAGTCAACCAGCTGGCTTTCCTGACTAAGTTGGGACTAGAATTCACCATCTCCCAGTTTCTCACCCGGTGCCTGAACCACTAGACTAGGGGTGTCACTCAATTTCATTGAGGGCTGCATCAGGGCTGTGGTTGACCTTGAGGGGCTGGGGAGGCATGACCGACTGGGGGTGTGTGGCTGACTGGGTGGGCATTGCCAGTTTGATGCCGCTCACTGGGTGTGGCCAACTGGGTGGGCATGGCCAGCTTGACACCACTCCCCAAACTGCTTGCATGTTTCCTATTCACACTGGGTAGACCAGTCCGAAGTCACACTGGCCCAATGTTTCCTCATTGCATTGGGTAGATTGGGCCAAAGCAATGCGGTCCGGGCCCTTACATTTTCCAGGATGGCCCCACAGGCTGGATCCAACCACATTGCAGGCCAGATCTGGCCTGTGGGCCTTGTGTTTGACACCCCGCACTAGACTAAACTGGTGACTACAGCAAGGTTCCTCCTATGTGAAAAGATAGGATAATGAAATATCCGAAGACTGGATTGTAAAATTGATACCGTGTTTCCCCGAAAATAAGACCCTGTCTTATATTTTTTTGAATCCCGAAATAAGTGCTTGGCCTTATTTTCGGGGAGGTCTTATTATTTTGGGGCGCATGGAGCAAGGTGGGGCTCCTCTTGCCATCTTACCTGATTTCCAGCTCTGCGTTTAAGTATTTTTGGGGAGGGCTTATTTTCAGGGGAGGCTTATTTTAGCGCATGCACTCAAAAGCCCGATTGGCTTATTATCAGGGGATGTCTTATTTTCGGGGAAACAGGGTAAAACTTATGGAAATGGTGAGGTTGACCAGTTTGGTCAGGGGAAAAAACCAAGAAAGATTTTTTTCTGAAACCTTATAGAGGCTTTTGTTGAAAGCAAAAAAGACTGAATTGATGATTTATGGATTTGGGGACTAAAAGGATTAAAAGGAAAGGAAAAAAGAATTATAAAGGAAGAGGGGAAAAAGGAAGGGAGAGTAAGATGATAGCTATTCAACGCAAAGAAGGACAGAAGTCATAATTTTATCGTTTCTTGATCTTATTTTTCCTTTCATTCTTTATACTTTTATTGTTTTTAAATAATTTTAAAAATATTTTTAAATTAAAAATTCCACAGGTAGTCCTCAACTTATGACCATTCATTTAGTGACCGTTTGAAGTGATGATGGTGCTGAAAAAAGTGACTTACGAACAGTCCTCACATTGTCCCTGTCAGACCTGCCCCGATCTGATCCCTTAGGAAAGAAAAGCTTTTGACTCCATTTGGTTAAAGCGAAGGGTTCTTTTACTAAGAGTGTTGGTTGCAGTAAAGTCAAGCCAGCTCTGAAATCTTTCGTACTCATTAGATACAAAAATAAGGTGTAGGTTTGCCCCCAACCCATCCCTCCCCCTGGGGACCAGTCCATTTCCAGACAACCAGAGCTCACCATAATTTTTTGAGAACTCTGAGATGTTTGTGGGTTATTTGCATATTCCTCATGATGCCTGTCCATGGGGTGCTGCTACAAACCGGATGTGCCTGCTCTGGTCCTTATTACCTGTGATTCCCCCCCTCCCCATCCTAATTCCCATCACGTACAAACAAAACTTTATTGCCCTCCTCCCCCTCAATTTCCAGCTTTGATGACAGGATGCCTGTACGGCGCCAAGCTGAATCAGACAGCGCTTACTGTCACACAGTCATGTGATCAACATTTGGGTGCTTAGAAACCACTATGCATTTACGATGGTTGAACCATCCCAGGATCATGTGATTGCCATTTGCGACCTTCCTAGCCGGCTTACAACAAGCAAAGTCAATGTTGCAAGCCAGATTCGCTTAAAAACTACAGGGTTCTCTTAACAACCACAGCAAAACAGGTTGTAAAATCAGGCAGAACTCTCTTAAAGACCAACTTGCTTAGCAGTGGAAGTTCCTCTCCCAGTTGTGGTCGTAAGTCGAGGATCCCCTGCAATTTAGAAAAATAAAGACAAGCAGAAATGTATGAGTCACCATCTCAGTTTCAGTATCAGAGCAGTGTCAGAGTTTCTTGCAAAAATCAAATCCGGAAGCACACACAGATAACTGATTCAGCAGGATTCATTAACTTCTCTTTATATGCATAATAATAGATGAATAAATGTACAATACCAATAGCAGATTCTTCGAACGTGGTAGCAGTTGCAAGCAAAACACAAGCAGAGGAGAGAACAACAGAGATGAGTTTCTAATTTCAGTTCAGGAGGCAGACTAGTTTCAGTTTCTCTGCACAGATTCAGAAGCTGCAGACTAAGACACGCCCTGGCTCCAGTTTGTCTCAGCTCCCAAACAGCCCCCATTGGCTGACTTAGTTGCTGTGCCTATACATTGGCTGACATTGTTACTATGTCTTCCCAGTCATGAATATTCTGACAAGCAGCTGCTTGGTTGTTCTTGGAAAAGAGGTTGAATATTTGAACAGATCTTGTTTCTCATTTTTTTTTGACATAGGTCTTAGTATATCTGGAGCCAGCTGAAGGCATCTGTTCCCCAGCAACACTTGGGCCAGCACGGAAACGGAAGGTGGAGGTTCCAGGGAACTCCGCAATTCCCATGCCCTTTGTTCTGGTGCCCATGGGGGCGAGTGATATCCCCATCACTGTTGTTGCTGTTGGCGAATGGGGGATAGGAGACAAGGTTTCCAAGAAATTACGGGTCGAGGTAAGAAGCTTCAATTACAGCACACAGGGTAACAAGTGCTCCATAATCTTGCTCCAGGTGCAAAATGGTGTTAAGTCAGAATAACGAATCTTCCAAAATCACAAAACTGCTTCTCATTTATTTTGGCCGTGTCACAAGGAGAAATTTACTGGAGAAAGCAATTATGTTAGGGTGATTTAGCGGTAAAAGAAAAAAGGAAACCAGATTGCCAAAGAACATGGTGGCTGGGCACCATCAAAGCTGACCCCAGCCAAAGCATAAAACAAATCAAAGAAGTAGTGCAAGATTGGAAGATGTGGAGAGACCGGACTCAAGAATTGCCAAGAGACAGATACAGTACAACTGAATTGATAACTACTACTACGACTACTGCTTCTTTCTTCTTCTTCTTCTTCTTCCTCTTCCTCTTCCTCTTCCTCCTCCTCCTCCCCCCTTCTTCTTCTTCTTCTTCTTCTCTACTATTAATCTTGTCATCGTTCCTATCACCCATCTCCTTCCACTTACGATTTATATTGACTGTTTCCTAATATGATTTGATTGCTTATTTGTACCTATGACTATCATTAAGTGTTGTACCTTATGATTCTTGATGAATGTATCTTTTCTTTTATGTAAACTGAGAGAATATGCACCAAGACAAATTCCTTGTGTGTCCAATCACACTTGGCCAATAAAAGAATTCTACTCTTCTCTTCTCTTCTCTTCTCTTCTCTTCTCTTCTCTTCTCTTCTCTTCTCTTCTCTTCT
>WNWU01000339.1:368935-381494 GCA_012654045.1 Ptyas mucosa | reverse complement strand
ATAGGATAGGATAGGATAGAATAGAATAATGAATGGAACGAAACAGAACAGAATAGAATTCTTTATTGGCCAAATATGATTGGACACACAAGGAATGACAGGAATCAGAGTTTTTATAGTACATAGTTTCCACTGGCTAAATAACATGTTGCCTGTTCTTTAATTTGGCTATGAGGAAGGGCTAATGGACTAGAAAGGAAAAGTTACAAAGTTACTACCCTTAGCCACTAGAAATTTCTTCTGATCAGTCCTTCTATACCTGTTCCAACATCTGGCATGTCTGGGTGAAGGATGGTATTTCTGAGGGGGAGAGGAAGCTATCAGAGGCACGATTTCTAAACGATTTGCGAGGCCTTTAGAAGATGCTGCATGGGAGCAATATGGAGTTAATTTTTTACCATCTTTGTTTGGATTAGATGATGCCGCCAGATATCTGACGATTTCAGGTGAATTGCCAACCAACGCCATTCCGGATGGAGACTTCAAGATGAGTGTCCGTCTGACAGGTGAAGAGCAAATTTGAGGTTTTTGATGCCAAGCATGCTTAGCTTCCTATTCACTACCAGGGCTGCAGTGGTGTAATTTCAGATAGGTTTCCCCAACCAGGCCTTCTTAAGCAGAATAATAGCCTAATATAGTTGGAAGGGAGCTTGGAGGTCTTCAAGTCCAACCCTCTTCTCAAGCAGGAAACCCTACACCACTTTAGACAAATGGTTATCCAACATCTTAAAAACTTCCAGTGTTGGAACACCCACAACTTCTGGAGGCAAGTCGTTCCACTGATTAATTGTTCTAACTAACACGAAAGTTTTTGTCTGAAGTTGCCTTGCAAGAGCTATTTAGATATTTTTTAGATGCTAACATATATTGTTCTACTGGTTTCAAACGGAGATAGCCAGCATCGCTGTTATGTTGCTTATTTTTACTGAGCAGACTCCAATCCAACATTGCTGGCTCAGAACTGCATATTGCGGCAAAATGAGCTGGAAATAAATTGAATAAAGGAATAAAAATAAATATTATCTGCGAAAAAGAGGGGACATTTCTCAGCCTGGTCCCCAAGTTGATACGCCTGGCAGTTCCATCCTATTTTAGAAGTGAAGCTAAGAAGCAGCTTCCATTGGACTTGTCAGGCTTTCATTACGGCTAGTCCTCGACTTACGATCACAATTAGCCCATTGCTAAGTGGTACGGCCATAAAGTGAGTCATCGCATGACTATGCCCGATGAAGGCATTTTTTGCTACAGTCGTTAAGTGCATCCAGATTCCTCATGGACTTTGCTTGTCGGAAGTCGACTGGGAAGATTGCAACTGACCCCAGAGTCAATGCAGCCGTCATAAGTCCAGGCCAGTTGCCAAGTTTCTGAATTACAACTGGGTAAACATTTGTTCATCTTCACACAGGATCAGTTCCTGCTGACACCCTTCAGAGTTCTCTGGATCCCGATGGCATCTCCTCCCTGCTGCGGGTGCCGTACGGATGTGCAGAACAGACCATGGTATTGATGGCCCCTGCGGTCTATGCCATGCACTACTTGGACCAAACGGAGCAGTGGCTCCAACTGAAACCGGAAAGCAAAGAAGTGGCCCTAGCAAATCTCCGCACAGGTAGCTATGACACACACAGGAGGATGGGCTGCCTGATCCTTAGTAAGAATGAGAACATTGTGGGGGGGGGGAACCACTTGGGCCATATCAGTCGATCAGTGGTGGGTTCCTCCCGGTTCGGCTCAGTTCTCCTGAGCCGGTAGCAGTGACAATATGATGTCACCGAACTGGTTCTGCACCCCCCCGCGCCCCCCCGCGTTATTCTTACCTTTTATTTGGCCCCACCCCCAATCTATTGCTGCCTCCTGAGTCCCAGTTGATGACTAGAGGGAAAAAACCTGTTTAAACTCTTGCCACAGGGCTTCAAAGGGCCGCCCTACAGCTGATCAGTGTTAAAAGAAAACAAATGAGTAGACCAGTGCCTGCAAAAATACATGAGTAGATCAATGCCTGCAAAAATAAATGGGTAGACCGGTACAGCTCTGCAAGCAGTTAAAAGCCTGGTAGACCAGTACCTCTGCTAAATCCTAAATAATTGTCACATGACCATCAAGCCACGCCCACAAAATAAGCCACGCCCACAGAACCGGTAGTAAAAATTTTTAGAACCCACCCCTGCAGCCGATAAATCAAAAAGGAGCACCAGCACTAATTGATTAACGTCTGTATCATCACCCTACTGACTTTCTCTGGAGCCAGGGTCTCCAAAGTTGGCGACGTTAAGACTTGTGGACTTCAACTCCCAGAATTCCTCAGCCAGCCCTGCTAGCTTGGAAATTCTGGGAATTGAAGTCCACAAGTCTTAGAGTTGCCAAGTTTGGAGAGCCCTGCTTTGGAGCAATGACCAGCTGATAAGGTTCGATTTAATCAACAATTCTCTATTAAATGTGCCTGGTCAAATCCTCCTTCTAGCCCAGGGATCCCCGACCTGTGGGCCAGTGGTGAAATGCAATTTTTTTTGCTTCCGGTTCTGTGGGCGTGGCTTGGTGGGCGTGGCTTGGTGGTGGGGTCATGTGACTGGGTGGGCGTGGCCAACTTTTTTTTTTACCTTTTTGAAGCATTTTTTACTACCTATTCGCCTGACCCGGTAGTAAAAAAATGCTTTAAAAAAGGTTTTTAAAAAAGGTTCCGACGATCACAGCTGTGCCATGCGATCATCGGAACCTTTTTTAAAAAACTTTTTTAAAGCATTTCTTTACTACCAGTTCACCAAAACCAGTAGTTTTTATCACTACTGGTTCGCCTAAACCTGAGTGGCGTAGCAGGTTAATGCCTCCTACTTAAGGCAGCATTTAACATCCAGCTGCCTGCAATTACTGCGAGTTCAATTCTCACCAGGCTCAAGGTTGACTCAGCCTTCCATCCTTTCTAAGGTAGGTGAAATGAGGACCCAGATTGTGGGGGCAATAAGCTGACTTTGTATAAAAAATATACAAAAGCATGAAGGCTATTGCTTAACGCATTGTAAGCCGCCCTGAGTCTCCGGAGAAGGGAGGCATATAAATAAAAAAAATTAAAAATTAAAAAAAATTAAACCGGAGTGAACCGGTAGCATTTCACCCCTGCGTGTGGGGTTTTGCAGCTGGGCTGTAGAAATGTCCAGCAAGCATACACGCTCCATCTAAGTGAGTGGCAGGTGTGCATCAATGCCGCTTGTGCAAATGGAGCTGCACACATACATACATGCTTGCCAGCTGCTCCAACTCTGCTCTAGCCTATGCAACAAGAAATGGTGTAATCCCTCAATTGAAAGTGTATGCAGATATGAAATCAGTCTTTCTCCTTTTCAAAAGCACCATTAAGTTCTTTTCTCTTTCATTGTTTGTGTTGCAGGCTATACTAGAATTCTCACTTATCGGAAAAATGATGGGTCTTATGGAGCTTGGATCGACACCCCCAGCAGCACCTGGTAAGATGCTGTGGTGTTAGCCACAGGGAAGAGAGGAGTGAGCTTGAGTGAGGAATCATAGAGTTGGAAGCAGGGGTGAAATCCACTTATCTTTGCTAACGGTTCGCAAATGTGAGCGTGCACCTCCTCCATGCATGCCCAGAGCCGCCTGCGCATGTGCAGAGGGTAAAAAATGGGACGTGTTGACGTCCGGGTGGGTGGGCAGAGCCTCCCGCCGCCGGGATTACCGGTTCACCTGAGCCGGATACAACCGGCTGAATTTCACCACTGGTTGGGAGATACCATAGAGATCTAATCTTATCTGTGCTCAGAGTGGAATGCACCAGTGCCTCTCTAACAGATGATGGTGTCCGAGTATTTTTAAAGATCTCTAATGAAGAGAAAGTCACCATGTCATATGGCTGCCTGTTCCACTGACTGACAGCTCTGTTTTGCCAAGTGTGAGGCAATGATCAGGACAACTGGTTCTTTTGGACCGAGAGACAATGAACAGTCCAGCAAATACAGAATAACAGAGCTAGAAGGGATTTTAATCTTTATTATTATCTAAAGCAAAAGATTTAAAAGCATAACATAAAAAACATAACTACCAACAAAATGACACCCAAATCTTTGTCACGCTGCCAGCAGCTCCTTAATTACAGCAGAGGTAAGTCAATGGTTGCCAATTTTCACAGTACCTAGTCTAGGTACCATGCGAAAGCTCCCAACTATTAACAGCCTCCTTGCCTTTTAGTCTCTGGAAAACTAAGGAGGGTACTACGTTCATATCAGGAACATTGAAATGCTTCCGGGTTGAGAGGATTAGCTGATGACATCACCTGGGGGGGAGGGGCCGCCAGTTAGAGGCTGCTTTCATGTTCCTGTTAAGTTGCCCACCGAAGTGGTACCCATCCTCTTATGGTCGCACGCTTTTGAACTGCTGGGTTGACAAGAGCTGGAGCAAGTGACAGGAGCTTGCCCCATCCTGCGGCTACCAGGTTTTGAACACAAGCCTGCCGATTGTCAACTCAGTGTCCTAACCACTAGGGATGGTCCTAGGCTGAGATATCTTTTAGTGTGGGATAGGAGGACCCTAGAATGAGATTTTTTTATCCATCAGTTGTCCAGTTTGTAGCTCTCCCTCCTGTTCCTGAAGATTATTCCCATGTACCATTACAATATGGTAGCCAAAGCTATCCATCTGTTAGCCATAAATCACGGCAAGGTTCTTAGCCCGGTACGCCTTTTGCCAAATAGGCTCTATTTATCCAGTTATTTATTAGGAGCTTCATGTCGGCATGTTCCCAAGTGAAGCCAGCTCTGACCCTACGTAATTTATAACCCTGTTTCCCCCCCCTCCCTCTAGAGTGTGTCATCAATCACATTCGCCAACAGAACAATTTTGCGGGTTGTAGAGGTCACTCCTCTCTGGCTGCTGTGGGTAACCCTGGGATACAGCCTTGAGAAAGATAAGCATGGGATGTGCATCTGTCTTTGGCTGACATGCCGTTTCGCCAGTTTCCTATCCCCCCTGGCCTATAGCAACTCGAGAACAGGCCAGGGATACTTTGCAAGTTGACATGGAGCTCTTGAGCCCATTTTCGCTGGCAGAGCACTCAGGTCACCACAGGTGCCGAGACGAGTGACGTTGAGCTGGCCACGGCCCCCCCAATGCCCCCACCCCGAGGTCAAACACAACCCTGATGCAGCCCTCAATGAAATCGAATTTGACACCCCTGTTCTGCGTGGTTCTCCTCTTTGGTCCATCTAAGCCGAGTCTTCTCAGACAAGTTCTTGCTTGTCACTTCAACGGAGCTAGAAACAGTAATCCAGGGTGCTCCTTGTTATCGAAAATAGTTATTCAAAAGGTCCTCTTCTCCTGCTCCCATCACATCAGCCTCCCTTTTAAACTGGGTTGCCTGCTAGCATCGCTGTTGTGACCCCGACTCCCGAGCCTGTCCTAACAGAGGAAGAGGACTCAGAAGGTGATGGGGAGGAACTGATAAGGCCTCCCTCTCCAGGGCCCTCCTCTCTGGCAATGCCTCAGGCTCCATCCAAAGGCCAAGAGGAACAGCCTGGGATATGCCAGGAGGAAAGCATATCAGAACAACAACAGATAGGGAGCGAGGATGATGAATCCTGGCTTGATCCCAGGCAGCGTCAGAGGGAGACGCATGCGCAGCAACGAAAGAGGCGTGGGAGGGCCAGAGATTGAGCTGAGTCACGGAGCCATACCCCACAAGGAATAAAAGTGGGTGTGATTGCTCTTCAGGCTTTGTGACGGTCAAAGTTAAAAACCTGAGAGTCACATCGCGTTACCTGAAATCTGGCTTGTGCATATTTGGATTGGACCTTGGCTAACTCTTGCTTCGTGGATTACTTTTTGCTACTGAACCGGACTGAGGATAAACTCTCTCTTGCTGACTGTGAGTGAAAACTGACTTGGCAGGCATTTCGCAGTTTACTGCCAAAACTCTTATCTGCAAGGGTTTCTAGCCTGATTGCTTAATAAAATCTTGGCAGGCGTGCTTGGTTGTGTGTTTGCCTGTGTGGGGAAGGGGGACAGAACAATCCCCATTCGTACTTCCAGGAGTGCGGAGAGTTCACTCATTCCACTTTTGCTTCAGGCTCACAGCTTTTGTGGTGAAGATTTTGTCCCTGGCTCGGATCTACCAGGAGGTGGAAAATGCCGGGATCTGGGGATCAGTGCAGTGGATTCTGAAACAGCAACAGAGCGATGGTTCTTTCACGGACTCCCACCCTGTCTATCACCGAGAGATGCAGGTGAGATCTTGGTTTGGCCTCTCAGGTTTGGCTCATTTTTTCACTTCTTTTTGCGACTCTCGTGCGTCAAAATTAATCATGATGTTCTGGTCTTCATCCTTGGGTTTTTCTCTCCCCCCCCCCTCCTTGTCCCCAGGGCGGCCTGGGTGGCCTCCGTGGGGGAGTCGCCTTGACAGCCTTTGTCACCATCGCGCTGAAGCAAGCTTTGCCTTTGTATGAAGCCAAAGAGGAGGAAGAAGAGGCAGAAAGGCAGAAACAGGAGCAGCTGAGCCAACTGGTAGGAGGCCACCACTGCGCTTTCCCATGCGAAAAGGTTGCTTTTAGGGCGTGGAATCCAGGACCCTTTAAAAAGGGAAGAAAGTTACTAGTCCTCATGAGTGTTCCAGTCAGTGGGCAGTTTGCATGTGCTAAAGCCGTGATGGCGAACCTATGGCACGCGTGCCACAGGTGGCACGCGGAGCCATATTAGTGGGCACGCCAGCTCAGCTCTGAGGCGCATGCGCCCACCGGCCAGCTGATTTTCGGGCCTTCTGGGCCCATCAGAAGTAGGGAAACAGGCTGTTTCCTGCCTCTGGAGGGAGTGGGGGGTGGGTGGGGAAGGCCCGTTTTTCTTTCATACCTGGCTCCAGATCCTGTCTATTTATCTTGGAAGGGCGAAAACAGCCTTTTCTACTCCCTTGGAGGCCCTAGGGAGGCTGAAAGGGCCCATTTCCTGACTCCCGGTGGGACAGGAAGTGACGTTTTTCGTTGTCCCTGGCCTCCAAAGTCTCCTAGAAAGGCTCCTAGACATTCCTAGAGAGGCTCCTAGAGACTCCTAGAGAGGTTCTGGAGGCTGGGGACAGGAAAAAACGTCACTTCCTGTCCCACCTGGAGTCAGGAAATGGGCCCTTTCAGCCTCCGTAGGGCCTCCAAGGGAGTGGAAAAGGCTTTTTTCGCCCTTCCCAGATAAATAGGCAGGATCTGGAGCCAGGTAAGAAAGAAAAATGGGCCTACCAGGCCATCATGTGCCAGGAGCACGGGGGGGGGGGGGTTGCGCGTGCATGCGTGTGGGCACGTGCGCGCATGACCCGCCCCCGCCCCCCCCTCTCCTGGCACACGATGGCAAAAAGGTTAGCCATCACTGTGCTAAAGCCTGAGCAGAATTATGAGTATGAGAGCTTGGCACAGTAAGATGATTAAGAATATTAGTTTATTCCCTGGTTTAAAAATCTTATTAAATAAAATAGCCTTTACTGATCCCTCTCTTCTATAGAAAAATGAGAAACTGGGACTGGAAACTGAGTTCTCGAATAAAGCTCCTTTCTCAGATTTGTTTCTGTGGTTGGGTCACTCTGATCCTTTTATATACACATTGGAAGCAACCTGCCCAGTGGTGGGTTTCAAATTTTTTTACTACCGATTCTCTGGATGTGGCTTGGTGGGCGTGGCATGGCTTGGTGGGCGTGGCTTGGTGGGAATGGCAGGGGAAGGATACTGTATAATCTCCATTCCCACCCCACTCCAGGGGAAGGTTACTGCAAAATCCCCATTTCCTCCTGATCAGCTGGGACTTGGGACGCAGAGAATAGATGGGGGTGGGGCCAATCAGAATTTTTACTACCGGTTCTCCGAACTACTCAAAATTTCCACTAACAGTTGTCCAGAACTGGTCAGAACCTGCTGAAACCCACCTCTGAACCTGCCCCATGTTACCCTTTGTCTACAGCAATGTTTCTGAACCTCAGCAATTTTAAGATGCGTGGACTTCAGCTTCCAGAATTCTTCAATGAACATTCTGGATTCATCATTCATTAGTCCATGCTGCTTTGGGAACTCTGGGAGTTGAAGTCCACGTACGTCAAAGTTGCTGAGGTTCCGAAAAACTGCTGTACAGTTTAGTAGCAAGAAATGTGTAATAAATAACAACAACAACAACAACCCCGTCTGAGCATCTGGCTGACTTTGCGATGATTTTTATTCTTCTTCTTCTTGTTGTTATTGGAACAGTTTCCATCCTGCAACAATATCTGTAACACTGTCAAACATCCAGATTTGCCTATCCCAGGTCCTTGGTACAGACTCGATAGGTAGACAAAAATGCCAAATTCCGTTTGAATATTTGGCTGACTGTGCGAATAATAATAACAGCAACAACAAAACAACAACAACAACAATAATATAATAATTAATATGCTACCTTAACAGTTCTTAACATTTAATTTTGTTGTATGTGGTGCAATGACAATAAAGTGAACTAAACTTTAGTCCTTGGTTAGGACTTGAACTGTTAAGTTTTTACCAGTCCCAGATTGTGGATCGAATTGAAAATTAACCAATAATAATAATAATAATAATAATAATAATAATAAATTGATATTGCAATACCTGGTGATGCACGGATTGAAGATAAGCAGCAAGAAAAAATCACAAAGTACCGGGACTTGCAAATTGAAGTTGAGCGACTGTGGAAAAAGAAATCACGTGTTGTCCCGATTGTAATTGGAGCCCTTGGAGCAATACCCAAAGGGCTACCCCGCTATTTAGAAATTCTAAATTTACCGGACTTGAACATTTTGACTTTAACAAAACCCCACCTTACTCGGAACAGCTTACATCTTCCGACGATACCTTAACAGTTCCTAGGTCCTTGGTTAGGACTCGAGCTGCTGAGCTATTAACCAGCCTCAGAGGCTGTGAATCTCACTAAAAATTAACCAATAATTATAATAATAATAATAATAAAAAGTGCGACCTGGCCATCAAAACTACATGGCTATGGATGAAACATGTAACAGTGATACCCATTGTCATCGGGGCAATTGGTACATCTTAAGAAGGTACTCGGTTGATACCTAGGACGCTGGCAGCAACCTGTATCAACCATTAGCACCAGTCAATGGTGTTTGTGATGCATCTTTGAATGATCAGTTGACTGAGTTTCATGTTTAATGAATAAAGTAAACAACAACAACAACAACAACAATTATAATAATAATAAATGTGACTGGTGCTAATGGTTGATACGGGTTGCTGCCACGGTCCTAGGTATCAACCGAGTATCTTCTTAAAATATACAATTTTCCAAGTAGCACACTTTTTTGCAGCTCCGCTGGTGTTATTGCAGGAAGCTGCAATTTCTTGACGTGTTTTGTAAAATTCTTGGACATGGTACCAAGTGCCCCGATGACGATGGGTATCACTGTTACATGTTTCATCCGTAGCTGTGTAGTTTCGATGGCCAGGTTGTGATGTTTTGTGATTTTTTCCAGTTCTTTTTCTTCGACTCTGGCGTCTCCTGATTACAGCGATATCAATAAACTGTACACTTCGGCCCTCAATCGTATTTGTGACACATTTTTAAATGTTCAGTTGACTGAGTTTCATGTTTAATGAATAAAAGAGATAAATAATGTGTTATAATAAACCTGGGATAATCCAAAGGCCACAAGACAAGAGTTGGAGGTCCCTAATTAGTTCCAATGTAATTTCCTTCTCTTCCAGAAAAATAGCTTGAACCTTGCAACGAAGTATCTTGCCAGTTCCCTGAGCGATCAGTCCCTGCAGTCGTACCCCATGGCCATCAGCAGCTACGCCCTCGCATTCGCCTCTGAGGACAAATCCGCCATTGCTCTTGCTGGCAGCCGCCTGATGGAACTTTCCTCAGAAGATAAAAGTATTTTTTCTCTTTCTTCATCTTCCTGACACGCTGTTTAAAAATATCTGTTCTGGCATTTGATGTGTGTGTGTGTGTGTGTGTGTGTGTGTACAGGTAGTCCTCAATTTACGACAGGCTTGAGCCCAAAATTTCTGTTGCTAAGCGAGACCTTTGTTCAGTGAGTTTTGCCCCATTTTACAGCCCTTCTTGCCACAATTATTAAGGGAAACATTGCAGTTGTTAAGTTAGTAAAACGGTTGTTAAGTGAATCTGGCTTCCCCGTCGACTTTGCTTGTCAGAAGGTAGAAAAGGGGGATCACATGACTCTGAGGACACTGCCACCATCATAAATATGTACCAATTGCCAAGCATCTGAATTTTGATCATATGACTGCAAAGTGAAAAAGGTGAATAATGGTTGTAGGTCAATTTTTAAGTGCTGTTGTAAGTTAGAATGGTCACTAGTATGTCGAGGACTACCTGTACAAAGTTGATTACTTTGAGGTTCAAGTAATGGTTGTAAGACTGAAAAAAGCTCATAAGTCACTCCTTTCAGTGCTGTTGTAACTTTGAACAATCACTAAACAAACTGTTGTAAGTCTAGGAGTACATGTATGTGTATACCCTGTTTCCCCTAAAATATGACATCCCCTAATAATAAGCCCAATTGGGCTTTTGAGTGCATGTGGTAAAATAAGCCCCCCTCCCTGAAAATAAGCCCATCCCAAAAATAAGCCTGCCCCAAAAATATTTAAATGCATGCACAGCCGGTCCCTGCCCTTTCTCTCTGGTTAGGTTTAGGGAGACAGAGCTGGAAATGAGGTAAGATGGCAAGAGGAGCCCCGTCTTGCTCTACGTGCTCCAAAATAATAAGACATCCCCAAAAATAAGGCCAACCACTTCAAAAAAAAATAAGACAGGGTCTTATTTTTGGGGAAACACGGGTATGTATATGTACATGTATATGTAAGTATGTGTATTGTTTTTCAGTCACTAACTTGTATCTGACTCTTCGCAACCCCATGGACCAAACCGCGCCAGCCTCCCACCCCCACCCCAGTGGTGGGTTGCCCCCGGTTCGCACTGGTTCTATAGAACCGGTAGTAAGACCGACGGGAGGCTCCGCCCACTGACCCCGATGTCATCATAATACTTCTGCGCATGCTCAGAAGAGCGCACATGTGCGCGAGCGATGCGAACAAGTGCGCGCGGCCCCGTTGCGAACCAGTAGTAAAGGTAAGTAGAACCCACCCGTGCCCCACCCCCCATCGTCGACTGTCTCTTAGGAATCTATCTGAATTCATATTCATTGCGTTGATGACACTATCCAGCCGTCTCATCCTCTGCTGTCCGTCCCCTTCTCCTTTTGCCTTCCGTCTTCCCCAACATCGGGGTCTTCTCCAGTGAGCCCTCTCTTCTCATTAGGTGGCCAAAGCATTTGAGCTTCAGCTCCAGCATCTGTCCTTTCAAAGAACAGTCGGAGTTTATTTCCTTTAGGATCGACTGATCTGATCTCCTTGCAGTTCAAGGGACATTTGGGATCCCCAGATGTGGGTGTAGCTCTTCTTTTGAGTTAGGTCCTCTTAGATTCCCCATTCTGGGGTAAGATTTCTTTTTCCTCTCTCTGCATCTCCTTTTTTTTCTCTCTCTCTCATGCCCATCAGCCAGTGGTAAAATCTGAACCGGTTTGCTACCAGTTTGCTGGCTGCGCATGTGCGGTATGCGCCAAACACACGCTGTGCGCACGCTCTTGCACAGTATTCACCAAAAGGAGGCTTGG
This sequence comes from Ptyas mucosa, assembly GCA_012654045.1. Classification (NCBI taxonomy): domain Eukaryota; kingdom Metazoa; phylum Chordata; class Lepidosauria; order Squamata; family Colubridae; genus Ptyas; species Ptyas mucosa. The sequence goes on along the minus strand of WNWU01000339.1, from coordinate 369,856 downwards.
GAAGGTAAGTAGAACCGCGAAGGGGAGGGATCAGCTGTGCTGCAGGATTTAGATTCACTAGAAAGCAAGATTTCTTGCTTTCTAGCGATTTTAAATTGTGCAACACAGCTGATCGTCGGAAATACCGGTAGCTTTTTTTGTCACTACCGGTTCACCTGAACAGATGCAAACCAGTAGCATTTCACCACTGCCATCAGCCCAACTAACCCCCATTTCAAGTCTGTGAGCCTTCTGTCCATTCAAACCTCAACCCACCTCAAACCTGAAGCATTGAACTGGGAGCCTTTCCAGACACCGGAGCTCAAGGAGTTTCAGCCTTACTAGGAAGACCAAACAGAGATAATTCTACTTTATTGTAAAGCTGCATTAACAGAATTTTGCAAGGCTAAGAATAGAGACAGTCCTCAACATACAACAGTTCATTTAGTAACTGTTTAACATTACAGCGGCACTAAAAAAGTGACTTGTGACCAGTTTTTACACTTATAACCATTGAATCATCCCCATGATCCCATGATCAAAATTCGGATGCTTGGCAACTAGTTCATATTGATGACGGTTGCAGTGTCCGGAGGTAATGGGATCACCTGCTGTGATCTTCTGATGAGCATTGTCAGTGGGGAAGCCAGATTCCCCTAACAAGTGTGTTACTTACTTAACAACTGTAGCAAGAAAGATCATCAAATGGGGCAAAACTCACTTAACAAATGTTTCATTTAGCAACATAAATTTGGGGCTCAATTGTGGTCAGAAGGTGAGGGCTACCTGTCATTTGAACCTGGTTAGTGGTTACAGTATTTGTGTTTCATGTGAGAACTCTAGTTTGATTGGTTCTATGAACCACTGAATTGTTTAATACTAGTATGGAATGGAAATGGAAATGGAAGTGGAAGTGGAAGTGGAAGTGGAAGTGGAAGTGGA
>WNWU01000339.1:347855-362394 GCA_012654045.1 Ptyas mucosa | reverse complement strand
TTTCTTTCTTTCTTTCTTTCTTTCTTTCTTTCTTTCTTTCTTTCTTTCTTACTTACTTTCTTTCTCTCTCTCTCTCTCTCTCTATTTATTTATTTATTTATTTATTTATTTATTTAAAATTGATTGGTGGTTCTCCCCCCTCTTTTTCTGTTTTGTGATTACTAAAAAACAACATAGCTGGGCCAACACATCGCAGACTGTTTCTTAATGTGAACTGTCTTGTAGAGAGAGATGAGTGCAGAGGTGGGTTGCAGCAGGTTCTGACCAGTTCTGGAGAACCGGTAGCGGAAATTTTGACTAGTTCGGAGAACCGGTAGTAAAAATTCTGACTGGCCCCGCCCCCATCTATTATCTGCCTCCCAAGTCCCAGCTGATCGGGAGGAAATGGGAATTTTGCAGCAACCTCCCCCTGGATTGGGAAGGGAATGGAGTTTTTACAGTATCCTTCCCCTGGAGTGAGGTGGGAATGGAGATTTTACAGTATCCTTCCCCTGCCATGCCCACCAAGCCATGCCACGCCCACCAAGCCACATCCACAGAACCGGTAGTAAAAAAAATTGAAACCCACCACTGGATGGGTGGCTTATGAATGTAATAAGTAAATAAAAATAAATGAAGTCCATGAACAGGAGACAAGTGATGCAAATTTGAGAGCTTTGTTACTCCTTTCCTCTCTCTTGGGGTTAGCCTTCATAGGTTTGCTCGTTACAATATATACAGCTGTTTGGGAAGAATCATTTATGGTTTAAACAAGATTGGTTTATGGTTGGCTAGTTTACACAAAGTGGTAGAACATAGTTTAAATGTTGAGCTGTTTAGGCAAAAAGCAAACAAGCCACCTTATGTCTTTAGCCATGTCAGACAAATGGCTTCTTAAAAGCCTCCAATGTTGGAGCAGCCACAACTTCTGAAGGCAAGCCGTACCACTGGTTGATTGGGCATGGGGGGTGGGCAGGGTTTTTTGCTACCAGTTTTCGAAACCACCCGCCTCCATTGCTACCGGATCGGGGAATAAGGTCCGAACCGGGAGCATTTCACCCCTGAGACATACCCAGTTCATGCAACCGTTCTTCCTATGAGGCACCCTCCATATTCAGTGCACCTATGAGGCACCCTCCATATTCAGTGCGCCTATACAAAAAGCAGATACCGTATTTTCCGGCGTATAAGACGACTGGGCGTATAAGACGACCCCCTACTTTTCCTATTAAAATATGGGGTTTGGGCTATACTCGCCGTATAAGACTACCCCTCAATGTTGTCGGCGTTCCCGTAGCGTCATCGGTCAGCGCCGGCAACTCAGATTCGGGAAGCTGTGCCGATCTCGTCAAGGCTGCATGCCGCTGAATGCTGGACCCAGCTGGTTGCTGCGCGGAGCTTCCCCCACCGTCCCAGGCATCCAGGTGGATATTACCGATGCTCTGACTTCCCCAGACAGCTGGGGCTCGCCATCACTGGGGGTCAGCTGGGGAAGTCGGAGCATCGGTAGGTTTATACCCGGCGTATAAGACGACCCCCGACTTTTGAGAGGATTTTCCTGTGTTAAAAAGTAGTCTTATACGCCAGAAAATACGTATGTTCCACACCTCACAATGCCAATGGTCTTTGCTCTGCGTAGATCCTTGTTAAGATTTGCCTCTGTTTTCTTACTGCAGCTGAAATGGAAGATTACTATTATGAATACGACGACGATCTTCCACCCACATCACCACCTGCTAGCCAGCCATTGTCACGGATTGAGTTATTTGATGCCCGGCAGCGTCGAAAGAGGGAGACCAAAGACACCGAACAGTCAAAACATGATGTTACCTACGAAGTCTGCTTCTGGTAAGTTTGGAAGGGGATCAAAAGAATTGTTAAGAGTGGGCTGTCAATAAGCTACTTCACATGTTTGTTCACATGAGCCTGAGTGGCGTGAGGAGGCTAATGCCTCCTACTAAGGCAGCATTTAACATCCAGCTGCCTGCAATTACTGCGAGTTCAATTCTCACCAGGCTCAAGGTCGACTCAGCCTTCCATCCTTTCTAAGGTGGGTAAAATGAGGACCCAGTTTGTGGGGGCAATAAGCTGACTTTGTATAAAATATACAAAAGTATGAAGGCTATTGCTTAACGCATTGTAAGCCGCCCTGAGTCTCCGGAGAAGGGCGGCATATAAATCAAATCAAATCAATAAATAAAATGTTTGTTTATTTATTTATTTATTTCACTTTGGTTTGTTTTTCATTTCGTTTATTTATTTCAACTAGTTTATTTTTTTATTTTAGTTACTTATTTAGACTGCTTTATTTGTAATTTTATTTGTTTGTTTTGACGGGTTTGTTCATTTATTTATTATGACAAGTTTGTTCATTTTTTAAAAATTTTGACTGGTTTATTTATCATTTATTTACTTATTTATTTTGACGGGTTCGTTTTTTTATTTTTTATTTATTTATTTTGACCGGTTTATTTATTTCTTTGCTTATTTATTTTGACTGGTTTATTATTTTTTTATTTATTTTGACAGGTTTAATATTGATTTATTTTTTATTTATTTATTTTCACGGATTTGTTTGTTTGTTTGTTTGCTTATTTATATCCCACTTTTTTTGTTTTTACAAATACAGGTAGTCATCGACTCCCAATAGTTCATTTAGTGACCATTCAAAATTACAATGGCACTGACAATAGTGACTTATGACTGTTTTTCACACTTACAACCATTGCAGTATCCCCATTGTCAAGTGAATAAAATTCAGACATTGACCATTGACTCACATTTATTACCGTTGTAGTGTCCCGGATTCATGGGATCCCCTTTTGCGACGTTCTAACAAGCAGTCAATGGGGAAGCCAGATTTATTTAGCAACCGTGTTACTAACATTAACAACTGCAGTGATTCACTTAACAACGGTAGCAAGAAAAGTCGTAAAATGGGGCAAAACCAATTTAACAAATGTCTCACTTAGATAAAAAAAAAAGCTGTTGGGCTCAGTTGTGGCCGTAAGCAGGGGTGAAATCCAGCAGGTTCTGACAGGCTCTGGAGAACTGATAGCGGAAACTTTGCGTAATTCGGAGAAGCAGCAAATGCCATTTTTGGCTGGCCCCAGAGTAGGGTGGGAATGGAGATTTTGTAGTATCCTTCCCCTGGAGTGGGGTGGGAATGGAGATTTTGCAGTATCCTTCCCCTGCCATGCCCACCAAGCCACACCACGCCCACCAAGCCACGCCCACAGAACCGGTAGTAAAAAAATTTGGATTTCACCACTGGTTGTTAAGTCAAGGGCTACCTGTATCTGCTTCCTAGAGTGGATTAAGATGCGCTACTATATAAAAATTTTAAATGAATAAATTTAAATATATAAACCCCCCAGGGAATCCAACCTAATACATTCCACCACATGACCATACATCTTCAGAACTACAAGTATTTATTTATTTATTTATTTATTTATTTTTTATTCAATTTGTATGCCGCCCTTCTCCGAAGACTCAGGGCGGCATACAAGTAGTCCTCGACTTACAACCACAACTGAGCCCAAGATTTATGTTGCTGAGTGAGACATTAAGCGAGTTTTGCCCCATTTTATGACTTTTTTTGCCACGCTTGTGAATCACTGCACTTGTTAACAGCACTGTTGTTTAATGAATCTGGTTTCTCAATTGACTATGCTTGTCAGAAGGTCGCGAAATGATGGTCGCTTGACCGCAGGATGCTGCAACCGTCCTAAATGTGGGTCAGTGGCCAAGCATCCGAACATAGTCGTCAGTCTGAAAAATGGTCATCCGTCACTTTTTTTCAGGGCCGTTGTAACTTTGAACGGTCACCAAATGAACGGTTGTAAGACGAGGACTACCTGTACAATATCTAACCCTGCCTGAGGTGGTGGTGGTGGTGGGGATATATTATGATGCTCTGTACAGGTAGTCCTCGATTTACAACATAGTGGCCCTGAAAAAAGTGACTAATTACCAGTTTTCAGACTGAACAACCATTACAGTTTCCCCGTGGTCACGTGATCAAAATTTGGTTGCTTGGCAACCAGTGCGTATTTATGATTGTTCCACTGTACGTGACCACCATTTGTAACCTTCCCAGCCGGCTTTTAATAAGCAAAATCAACGAGAGAAGCCAGATTTGCTTAACAACCACACGATTCACTTCAGAACGGCAGTGATTCACTTAACGACAGTAGCCAATGGTCATAAAATGAGGCACAACGCATTTAATGTTTGTCTTGCTTAAGAATGGAAACGTGGTTGGCCTCCATTGTGGTCAGGCCTGTCAAACTGGCGGCCTGCAGGCCGGATGTGTCCCACGCAGGCCACGCCCACCTCGGCTCCGCAAAGGCAAAAAAACCATCACGATACATCACATGATGCGATCGAGTCTGACACATGTGGTTGTAACTCAAGGACTACCTGTATCAACATTAGGTGATCCAGTTCATCCAACGTCGTTGTCTGATGCTTCTATTAAACCACAAAGGTCAACTAAATCAAACTAAAGGCGTTAAACAATCTCTCCCACCTCCCAACCTTTCTCTCTTTATCTTTCTCCACAGGAGACAACGAGGGGCCCGTGTTTCTGGCATGGTCATTGTTGACATCACCCTGTTGAGTGGCTTTCAGCCTGATGAGGTGGATCTTGCTCAGGTAACTCTTGACAAAGGGTTGTACTTCCCTTTAATAGCCATAGCACTTACACTTATATACCGCTTCACAGTGCTTTACAGTTCTCTCTAAGCGGTTTATAGAATCAGCGTATTGCCCCCAACAGTCTGTGTCCTCATTTTACCGACTTCGGAAGGATCGAACGTTGAGTCAACCTTGAGCCGGTCAGGATCGAACTGCTGGCAGTCGGCAGAATTAGCCTGCAATACTGCCTTCTAACCACTGTGCCACCACAGCTTTTAATAGCAATAGCACGTATTTCATTTCATTTTCATTTTATTAAATTTGTATACCGTCCTTCTCCTGGCAGGACTCAGGGCGATGAGTAGCCTGGATAAAACAGAACATTACAAAATTTAAAAAACAATTTAAAACATAGACTTAAATACCGCTTCACAATGCTTTACGGCCCTTTCTAAGCGGTTTACAGAGTCAGCCTCTTGCCTCCAACAGCCTGGGTCCTCATTTTACCCACCTCGGATGGATGGAAGGCTGAGTCAACCTTGAGCCAGTCAGGATTGAGGGAATCGAACTCCTGGCAATGTGAGCAGAGTTAGCCTGCAATACTGCATTCTAACCGCTGTGCCACCACAGCTCTTAATACTGGAAAAGTGTGGTTACTCATATCTACTTCCATGGCAGAAACTCTTGGATCTTGGAACTTGTCCCCATTTAGATGGGTGAAACAGAGACTAGAGGTGGAAACACTGAGAAAACAGGGCTTCTCCGAGTCCCTTGGGAATTGGGCGGCATAGAAATACGATTAATTAAATTAAATTAAATTACTGTTTCCTATCCACCGTTGAGCTTGGCAGAAAATTAAACCAGGCCTTTCCAAACTTGACAATTTAAAGACTTGTGGATTTCCACTCCCAGAATTCCTCAGCCGCATATTCTGGCTGGGGAATTCTGGGAGTTGAAGTCCACAAGTCTTAAAGTTGCCAAGTTGGGAGACCCCTGAGTTAAACTGATGTTACATCTTTGCCTATCATCTTGGTGTTGGAATAAGGTGAAAAATATCACTATCCTGCTTCAGTCACCTCTCTTCTGGCTCTCCGTTGGAGAGCGATGCCTGGATTTCAGGCCTCCGGGGCCTTTTTAAGTAAACCTATTGGTTACACCATCTGCTCTTGGCACCCTCCAGCTTTCCCAGTGTTGACAGCTGGCAGGAAAACATTAATCAACCGCAGGACCAATCGGTTTGGGAGATCTGCTTGCTTGATCTATTCCTTATGGCTTTTCCCTCCCTGCTGTCTCTGCAGCTGCAAGAGGTTCCTGACCAATACATCAACCACTGGGAGATTCAAGGACAACGGCTGCTCCTGTATTTTGACCAGGTGAGAAGATTTTCTACAAAACAATATAATCAGAGGGGTGGTTGGAGAAGGCAAGGCAGAGGGTTTTGTTGTTAGTTGCGAAGTTGTGTCCGACCCATCACGACCCCATGGACAACGTTCCTCCAGGCCTTCCTGTCCTCCACCATCCTCTGGAGTCCATTTAAGCTCACGCCTACTGCTTCAGTGACTCCATCAAGCCACCTCGTTCTCTGTCGTCCCCTTCTTCTTTTGCCTTCAATCGTTCCCAGCATTAGGCTCTTCTCCAGTGAGTCCTTCCTTCTCATTAGGTGGCCAAAGTATTTGAGTTTCGTCTTCAGGATCTGGCCTTCTATAGAGCAGTCAGGGTTGATCTCCTCTAGGACTGACCGGTTTGATCGCCTTGCAGTCCGAAGGACTCACAGGAGTCTTCTCCAGCACCATAGTTCAAAGGCCTCAATTCTTTGGCACTCAGCCTTCCTTATGGTCCAACTTTAACAGCCATACATTGCAACTGGGAACACCATAGCCTTGACTAGACGCACTTTAGGAAGAGTGGTATGGTGGAGCTCTTGCCTCACAATCAGGAGGCAGTGAGTTCGATCCTAGGTAGAGGCTGATATTTCTCTTTCTGGGCATGATGAGAATATATCTGCTTCAAAATTCCACATTGGCAACAGGAAGGGCATCTGGCCAGTAAACACTCAGCTCCATTCAGTTTCCCCAACTCCATCCCCCAAAGGATTTTGGGGTCATTAGACAACGGTTGGAGAAGGCACAGTTTTATTGACATGTTCATATGGACTTTGGAGTCCTTGGTGGTTTCAGAACTTGGTTTGCTTGAAGATGTTCCATTACCCAACTAAGGAACATCATCCATTGGGCAATGAGTTGTCTGCGAGCAAACAACCAAGCTCAGAGAGCACCAAGGATTCCCACAGTTCAACCCTGACCTGTATACACTCTCATCTGTTGAAAGCAGATGTCCTTCTCCACGTCTGCGTGGGAAGGGAAGCTAAAACACACAGGTTAGCCCTCAACTTATGACCATTCATTTAACAACTGTTCAAAGTTATGACGATCGTGAAAACAGGGACTTATGATTGGTCCTCACATCTAACAACCATTGTAGCATCTCTGCAGTCACATGATCAAACTTCAGGTGCTTGGCAACCATGCAGGGGTGCTATTCAGCAGGTTCTAACAGGTTCTGGAGAACTGATAGCGGAAATTTTGAGTAGTTCGGAGAACCAGCAAATACCACCTCTGGCTGGTCCCAGAGTGGAGTGGGAATGGGGATTTTGCAGTATCTTTCCCCTGGAGTCAGGTGGGAATGGAGATTTTGCAGTATCCTTCCCCAGGAGTGGGGTGGGAATGGAAATTTTGCAGTATCCTTCCCCTGCCATGCTCGCCAAGCCACACTATGTCCACCAAGCCACGCCCACAGAACCGGTAGTAAAAAAATTTGAATCCCACCACTGCAACCATGTATTTATAATGATTACGGCGTCCATAATTGTCATTTCCCAGTGGAGGCTTCTAACAAGAAAAGTCAAGAGGGAAAGCCAGATTCATATAACTACCACAATTCGCTTAACAACTGCAGCTAACAACTCACTTAATGGCTGCATGGCTTAGCAACAGAACTTCTATTCCAATTGTGGTTGTAAGTTGAAGACTACCTGTAAACCACGGATAGCTGCCTTTTTAGACAATGTGGTTCCTTCCAAAGGCTGGAGTCTTAATGTTGATCGTCCTTGTGATTTTTTTTCTGAAGCTAATCTTGGTTCATTGTCTCGAACCATTGTTTGTAAAAGTGCTTAATTGATGCCCAGCTTCATTTGCCTTCTCCAAGCAGCAGCCCCCCCTCCCCCCCCCATGTTGGACTATACATCCCATCATCCTCAGCCAGCACAGTTCTTGTTGATGCTGTCTGGAAATGACTGGAATTAACAGCCAACACGTCTGGAGTTCAGCACATTGGAGGGAGCTGAAATGCATATTACAAGGTAGTCCTTGTCTTACGACCACAACTGAGCCCAAAATGTGTGCTGCAAAGTGAAACATCAGTTAAGTGGACGTTGCCCCATTTTATGACTTTTCTTGCCACAGTTGTTAAGTGAATCACCACAATTGTTCAGTTAGTAACACTAACTTACGTGAATCTGGCTTCCCTATTGACTCTGCTTGTCAGAAGGTCGCAAAAAGGGATCACATGACCCCCGGACACTGCAACTGTCATAAAAATGAGTCAGTTGCCAAGTGTCCGAATTTTGATCATGTGACCATGGGGATACACTTGAAAGTGTGAAAAACAGCCGTAAGTCACTTTTTTCAGTGCCGTTGTAACTTTGAATGGTCACTAAATGAATTGTTGTAAGTCAAGGACTGCCTGTACATGGATCATCCAATTTGCCCCCGAATGGAGGATTGCATCCTAGATCACAGAAGAAAGGTAGAATATAACATTTTAAGTTGAAATATTTCTCTGTGTTTCCAGGCACCACAATCCGATCGTGAGTGTATCGCTTTCAGGGCTAAACAGATAGTATCTGTGGGAAAACTACAACCAGCCAGCGCCACTATCTATGACTTCTACGAACCCTGTAAGTCAAAGCAAACATCAGCTGAAGAGAGGGAGGGGGAGCTGGAGTGTCAGACACGTTGTGATGTCTCCAGAACAGGCATGACTAATTATTTGTAAAGACTGTTTCAAAAGGTATGCTAATTTTGTAGTACGGGCAGTCCTCGATGTACGACCACAATTGGGAGTAGAATTTCGGTCATAAATCGTGGCAGTCGTCAGTCAAGTCAGATCTGATTTTACAACAGTTTTTACAACAGTTGTTAAGTGAATCACTGGGGTCCTTAAGTGTGTCACACAGTCTATTAGTTTATTATTAGTCAATGTTAGTTTGTTAAAGCTAATACAGTTCTAGGCTGCATAAACAGGGATAGAATCAAGATCATGTGAAGTGTTAATACCACTTTATAATGTCTTGGTAAAGCCACACTTGGAATGCTGCATCCAGTTTTGGTGGCCACCATGTAAAAAAGATGTTGAGACTCTAGAAAGAGTTCAGAGAAGAGCAACAAAGATGATTAGGAGACTGGAGGCTAAGACATATAAAGAATGGTTGCTGGAATTGGGTATGTATATAGAGCCGAGGTGGCACAGTGGTTAGAGTGCAGAACTGCAGGCTACTTCAGCTGACTGCTAGCTGCAGTTCAGCAGATCGAATCTCACCAGGCTCAAGGCTTAGCCTTCCATCCTTCCAAGATGGGTAAAATGAGGACCCAGATTGTTGGGGGCAATATGCTGACATTTGTAAACCACTTAGAGAGGGCTGTAAAAGCACTATGAAGCAGTATATAAGTCTAAGTGCTATTGCTACGTCTAGTAGTTTAATGAAAAGAAGGACGAGGGGTAACATGATAGCAGTGTTCCGATATCTCAGGAGTTCACACAAAGAAGAGGGAGTCAAGCTATTCTCCAAAGCACCTGAAGGCAGGATAAGATGGAAAGTCATCAAGGAGAGAAGCAACCTAGAACCAAGGAAAAATTTCCTGACAGTTAGAACGATTAATCAGTGGAACAACTTGCCTCCAGATGTTGTAAATGCTCCAACACTGGAAGTTTTTAAGAAGAGATTGGACAACCATTTGTCTGAAATGCTATAGGTTTCCTATCTGAGCGGTGGGTCGGGGGTTGGATAGAAGACCTCTGAGGCCCCTTCCAACTCTGTTATTCTATTCTATTCTAAAGTCAATGGGGAAGCTTAACAACCATGTTACTAACTGAACAACCGCAGTGATTCCCTTAACGAATGTGGCAAGAAAAGTCATAAAATGGGGCAAAACCCACTTAACAAATTTTGGGCTCAATTGTGGTTGTAAGTTGAGGGCTACATGCGTTATGTTCCTCTGACTATTCTACTCTCCCTCTTCTAGATCAACGTTGCAGCATCTTCTACGGTGCTCCCAACAAGCCACAGTATGTGTCCGCATTGTGCTCAGATGATGTCTGCCAGTGTGCTGAAGGTAAAGCTAGCTGGACTTTAGATCAATGGTTTTAAGGTCTCTAAATTCAGAGGAACACTTGGGCACATGCCCTCCTCCCACCAAAGCACAAATGCAACCCAAGTTTACTTCCATATGATTAACTAGAAAGGTGATTTCCCAAGGATTATTTAAAATAATGCAGCTGATCTGCTGTCACCTGGAACTGGGTCTATGACAATTCATTGCAGCCAACTCACTCCGGTCAACTCACCATAGCCAACTCACAAAGGCCAACTTGCTGTGGGACAAGAGTGTTCTGTCCCCGTCTCACACACGCACACAAACAGTCAGCCAGGAGTTAATAAAACCAGCAGTCAGGAATTCCTTTGAGATAACAGAATTGGCAGCAACCCAGTAGCTGCCTGCCAAAGACTTTACTCACAAAGGGAGGTTTTTCTCCTCTGTCCGATACACCAAAATAAGTCCACAAAGCCAAAGAATTGTCAAGTCCAGTCCATAATAAATGCAAGGAGGGCATGTAACAAAGTTCCAGAAACGCAGTATGACTTGCTAGCTTTTCAGTTTTGTCCGTCACAAGGCCTGAATGGCTACCACACCCCCTTTTATCCCCTGTGGGGTGTGGTCCAGTGAATCAGCTTAATCTCTGGCACGCCTCTTTCTCTGCTGCGCGCGCTTATCTTTCCGACGCTGTCGGGGATCCAGCCAAGACTCATCTCCGTCGCTGTCTAACTGCGGCTGCTCGGAAGTGCCTGGCTCCTGGCCTATCTCTTGGCCTTTGGAGGACACCTGAGGCATTGCCAGAGAGGAGGGTCCTGGAGAGGGAGGCCTCGCCAACTCCCCTCCTTCACTTTCGGAGTGTTCTCCCTCTGATACGACAGGCTCGGGGGTCGGAGCCATAACAAAGAGTTAAACTGATATCAAAGAAATGCTGGAACAGAACCATTAAAGAAAGGATGCAAAAGGAGGGACAGAATGAAATCTGAATGACAACAATTATAAAAGAAGTTTTTATTTTATTTTAAATAATTAAATTGAATTGATAAATTGTCCTGCGATGAATTGACCCGCAGAGAGTTGCCCGTGGCGAGTTGTCCTATGGAGATTTGGCTGTGTTGAGTTGGCCGCAGCGAATTGGCCATGGAGAGTTGGCCACAGCAAGTTGACTGTGGCAAGTTGTCCCATTCCCCTTGGAACCACCTGGTAGCTGGACCAAGGATTGTCCGAATGCTTCTCCTTTCAATCAGGAATACATTTTTGAGGGTGACTTAAAGCACTATCGGGAATACAACTGAGGAAGGAGGAATCAAAATAATATTGAGCCTTTCTAGTAATTGCCAAACACGGAAATGAGGCTGTTCTTCTTATGGTACAGTCCTCCAACAGTCCTCCTGTGGCTGTACAACTTTAATAAGTGTGTTTTTTGGAACCTAATCATAGGTTTATGCATTGGTGGAAATGCTCTAGCCAAGGTTTGGTAGATGTCTGCATCACAACTGCCACCCCAGTCTTAAAATATCCATAGCCACTGTATTTGCTCCATGTACCAACGCTTAATAGTTAGAGTAACATTTCTGATGGTTGATGCCAACATAGCTACCATGTTTGAAAAGGGTCTTTGAGGATGTGAAAACAATACAAATGTCCTGTTGTTCTGTCCATTTTCTCCATTCTTTAATCATTAAAACATCTGTCTAAACTGCCATGTTCCTATCTAAAGAAATTAGATTGGTTTCTCAGCCATCTTGGACAGGGGTGGGTTCTGCTTACCTTTACTCCTGGTTCGCAACGGGAGTGCGCGCAGGTGCATGCTTTGCTCATGAAGCTTCTGCCCATACGCAGATCGTCCATTATGACGTCCGGGCAGGTGAGCGGAGCTTCCCGCCACTTTTACTACCAGTTCGCAAGAACCGGACAGAACCGGGAGCAATCCATCTTGGAGTTAGGTGCCAGATTCCCTTCCCTTTGATCAAAGGGATATCCAGGAATCAGACCATATTTCTTCTACCAAACAGGTGCCTGCCCACGTTTGAAGCGTACGCTGGAGGATGCAATCACAGAAGAGAACCGGATGAACTTTGCATGTTACAGTCCCCGTGTGCATTACGGTAAGAGCTGGGATTGGTCCTGGGAGCCTCACTCTCTGCGGCCTGTATATCTTGAACTGATTTTTTTTCTTCCCTGAAAAACCTGTAAATATTGCTTAGGCTCACATCTGTGAAGACCAATATCTCATCATTCAGTTCCTTGTGTCTTTCCCCTTCCTTCACATGGCCTCTTTTCATTTCTGAAAACATTTTGGTCAATATTGGCATGAGGGGAGCTGCCTAGTGATCAAACTGAGACTTGCAGTTTTGCAAAATCTCTCCCACCCCCTCACCACTTTCTTCTCTCTCTCTCTCTCTCCCTCCCTCCCTCCCTCCCTCCCTGTCTCCCCTATTGTTTCCATGGAGGAGATCATATGAAATTAAAAAATTAACCAAGTCACGCCCACCAAGCCACACCCACAGAACCAGTAGTAGAAAAATGTGGATTTCACCACTGCCTCAAATAAATAATTCAGCACTGCTTGCTAGACTCATTACTTAGCCGAACAAGGATTGGCAATGAAGGCCAAATTGTGTATGCCAACTATTGTCCTGCCGCCTCAGGGACAACACTTAGAATAACAGAGTTGGAAGGGACCTTGGAGATCCTCTAGTCCAACCCCCTGCTTAGGCAGGAAACCCTGCACCACTTCAGACTTGAATTTGATGATCTGGAAAAATCCCTAATTCTGACCATCAGTAGGGGAAAAGATGATGTTTTATGTCTTCTCTTTCTAGCGTTCCTGGTTCGAGTGGAGCGCGAGAGCCAAGAAAGCGCCTTCCGGGTCTATGAAGTTAAAATCAAGGAGCCCCTGCAATTCAGTGAGTAGCCTCCCTTTTATGGGGGTTTTGTTGCCTCAGTGTTACTACTGTAGGACATGATCCGGCTGAACTGAAGGGAGGGGTCAAACACGTCATCAGTCTTGAATCCCTGCGCACCCACAAGAGATCTAAGTCCATCCCACCATCAGACTGGCCCCAGCTTACCCCCTAGGAAAGAATGACTCTCTAAACCCATAAGGTTTAGAGAAAAGATACTTTTACTAGAGATGCTGAGTGCAGCATGGATGAAGCAAGCTGTGAAGAAAAACCGTGTGAAAATCATATACAGGTAGTCCTTGCTTTACAACGGTTCATTTAGTGACCAAAGTTATAACGTCACTGAAAAAAATGATCATTTTTCATACTTAAGCATCCCCGTGGTCACATGATCAAAATTCAGACCGTTTGGCAACTGACTCATATTTATGACGGTTGCAGTGACCCCCTTTGTGAACCCCTTTTTGTGACTTCTGACAAGCAAAGTCGATGGGGAAGCCAGATTCATTTCACAACCGGGTTACTAACCTAATAACGGCAGTGATTGATTTAACAGCTGTGGCAAGAGAGGTTGTAAAATGGGGAAAACTCGCTTAACTGTCTCGCTTAACAACAGAAATTTTGGGCTCAATTGCAGTGGTAAGTCAAGGTCTACCTGTAGAAATAGGGCCAGTGGAAAAGCACACCACCTTGTTAGATGCCTTCATATCAGGGGTGGGTCCTACTTACCTTTACTACCGGTTTGGAACGGGACCATGCGCGCAAACTTGCTTCACACGCATGCACTTGTGCTCTTCTGCACATGTGCAGAAGCGTTCTGATGATGTCGGGGTCGGTGGGCGGAGCCTCCCGCTGGTTTTACTACCGGTTCCATAGAACCAGTGCGAACCAAGGGCAACCCACCACTGCTTCATGTATTTTTTGTTTCAGATTTTCAACCATAGATTTCTTTCTCTCTGTAGCTACGGATTCCAGAATTGAAGTCGGCCAGATCCGTCGCTTTGTGGTTCGGTCCGCTTGCAAGACCCGCTTGGCTGCAGGCAAAGAATATTTGTTGATGGGACGTGACGGGGAAACTCGTGATTCAAATGACCGGTAAGTTGGGAAACAAGAAAGGGAAATTCGGTGTGTAGTATGTTGTTAGAAAGACAGGAGGGGCAAATGCAGAAGTGTGCAGTTAGAAGGCCTTGACACGTCTGGTCATGGAGAAGGGAGTACATGTAAGCATAACAACAACAACAACATTTCAAATAAAGTATTGTTATATAATAATAGTGACAGTCTTGAACTAATTACGTAATATTAAGATCACCATTGTGCTATTACTCTTGTGTGGGTATGTTTATATATTGATAAAAGGAAATGAGACAAAGCAAATTTACCAAAAATTAAAATACCTTAAAAACAGAAAAGGAAAAAGGCAGTAATAATAAGAAAAACTACTCATTCTGACTCCCTATTTCTGTAGATTAGCTAGATAGGTGAACGCTAGAATGATGGATGGATGGATGGATGGATGGATGGAGAGAGAGAGATGATAGCTATAGAGATAGAGATAGATAGATAGATAGATAGATAGATAGAGAGAGAGAGAGAGAGATAAATAGATAAATAGATAAATAGATAAATAGATAAATAGATAAA
>WNWU01000339.1:324737-335306 GCA_012654045.1 Ptyas mucosa | reverse complement strand
TTATTTATTATTTATTATTTATTATTTATTATTTATTATTTATTATTCATTTATTAAGACAAACAAACATTTAGTATATCATTCATTTCTTCCATGTGACATTCCGGTGTTATCTTCAGAAGTTTCTCCTCTTCTGTCTTCAATCTCACCAAATCCATTACAAAGATTTTCCACTAATATATTATTCTCATTACAACCAATTTTTTAAATCTCTTTTAAAAACTTACTTGTATCTCTTTTCTAACCAATAGTAAAATTTATTCCATATCTTAAAATATTCTGTATCTTCTCTTTCCTGTATCATCATAGTTAATCTATTCATTTCTGCACAATCTAAGATTTTTTAAAATTACTCCTCCCTGCGAAGGTATATTTTCTGCTTTCCACTTTTGTGCATAAACAATCCTTGCTGCTGTTATTACATGTATAATCAAATATATATTATCTTTACTAGTTTTCTCTGGTATGATACCCAATAGGAATAGCTCTGGTTTTAAATCTATACGTTGCTGTATCATTTCCTCCATCCATAACATAATTTTATTCCAATAGTTTTTCGCTTCAGGACATGTCCACCACATATGGCAATATGAACCTGGTAACTGGTGACGTTTCCAACATTTAGCTCAGTGGTGGGATTCAAATAATTGGACAACTTGTTCTCTACCCTAATGACCAGCTGGGTAGGCGTGGCTCAGTGGTCATGTGACCATGTCAGCATGGCCAACTCAACATCACTCAGGTCGATGGGTGCTTTGCCTTAGCTGTTACAATGTAAAAAGGGTTAACCAGAGAGGCAGTTTCTGTAAGCAGGGCAATAAAGATTAGGCTAGAAACAACACCAGAATGTTGTAATTCCTTACAGGATTAGCCCTGTAAAGTGGAAAAAAACAAAATAAGATTTCTTCCAACAACCAGTTCTCCGAACTGCTTAGAAAGTTAACTATAGGTTCTCCCGAATAGGTGCGAACTGGCTTAATCCCACCACTGATTTAGCTGATTTATCTTTAAACATTTTTGCAATTGGCTCATATTTATGACGGTTGCAATGTCCTGGGGTCACGTGATCACCTTTTGTGACCTTCTGATGAGCAAATTCAATGGGGAAGCCAGATTCACTTAACAACCATGTCACTAACCTAACAACTGCAGTGAATCACTTGACAACCATAGCAAGAAAGGTTATAAAATGGGACAAAACTCACTTAACTGTCTCGCTTAGCAACAGAAACATTGGGCTCAATTGTGATATTGTAAGTTGAGGACTACCTACCTGTATGCAGGTTCCCACCTGTTTGTGTCCTTCAGCACGATGCAGTTTGGGTCTCACCGGCTCAAGGTTAACTCAGCCTTCCATCCTTTGCATTGTGATTTTTAGTTCTGATTTACAGGGTATTTTTAAAATCCTCGTGCAGTTTTCACTGTTAATAACATCACTTTCATACAAGAAGCAACAGGTTGAACGTGGTTGCGTGTAGGAATGTTAGCTTTCAACATATTCACATCATCATCTGAGATACAAAACATAGCAGAAGTCTCCAAACAAGCTCTCCAGCTGTATTCAACGGATATACTTCTTATCCTAGCATTTTATCTAATAGGATTTTGTTTCAATCTTGAATGTATTTCCTCTCTGTTGCAATTTATAGATGGTTTAAAATCTTCTTGAAAATTAAAACTGCACAAGAATATTATACCCTATTTATCCTGTCCATTTTGAACCCAGATGATGGATTTGGGAATTATATGCCAGAGTCAACTTGCTGGAGCAGCTCGTAAACTCTGCATCAATCTGGGTCCTCATTTTACTGACCTCGGAAGGATGGAAGGCTGAATCAATCTTGAGCCGGTGAGAATCGAACTGCTGGCAGTCAGCAGAATTAGCCTGCAATACTGCATTCTAGCCACTGCGCCACCACGGTTCATAATTGACTTTGTATGGGCTTTGATTCCCAGAATTCCCCAGAAGCGCAACCATCGTTAAAATGGATTTTGGGAGCTGAAGTTCATTGTACAAGAAGATCAGTTGGAGAAGGTTGCTGTATCACACCCACTTGTTTCCCTGCAGAGAAAAAAATATTCCTTTTTCACATTAGCTGGCTGAGGACTTTCTGGGAGCTGAAGTCCACACATCTTAAAGTTACTAGGTTTGAAAAACACTGGTGTAAGGGATAAGAGATCCTAACAGACTTTTATGATCTGGAACAATGTTTCTCAACCTTGGTAACATTATGTTGTGTGGACTTCAACTCCCAGAATTCCCCAGCCAGCATCCCGGTTACAGAATTCTAGGAATTGGAAGTCCACACAGTTGCTAAGTTTGAAATGCACCGCACTGCACTAGAGGGATTTTGCTGGCTTGCGAACTCTGGGAGTTGAAGTCCACACATCTTAAGGTTGCCAAGCTTAAGAAACATTATTCTAAAGCTACCTCCAGTCTTGTATGACCATTGACCATACTGGTTTGGGGCCAAATACCTGGAAGGCCACCTCAAGCTTCTCTCCTGTTCTTCCCAGATCAGAGATGAGCAACTTTTTTTAGACTGGGATGCAGACGGAGTGGCTGCGTATTTATCATTCTGAGGACAACTCTCCAAAGTTATAGCTGGACCTACAACAGACACTCACAGCTGACTTGTCACAAGACCCTCACTTGACACACCCACACCTGAAGCCAGTGGTGGGATTCAAGTAATTTAACAACCAGTTCTCTGCCCTAATGATTTCTTCCAACAACCAGTTTGCCAAACTGCTCAGAAAGTTAACAACTGGTTCTCCCGAAGGGGTGCGAACTGGCTGAATCCCACCACTGCCTGAAGCCCTTATAAACAGAACACTGACATTCCCTAAATTCGTGATGGCGAACCTATGGCACGGGTGCCACAGGTGGCACGCGGAGCCATATTGGTGGGCACGCGAGTGTTACCCTAGCTGAGCTCCAGCACGCATGTGCGTGCTGGCCAACTGATTTTCAGGCCTTCCAGTCCCACTGGAAGTCAGGAAACTAGCTATTTCTGGCCTCAGGAAGGCCTCTGGGAGGATGGGGAAGGCTGTTTTTGCCCTCCCCAGGCTCCTAGAAAGCCTCTGGAGCCTGGGGAGGGGGAAAAACGGGCCTACCGGGCCCACCATGCCATCGTGTGCCAAAAGCAGGGGGAAGTGGGGGGGGTCACCTGCACATGTGCAGGAGGGCGGGGCGCATTGAATTATGGATGTGGGCACCTGTACCCACGATCCCCCCCGCTCCCCCCGCTTTTGGCACGCGATGGCAAAAAGGTTAGCCATCACTGCCCTAAATTCTGCTGATGATGTTATCTAGCCTGGTAACGAAAGGTTCGGAAACCAACCCACAAGCTCGAAGAACGGACCTTTATCCTCATGTCTTAATTTGTCTCCATTTAAACGGACTTCAAACTAGATACTCCTGACAAAATTACACCTTATAATGCTACTAAGAAATATCCCCTTCTGGGAGTATCTGGGGCTTTCCAGAGCAACTGATTTGCAACTTAATTTAGATCAGTGCTTTTCAAAGTTGGCGGGGGAATTGGGTTTGAAAAACGCTGATTTAACTGGTCTCCTTTGCTTCCTAAGAGCGTTCAACTTTTGATATTTCATATAATTTCAGACAAGGAGTTAGCTCTTTCTTCTGTCATTATCTCGTTGATAATGTCAAAACATTACCTCAGCTGACTTCACAAAACACATTAAACCTTAATGGGAATAATGTGGTTTTGCCTTCACACGTTGTTCGAACCCATCCAAGTGCACTTTATTCAATAATCTGTGATTATGGAAACAAAGGCTTAGTTCAAAACCCTAAATCAAATCATGTGGAATGTTTGTAAACATGCCGTGACCTCAAAGCAACTTTTTATACCTATGCTGGTCAGGTTCTCTCAATATATTGCATCAAAACATGATTTGTTTGTGTGTGACTTGTCCTGATGAGCTAAATCATTCGTCATGATTTCTAAAGTCTGGATTATGTCTGTGGGTAAAAACAACAGTTTTTATTTTGTTCCATAAACCACGGTCCAAGAAACAATGGCTTAAACAATGCTTGAAAGCAGACAGAATGTTTGTATTTCATTGTCTCAAAGCAGCCTTGTCTGCATTTATATTATAAAAACAGTTGTTAACTGTAGCTCCTAATAGCCAGGTGGTTTTCATCTTACTTTTCCTGCAAATAATTTGGCTTTTTCTTGCAAACTTGTCAGATCTATGAAGCTGTCAGGAAAAAAACTAGTAGCAGACAGCAGGCCTGTGTTCTTCCAGATTTTCTTAAAAAGCCATAAATTTCAAAAGGTGTCAAAATTCTCAGGAGACAGAATGGACCATTCCATTTTGGAAAGGAGGCAGGCAGTACCATCTTAATGTTCCCTTAGGTAAAACATTCCTATCCTCAGCCAGTTTCATTTTTTGCTAACACTTTTCCCCCCCTTATTTTCTATAAACTGCCTTTCATAAATACCCCACCTTCTCTATCTGTGCTCTGAGATATTCTACTCACTTCTGGATTTCCGTCACATAAATCCTTGCTGAATTTGTTTTCCAACCTGCAGGGGAAATGACTGCAGTATTTTACGAGACCTCTTAAAAAAATACGATCCCTGATTGCAGTGACATTTGATCCTTTGTTTGCTCCCAATTTTGCTGCAGGAGAAAATATATATCTTAGAGGAACTGAGAGGCTTTATAGCCGTGATGGCGAACCTATGGCACGTATGCCACAGGTGGCATGCA
Source organism: Ptyas mucosa (assembly GCA_012654045.1). Lineage (NCBI taxonomy): Eukaryota > Metazoa > Chordata > Lepidosauria > Squamata > Colubridae > Ptyas > Ptyas mucosa. The sequence goes on along the minus strand of WNWU01000339.1, from coordinate 330,563 downwards.
GAGCCTTCTCCGCAAGCACGTGAGCCGTCACCCAGCTCAGCTCCAGCACACTGGCCATCTGAATTTCAGGTCTCAGGAGACGCGTGTGTATGGGTGGGATGTGTGCGGAGACATGCATTGCATTATAACCCAGTGCAGGGCAGTGATGGGTTCCTCCCGGTTCGGCCCGGTTCGGCTGAGCCGGTAGCTGTGACGATATGACTGCACCGAACCGGTTCTCTTTGTTCGGGAGCTGGGCCCTCCCGCCCCGCCTGTGTTATTCTTACCTTTTATTTGGCCCCGCCCCCTATCTATTTGCTGCCTCCTGAGTCCTAGCTGATGGCTAGAAAGAAAAAAAACTGTTTAAACTCTTGATGCGGGACTTCAAAGGGCCGCCCTACAACTGATCAATGTTAAAAGGCAATGTGGTGGTAGACCAGTGCCTCCAAAAACAAATGGGTAGACCGGAATGCTCGAAAAACAAATGGGTAGACTGGGACTCTCCAAGAACAAATGGATAGACCGGTACAGCTCTGCAAGCAGTTAAAAGCCTGGTAGACCAGTACCTCTGCTAAATCCTGTCCAGTACCATCCTGTCACATGACCATCAAGCCACGCCCACAAAATAAGCCACGCCCACAGAACCGGTAGTAAAAAAATTTAGAACCCACCCCTGGTGCAAGGAGGCCTACTAGGCCCAAAACGGGGCATAGGAGGGTGCAGCATGCCCCCCGTGGCCCATTTTTGCTCCCAGGAGGCTGCAGGGAGGCCTACTACTACTATGCATGGGGAGCACAGGGGGGTGGGGGGGGTTGCATGCACAGGGTGTGCAGGGGGGTGTAATATGTGCATTGCATTATGGGTGTGGATACACTTTCAGCACGCGACAACAAAAAGGTTAGCCATCACTACTATATAGCATTCTGGAACAGTTTCTATTCCAGTGTTTCTCAACCTTGGCAACTTTAAGATACATGGACTTCAATTCCCAGAATTCTTCTGCCAGCCATGCTAGCAGAAGATTTCTGGAATTTTAAGTTTACATATCTTAAGTTGGGAGGGGAGGAGAGGGAGGGGGGGGGAGAGAGAGAGAGTCAGTCAGTCAGTCAGTCAGTCAACTTGGATTTACAAGTAGTCCTCAATTTATGACAAAATTTGACCCCAAAATTTATGTTGCTAAGCGAGACATTTGTTAAATGACTTTTGCCCCATTTTACCTTTCTTGCCACAGTTGTTAAATGAATCACTGCAGTTGTTAAATTAGTAACGTGTGTTATGTGAATCTTGTTGACCCATTGACTTTACTTGTCAGAAGGTTGCAAAAGGAGATCACGTGATCCCAGGATACTGCAGTCATCCTAAATATGAGAGTCAGTGGCCAACGGTCTGAATTTCGATCACGTGACATGATGCTGCAACGGTTATAAGTGTGAAAAATGGTCCTAGGTCACTTCTTTCAGTGATGTTGTAACTTTGAACGGTCACTAAATGAACTGTTGTAAGTCGAGGAGTACCTGTGTTGGTTAAAGACACCAGGAGATGGTGTCTAATTTTAATCCTACCTTAGGCACAAAGACAGCCCCCCCTCTCTCTCAGCCTGAGGAAGAAAGCAGCAAGGGCAAAGCATTTTTGAAAATCTTGCCAAGAAAATTGCAAGGAAGTCCAGGAGTCAAAAGAGGGAAACACACAAGACACACACACACACACACACACACACACACACACACACACACAGAGAGAGAGAGAGCTTTTTGGTATCTCCCTGAGGGATATTTTGGCACAGATTTTATGCTATGGGTTTGTGCATGTATGTTAGTGGTTCAGCAGTTTTAAGAAAAGACAAAAAGGCACACCTCCTGCAGCAGCCTTTTGGAACGGAATCCAAAATGTATACAACCCACTCCACTGTAAAAATGCTAATTTAATAACAGAGTAACAGAGTTGGAAGGGACCTTGGAGGTCTTCTAGTCCAACCCTCTGCTCAGGCAGAAAGCCCTATACCCGTGATGGCGAACCTATGGCATGCGTGCCAGAGGAGGCACACAAAGTCCTCTCTGTGGGCATGCACGCCAGCTGCTCTTCTGGTTTCCAGCCATCTGGTATTCCCAGGTGCCTGAGTGCCGGAAAATGGCCTGAAAACACCCAAAAACCAGGCCATTTTGGGGGCATTTCTGGGTCGTTTTCAGGCCATTTTCCAGACCATTTTCAGGCTGTTTTTGGCTCCAAATAGCCAGAAAACAGCCTGAAAACAGCCGAAAACTGCCCGAAAATGGCCAAAAAAACAGGCATACATGTGCCAGCCAGCTGGTCTTTGAGTTTCCCGCAGGGGTGAAATCCAGCAGGTTCTGACAGGTTCTGGAGAACTGGTAGCAGAAATTTTGAGTAGTTCGGAGAACCGGCAAATACCACCTCTAGCTGGCCCCAGAGTGGGGTGGGAATGGAGATTTTGCAATATCCTTCCCCCAGGAGTGGGGAGGGAATGGGGATTTTGCAGTATTGTTCCCCTAGAGTGATTGGAATCAGTAGTGGGATTCAGCCAGTTCGCACCACTTTGGGAGAACTGATTGTTAATTTTCTGAGCAGTTTGGTGAACTGGTTATTGGAAGAAATCATTAGGGTAGAGAACCGGTTGTTAAATTATTTGAATCCCACCACTGGTTGGAATGGAGATTTTGCAGTATCCTTCCCCTGCCACACCCACCAAGCCATGCCCACAGAACCGGTAGTAAAAAAAATTGGATTTCACCACTGGTTTCCAGTGCTCCAGCGTGTGCATATGCACGCACATGCATGCACATCCCGGTATGGGCACTCAGTCCCAAAAAGGTTTGTCGTCACTGCCCTCTCCCCTTTTTAAATGTTAAAATCCTGCTCACCACACTTCAGGTGTGAGAACTTCTTTTTTAAAGTGCATTACATAATTAGAAAGTGACAGTGCCACACCCCTCTATTTTTGGAGGAAATGGGTTATGTGATTTAAAAACAAAACAGGAAGTAAGAAAAGGGAGTAAGTTGCAATTTTGTTAGCGCCTCTTAGTATCACCACAGAATGTTTGGCACTGAGTTTAAGCTAATGTGAACAATTATAAATACACTTCTAAAATCTTTATTGTATTATATTTTTAAAAGCATTTAAAGAGTTTATATAAACCTGTCTTTTTTTCTCCAAAAGGATAAGAATTGGAAACATCTTTTGATTCTTGATTTTTTTTTAAAAAAAGGGACAATAAAAACAATTACAGGTAGGCCTCAATTTACAACATTTCATTTAGTGACCGTTCAAAGTTACGACAGCACTGAAAAAAGTGACTTATGACCTTTTTTCATTCTTACGACCGTTGCAGCATCCCCACGGTCACACGATCCAAATTCAGATGCTTTCAAACTGATTCATATTTATGTCAGTTGCAGTATTCTGGGGTCAAGTGATCCTTTTTTGTGACCTTCTGACAAGCAAAGTCAATGGGAAATCCCAATTCATTTAACAACTGGGCGACTAACTTAACAACAGCAATGATTCACTTTAACAATTGTTGCAAGAAAAGTCGTAAAATAGGGCAAAACGCATTATACCAATGTCTAATTCAGCAAAATAAATTTTGAGCTCAGTTGTGGTCGTAAACTCAAGGACTACTTGTCTTTATGTTCTAGGCTCCTGAACTGCTTGATATCAAATATTATACAAACAGGAGTCTGTAGAGATTCTCAGTCATCCAGGTCATGGTTGTCCCAAAGGTGCTTTTTCAGGAGGCAACTGGACTTTGTTTTTTCTTTTGAAGATGTTTCACAATCCTTCATATAAGTATTCCCAGACTTGTATATTTTCCTTTCGTCAGCAGGTGCCGCTCTCAACTTAAACTTGACACTAATCAATCTAATTTTAGTCTTTCCATTGTGAATTTTTATTGTAGTTCAATTATAGAAGCAGGATAAGTTTTTAAATAGATAATTCCAGCATTTTAAAATGCCTTCCCATTACCACACCTTCCCAGTTTAAGAGTCCAATTTTCTGTATTTTTAAAGATTTATTGTTTTTCTCTCTTTGCGTCTTTTTCTTCCGGTCTGGTATTTTTCTCAGAATGCTTGATCGCTGCTTTAACAAATAATTCTAAATCATTCCATGGGGTTAGGTTTTAAGCAAAAAGGAATCCTCTCCCCCAGTTCCAGTCACTGTTCACCTACTTTGCTCTAGCACCAATAACAATTGTTGTCCCAGCTTCGTGGCAGCCATCTTTAGGCTGCCTCTTCTCCTTGCCGTGGCTGAGAGGGAAAATCTCTCTCAGAGATTCATCTAAGAAGCTTCCTCAGCTCTGACTGGATGGTGGGGAATGGAAGGGTTTACTGTATATTCCTTGCAGGCAGCTGGTCATTTCCATCCTTTTTGAGGGTCATTGAAGCACTTGGATGTTTATCTGTGTTTATCTGGAGCTGAAGAAGCTTATTGGATGAGAAGTGAAAGGTCTTCAAAGAAAAAACAAGAAAGTCCGGTTGCCTCCTGAAAAAGCACCTTTGGAATATACAAATAGGACTCTGATTGTTAACTAACTTCTTTGCTCCTGCCGGGATCCTAATGGGGAACTGGTGCTTTCTTTCATATTTTCAGGAGCATCTTCTCACATCTGGATTACGTTTTTTTTCAAACCATGTCCATAATTTGGACCCAGATCAACCATCAAGGGGAAGGCTTTGGGGTAGAAGTAGGTGGGAGGTCAAAATAATCAAGACAGCCACTGGCATTTTTGACTTTTGAGCAGAAAAGAAGGCTAGCATCAGCAACAACTGTGGGTCTATCACTCCCCAGATTTTGAAGTAATTATGTTACTGCCAAAAAAATTGGTTCATTACTGCTACAAAGAAACAGCTTTCTGATCTGAATTGCAAGGCTTCAATTTAAACTCCAGTGCTGAAATAGTAACATTTTCTCCATCTTGGCTTTCAACTTGTCCCTTTTGCAATAAGTAGAGATAGACACAGTGGCTGTGAACATTATCTATGCCTAACAAATGTGTGTTAATTCATGCTAAATAATATGGAAGGGCAGCTATTGTCCTGTCTCAGATCTGCTTTTCTGAAGAAGAATGAAGAATATAGAATTTACACAGGACTTTGGTTAATACCAGGCCTTAACTAAGCAAATCTACCATTTTTCTATGGTAGAAAAACGCTCTTGCAGGTTATCATCCACCCATTTAAAAAAAAAAATTATTAAAAAAATTTATAAAGTGAAAACAATATAAATTTTAAAACGAATGCAAAAACAGAAGTGATGCAGTAATAGAAAAGAAATTAAAAAAGAGAAAAGGGGGGGGAGATATAAAGGAATGGCTTCCAATCTTCTGTATAGCAGTTACAAATGCATTGACTGTATATTTCATGGAATGGAATGGAATGGAATTAGAATGGAATGAAAATGGAACAGGAATGGAACAGGAACAGGAACAGGAACAAGAGTAGAGTAGAGTAGAGTAGAGTAGAGTAGAGTAGAGTAGAGTAGAGCAGAATCTGAGGTGGTATTCAGCAGGTTCTGACCAGTTCTGAAGAACCGGAAGTGGAAATTTTGAGGAGTTCAGAGAACCGGTAAATGCCACCTCTGACTGGTCCCGCCTCCATCTATTCTCTGCCTCTTGAGTCCCAGCTGATCGGGAGGAAATGTGGATTTTGCAGTATCCTTCCCCTGGAGTGGGGAGGGAATGGAGATTTTACTGTATCCTTCCCCTGGAGTGGGGAGAGAATATAATAGAATAGAATAGGTGGAATGGAATAGGAATAGGAATAGGAATAGGAATAGGAATAAGAATAAGAATAAGAATAAGAATAAGAATAAGAATAAGAATAAGAATAAGAATA
>WNWU01000339.1:289973-310833 GCA_012654045.1 Ptyas mucosa | reverse complement strand
CCCCTGCCATAAAACATAATTCATTGTTCAGACTGATTGAAATTGAATGTTCCTAGGATTAAATCCCCACTGTTTTTAGGGAAATGTTGCACCTTCTATAGTTTCTCCTGTATTAATGAGGTAAAATGGAGAAAAAAATTATCTCTGCAATGAACGTGTGGAGTGGGGCTAAAGCCAGTTCATTTTCCCATCTCTTTTCTAAGACAGATTCATACTCTGCTGGATTTATATTTGAATTTTATCCAAATGTGACTTTTGTGTGTGCAGTGGGTTGATACTTTGAATGTGTAGATCAATGTTACTTAACCCCAGGAACCGTAAGATATGTGGACTCTGACTCCCAGAATTCCTTAGCCAACCATGGCTGTTTGGGGAATGCTGGGAATTGAAGTCCACACATCTTAAAAGTTACCAAGCTAAGGAACACTGCTATAGATGGTATAGCCAAAGCTCTTGACACGTTCTTTCTGTGGATAGCAAAAAAGACCTTCATGCTCACAGCAGAAGCTGTTGCTTTGTGGCACCTCCTGGAATGTTCATATGACCACACAATGTTGTAAGGTCACATGGTCAGTCCAGGAAGTGCTTAAAGGAGAAATGCTCTTGAAGGACCTGTGAGAAGTCCTGACCTTCTGGGATGAGTTGGATGGGGTTTTGCGCTTTTGGAAAAAAGATAGGATATAAACTAGACTTGGCTTCTCTTAGTGTTTATCCTACTATAGTTTTCTGGAAGTGAGAAACATTTATTTGTTTGTTCTTTGGTGGCGTGATTCATGGGTCAATTCTTTTACAGCCCAATTTCACATCTCATGTTAATATGCACCTTTAATTTGCTGTATGGCCAATTTAAAACTGATACTTCCAGATAAATAAATGTTAGCTGATTAATTCATTGGTGAAAACAAAATCTTTCAGCTCTTTATACATCTTAAATAATGAAGGCTGGGAATTAAAAATGGTTTTGTTTTGTATTTCTAGTTGATAGTTTTGGAACAGTGTTGTATGGACTTGGGCTCAAAGGCCTTGGGTGTGTGACTCCCAGAGACTTTGTTATACCAAAGTGACATTTTTTTAAAAAAAAATTAACATCAGAAGAAAACAGTGTGGATAAAATGATTTTTTAAAATCAGATTTTTTAAATTTAAATCGATTTTTTAAATTTTTATCAAATTTATTTTAATGCTTTTGGAGTAAAAATCTATCTAAAGATAGTTTTCTATTTAAGATACATTCATAATTTAGTTTATTCAGCGTGAAATGGAGCTTAGTTATGTGGCATGAGGCTGTATATTCTGCAATATTGGGACTGTCAGTGAGTCAACAGCGGGTCAGAGGAGGAGCCGCTGCGGGACAGAGATGACAGTTGCTCTTTAAAAAATATGATTTAAACCAAGCTGATTTAAATCAAGCCTTTTTTACTAGTGATTTAAATTGTGATTTAAATCGACTTGATTAAAATCAAATCCACCCTGGAGGAAAATGAGTAAGATACGACTAAGAAGCAATTATATTAATACCGTATTTCCCCGAAAATAAGACCCTGTCTTATATTTTTTGAACCCCGAAATAAGCACTTGGCCTAATTTTTGGGGAGGTTTTATTATTTTGGGGTGTGCGGAGCAAAATGGGGCTCCTCTTGCCGTCTTACCTGATTTCCAGCTCTGTCTCCCTAAGCCTAACCAGAGGAAATGGCGGGGACCGGCTGCACATCCGGTTAAATATTTTCAGGGAGGGCTTATTTTCGGAGAAACACGGTAATACATTTTCTGTGTGAGCTAGATAGGTAGTTCCTAAATACGATAAATAAATAAAGATGAAATCGAAATAACATTGATGGTGGTTCCGACCATCATCCATCTTGCATTGAGTCAGAACTTGAATTGTTCTTATTCCCTCCCCTTATCCTGCTCCTAATTTCCAGGGTTTGTGTCGTCCCATGATGCGGTCATATGTTTCTCAGAAGCAAAGTGAGCTTTGTTGATCGGGCGCAAAGACCCCTCTCGAAAGAAGCCATGCAGGACAGCTATCAGAATGTCATGGCGCTGGGTAAGAATCCATAGTCATCCCATGCAAGGACCTTTTACGTGCTGTCTCCTGGCATGAGAATCGCCCTGTGCTGCCATCCACTATTTTATACAGGTAGTCCTCGACTTACGACCACAATGAAGCCCCCAAATTTCTGTTTGTTTAGTGAAACATGTGTGAAGTGCATTTTGCCCCATTTTAACCACCTTCCTCGCCCACAAGTGGGAATCGCTGCAGTTGATAAGTCAGTAACTCGGTTGTTAAGTGAATCTGGCTTCCCCATTGTAAGAAGGTCGCAAAAGGGGATCACATGACCCTGGGTCATAAATATGAATCAGAATTGCCAAGCATCTGAATTTTGATCACACGATCCTGGGGGAAGCTGCAAAGGTCCTAACTGTGAAAATCGGTCGTAAGTTACATTTTTCAGTGCCGTTGTAACTTTGAACGGTCACTAAATGAACTGTTGTAAGTCGAGGGCTACCTGTACCTCCCTATCTGTGTGCATAATCTTAGGGGATAGTCTGCATAATGTGATTGGCGCTGAAAGCTGGGAATAGCGTTCCCTGAGGGGTATGGTGTTGTACTCCTAGGAGTACAAATAGGGCACTATTAAGACAAGACTCAACAACAATTAACTCCTGTTAGTGTGGTGTTTCTCAACCGTGGCGATATTAAGAGTCCCCTGCAGATTTTACTCTGCTAGTCGTTGCCGACAATAGGGGTCAGTGCTCATCTCCGTTTCAAGGTCTTTCAGCCAGGGTTGTCTGAAAATGTTTCCGCGGTCATGCGGCCAGCTTGACATCACAGAGCGCTGTTATCATCCCACCGAAATGGTACCTATTTATCTATTCGCATTTGCATGCTTTCGAACAGCTAGGTTGGCAGGAGCTGAGGCAAGGATGGGAGCTCACCCCGTCCGTGGTGCTCGGGTCTTGAACCTGGACTGCTGGCTTTCCAGCTGACAAAGCCCAGAGTCTTAACTACTGAGCCACGGCACCGCTCCAATATTATGATGGGTGAACTTCAACTCCCAGAGTTCGTCAGCCAGCACATTGGCTGGAGAATGTTGGGAGGTGAAGTCCATCCATCTTAATGTTGCCGAGGTTGAGAAACTGTCTTGGAACATTCTGGTTTCCGCCAGAATGCTCGTCAGGAATGATGGGAACAGAGCCTCCACATTCTGGAGGACCATGGCTTCTTTTAAGTCTAGATCAGAATCCCTGACAAACAAATTGCATTTAGATTTTTAACCCAAAGGACATCTTATCCGCAGGGTCTATTTTCTTCATTTTTGGCCTTCTCTCTTTTTACACAAGCCTTCCCAAGCTTTTGAGACGATAGCATGGGAGTTTGCACTGGGTTCCTTTATTGCTGATAGAAGACAAGATCTTCTGTGGTTGTTTTTTGTAATTTATATGTTGCGTTCAATTTGAATGGTTTGTTCAACCAGGTTTTGGAATTGGCTTCTGAATCTTGACTGGCATCAATTATGAATTGATGTGACTTTTTCTATTATATTGGCTTAATCCGAGTTTGAAATTTCCTTCAAGTCATGTCCAGTTTGTGGCAAGTCCCTAGACTTGTCTCCTCGTCTTGTTTCCTCAGCACTGTCTTCCCTACCCCCAATTTTCTAGACTACTCTATGGTTTTGGATTTTTTGGAGGTCTTCCATCCATATACTAACCAGGTCAGATCCTGCTCAGCTTCTGAGTTCAGACAAGGTCAGCCTAGTGCTGCCATCTGTTGAGAGCTGTTGAGAAGAAACACAATACTTCATGGGACAAGTTCCACCTGTAGGGAGTTTTCAGAACTTCCCATTTTGCTTGTCAGTTGAGTTTCTTTCCCGGGTTTTTGATCCTCATTCATCCATCAGTTTCCTGGGAGACAATTAGAAAATTTTCTCGCAGTGTGTAGCAATGATTCTCAATTTTAGCAATGTTAAGATGGGTGGACTTCAACTCTCACAATTCCCTGGGTAGCATGCTGGCTGTGGAATTCTGAGAATTGAAGTCCATACATCTTAATATAGCTAAAATTGAGAAACACTGATGTATGGACTTTTGGGGGGACAGAAAATTGGGGTTCTGGATGTTACATTGAGGGCCTTGGAGGAAAGATAGCCTTTACATGTGACACAAAAAAAAGAAAAAACCAACTTTGTCCTAGACCAGTGATGGCTAACCTTTTTGCCATCGCGTGCCAAAAGCGGGGGGAGTGCGGTGGGGTCACATGCACGCGTGCCCACACCCATAATTCTATATGCCCTTCCCCCTTGTGCTCCCCCTGCCTTTGGCACGTGATGGCACGGTGGGCCTGGTAGACCCGGTTTTTGCTCTCCCCAGAGCCTTTCTAGGAGCCTGGGGAAGGCAAAAATGGCTTTCCTCACGCCCCCAGAGGCCTTCCGGAGGCCAGAAAGTGTGTTTCCTGACTTCTGGTGGGCTCAGAAGGCCCGAAAATCAGCTGGCTGGTGCACGCATGCGTGCTGGAGCTGAGCTCGCGTGCCCACCGATATGGCTCCGTGTGCCACCTGTGGCACCCGTGCCATAGGTTCGCCATCACGGTCCTAGACAATTTACCCCAAAATGAAAAATGTATATTTCATATACAGCAAAATATGGATTTAACGGATTCTGGGTGTTGCTATTCATTAAATCCAAATGTCCATTAACTCCAAATGTATGTCATTTACACCGTTTATAAATCATATCATTAATATGAAGGAAAATCTCATTGTAACAAAAGAGCTTTTGATTAAATGTGAGTTGGCATCCAAACTAAAAAAAAAAGGGGTTGGGTGCATTCGAAGTCTTCTTAACGCTTCTGAAGCTTTACTAGAATAATAATAATAATAACAACAACAACAAAAACAACAACGTCTGCATTTGTGTTCCTGTGGCAGGCCGGACGCCCCTGTTGCCGAATTACCCTGCTGTTGCAAAAGACACTCAGGAGTCCCAAAGACAAAGGGCCAAGTTTTGGAGCAAGGAAGAGATCGGCCTTTTTGTCGACCTCTGGATCAGCCCGGAAGTCCAGAACGAACTCCAGAACACCTATCACAACGAAGTGGTTTTCAACTGGCTCTCCAACGAAATGGGCTTGCGGGGTTTCAACCGCTCAGCTCGCCAGTGCCGTGAGAAGATGAACGCGCTGAAGAAGAAATTTAAGGAGGTCACCACTCACAACAAATGCCCCGGCGCTGGCGAAGTGCGAACCATGCCGTTCTACGACAAGCTAGCCACCATCCTCCTCAGCAGGAGAGACGCCAAGCACTCTTCGAACAGTGGCGATAAGGGCCAGTGGTCCAGGCAAGCTTCCTCGCCGGCTCCAGGAACGTCTGGGCAGGCGTCTTTACTTGCGAGGCCATCTTTAATTAGTCCGCCAGGGCTGAGATCCTCCGGGACAGCCAGCCAAAGCAAATCCCACTTGCAGCAGCCCCCTCAAAAGCAACCTCGCCTTCTCCAGGCTGGGACGGTATCTCCCACTCACTGCCACCGGCCTCTTTTGCAACCCAACCGGAGCTTGACTATGCAAAAGCACCGGGGACATTCCTCTCCCTGGCCTACCGCCAACCAACTGGCAGTGGTCACTCCCAAAATTGAGGAACAGTCGCCGGAGGGAGAAGACCCGCCCAACTCGATGTGCTCCGTGCTCCAAGGAAGCCACCTCCCCATGGAGGTGCGGGTGATCGACGAGAACGGCATCACGGTCACCTCCTCCATGTGTGAGGAGGTCAAGCAGGAGCAGGACGAGGAGGACGCGGCTCACGATCCCGAGTTAGAGTTCGATGCCAAGTTTGAAAGAGAAATTGTGGATGATAGCGACCCTCCAGAGGCCACCGGCACCCGTCTTGACCCAGACGTGCTTTCGGAGTATTCGGAAGAACCGTATGATGAGACCGAAGGGGTTGACGACTTGCCCGTGGATTTACTACAATGTTTTGGAGACCGATTCTCCTCCTTTGGTGGGGTGGAAGAGAGCAACCATGAGCCGGAAAGACCAAAACATGAACATCCGTTATCCAGGGCTTTATCTACAGGTAAGAACACTTTGACTTGGCCATCAATGCTGGGATTACTGTGTTCTGCCTTAACCTATCTCTTCCAGGCACGTACAGGTAGTCCTGCAACAGTTCGTTTAGTGACCGTTCAGAGTTACAACGGCATTGGGGGGGAAAAAAGTGATTTATGATCGTTTTTCACCCTTAACGACCGTTGCAGCAACCCCTTGGTCACGTGATTTATATTCCGCCGTTTGGCCACTGCCTCACATTTATGACGGTTGCCGTGTCCCAGAGTCATGCGATGCCCTTTTGCAACCTTCTGACAAGCAAAGTCCATGGGGCAACCAAAATTCATTTTAAGAACTGTGCTACTCATTTAACAATCCGGTGATTCGGTTAACAAACGTGGCAAGAAAAGTCGTAAATTGGGGCCAAACTCACTCGACCAATTTCTCACCCAGCAACATAAATTTTGTGCTCAGTTGTGGTTATAAGTTGAAAACTACCTGTATGTTCTGAAGCGAGTATTTTCATAAGCACTAGGTAACACTAGGATTTGGCTTTCAGAGTCTGTAATTATTTTCCACTGGACTTAACAGTCTTTTTTCTGTTTTTTCCAGCTGTAAAAAGTCAGTGCCTCATTAAGGATTGCATTTTAAATTTTAACATTTGAGCTTTCTCCTTCCGAAAGCGGGAAAATTTGTGTCTTGTTGCTTACTCCCAGAAATTTCAGGAGAATTCTAGATGCAAAGCTAAAATTCCTAAGATTGCTCCCATTTCTGTAAGGCTGAGGGCGGTGATAGTTGTTTCTTTGTTTTGAAGGCCTTTGACATAGTCTTTGTCTAATTAGTCTTGGCAATGGCAATGGCACTTAGACGTATATACCGCTTCACAGTGCTTTCCAGCCCTCTCTCAGCGGTTTATAGAGCCAGCATCTTGCCCCCATTTTACCGACCTCGGAAGGATGGAAGGCTGAGTCAACCTTGAGCCGGTCAAGATCGAACTGCTGGCGGTGGGCAGAGTTAGCCTGCAATACTACATTCGAACCACTGCGCCACCACAGCTCTTCTCTGCCTACATAACTGCCTACACAAATCTCTTCAGCTCTCTTGGTGACGGTTTCCTAAGTGGTTTGTCATTGTCATCTTTTTCCTAGGGCGGAGAGAAAAGGACTGGACCAAAAGTGCCTAAGGCAGGACTAGAACTCCTGATAGCTAGTTGTACCCTGCTGTCTCATCCTCTAGTGCAGCAGCCCCCAACCTTTTGGGCACCAGGGACTGGTTCCGTGGAGAGAGGTTGTTCTGCGGACTTGGAGAGGGAATGGTTTTGCATGCTGCCTGCATCCTGTGGATGAAGCTTTTCTTGTTTGTGAGGACCGGTTTCTGTCATGCCGCGGCCCAGTGCCGGTCCACGGACCGGGGTTTGGGGGCCCTGCTCTAGTGCAAACATGGCTTCAATGCCAGCCACAGGTTTTCCAACCCAGATTCATTGTGATGACCCGGGGCATGGCACGAAAGCAACACAGCTAGAGAACAGATCTAACTCCCCTTTATTGCTCCAACTTTGCCCCCAAACATCCTCACGTTTACTACAAGTCCTGGAGCAAAGCTCTCACACACAGCTTCAGCAGTCTCTGGCTGCAAGTAGTCCAGTAAACCAGATTAGCCAAACAGTAACCAGGGCCAGCAGTCCAGTAAGCCAGGTTAGCCAAGCCCAGAGCAAGAAGTTCAGCAAAGCCCCTCCCACCGGCACCTCCTTACATCTTAGTCCCCAAGTGTTCCTTGTTAAGGGGGGCAGGGCACTCTCGTAGCCGGCTCAGTCTGTTGTTCTTGCCTTCTCTCTTCTCTTCGTGCTCTAGGATCAGGAGGGGGTGGTCCTTGCTCTTCGCCTGAGCTCTGTCTCTCCTGCTACTCTCTGTCTACAAGCCTTTCTAATCTTGAAAAGTCCTGCCCGGACTGACTCTGCCCTTCCTCAGTTTCCTCCAAAGCCAGCAGATCCGCCTTGTTCTCTGTCGATTCTTGTTCCAGCTTGTCTTCCCCTGCAGATTCAGACTCTGACGGGGGGGCATATCATTCATATATTGTTACTGGATGTTTAGCCATCTTTTCTGGTTGAAGAGCCTAAGAATCCCAAGCATTGCACGCACTGCTCTTTGTGGTGGCGCAGTGGTTAGAATGCAGTATTATAGGCTAATTCTGCCCACTGCCAGCAGTTCGATCCTCCCTGGCTCTAAGTTGACTCAGCCTTCCAAGGTTGGTAAAATGAGGATCCACGTTATTGGCGGCAATGTGCCAACTCTGTAAACCGCTTAGAGAGGGCCGTATAGCACTGTGAAGCGGTATATAAGTAAGTGCTAGGGCTAAGTGTTAAATGCCAGTTTTGGCAAAACTATCGTAAAATGCACTTGTGATCGCAAGACACTGCAGACGGCCATAAATGTGGGCCAGTGACTGAGCACTCTTGCTTCTGTTTCTGTTTAAGAGCCGTAATGGCGGCAGTGGTCAGAATGCAGTACTGCAGGCTAACTCACTGCCCAAAAGCCAGGAGTTTAATCACGACTGGCTCAAGATTGACTCAGCCTTTCATCCTTCTGAGGTCGGTAAAATGAGGACCCAGATTGTTGGGGGCAATAGGCTGACTCCGTAAAACTGCTTAGAGAGGGCTGTAAAGAACGATGAAGTGGTATGTAGGTAATCCTCGACTTTACAAGAGTTTGTTTAGTGACCATTCAAAGTTATAACGGCACTGCAAAAAGTGACTTAATGACCGTTTCTCACAGTCACGACCTTTCCAGCATCCCCGTGATCATGTGATCAGAATTCAGATGTTTGGCGACTGGTTCATACTTATGACCGTTGCTGTGTCCCAGGGTCATGGGATCCCCTCTTGTGACCTTCCGACAAGCAAAGTCAATGGAGAAGCCAGATTCACTTAACAACCAGGTTACTAACTTATCAACGGCTGTGATTCGCTTAACAACCAAGGCAAGAAAGGTCGTGAAATAGGGCATAAAATTCGCTTAACAAATATCTCACTTAACAACAGAAATGTTGGGCTCAATTGTGGCCATAAGTTGAGGACTATCTATATAAGGGTTATTGTTATTGCTAAGTGCTACCGTCGGGCAAAAGCAGGGGTCTCTAACCTTGGCAACTTTACGACTTGTGGACTTCAACTCCCAGAATTCCTCAGCCAGCATGCGCTGGCTGAGGAATTCTCAGAGTTGAAGTCCACAAGTCGTAAAGTTGCCATGGTTGGAGACACCTGGGCTAAAAGTTGCCTTGTATTCACCTGGGCCTCCTTTCTGACTCCTGATGGTCTCTTCTCTTTCCTCTTCCTCAGCTGAAAGTCTCATTCAGGAGCAGGAGGGGGAAGTTCTCGAGAACTCTGACATCATCTGTGCTCCTTTGGGTAACCTTGGGCGGAAGGATCTGAACGCCAGTTTTGAGGGTGTCGTAGGGCCGCCAGTCGACCGCGTTCCGCCTGCGAGAGGCCTGGGAGACGATGCTCCACTGACCAGCGCGCAGAGAACCGCCCGGTTCAGGAACAAGAGAAAAATTGAGAGAGTCCAGCTGGCGAAGGAGCTAATTAACGCCACCCGAGAAACTGGTGAGAACATCCGCGAGGCTCTTTACGAGCTCGATAGCAAGGAGTCGCAGAGGCGGGTTGACGATCGCAAGGTCGCCGTGTGGTGCGCCAAGCACATCGCGAAAAGCATCCGAGTCTCGAGCCAAACCATGGCCGCCGCCATGCGCGATTCGGACGCCGCCTTCCAGAGGTGCATGGAGAGCTACACGGTGGCCCTGGAGAGGCAGACGACTCTGTTGGAGAACATTGCCGATTCGCTAAACGCCCGCGTCTCGGCTCCCCAGCCTTCCCTCCCCACTTCCACTCCCGCCGACCGGACACGCGAGACCTCAGTGTGCGCGAGTCCTGTACCAGCACCTTCGCCCTCCATCCCCATGGAGTCGGAGAAGACTCCCCCCTCGTTGAGAAGCCAGCCTGGAAACGAGGAAGAGTCTCCTGGCGGGGCAGACTCCAATAGCAGTAGCCGATAATAGTCCGAAGCACCCTTCCCCAATTTGGTGCTCCCTCCCCATGGTGTTGGGACCACAACTCCCAGAATTCTCAGCCGGAGGGCACCACGCTGAAGAAGGTTGGTCTTCACAGAACACTTGAGTTGCTGCATTGTTCCTCTTGTCAACACAACAGATCACCAAGCCTTCTCGAACGTTGACAAGGTTACCTCAGTACTTCCATTTACTCCTATACAATCGTTCTTCTGTTACGTTACTTGAGAGAGAGAGAAAAACGGTGCTATTTTCTGCACCTTATTCTTGTTTACAAAGCTCTGTTAAACCTGCTTTTTTTTTCTAGCACTGTATACAATACCCAATATTTACTAGACGGCACAGCCAGCTTATGCCATAATAAATTTGTTAGTTTTTAAGATGCCACAAGACTGCTCGTAGTTTTTGCTGCCAGAGACTCGCCCACTGCCATCCCTGGACAGCACGGGTGTCAAACTCGATCGCCTCACATGACGTATCTTGACGTATCGCAACGTTTTTTGCCTTTGTAGAGCTGGGGTGGGTGTGGCCTGCGCGTGATGCATCCAGCCCGTGGGCCGCCAGTTCGGCAGGCCTGCTGTAGAGAATGTCGGTATAGGCGGTCCTTGGCTTACAGTCACTTGCCATTTAAAGACCATTTAAAGCAGGGGTATCAAACTCAAGGCCCACTCAAACTCAAGGCTCAAGGCGCTTAAATCCAGCGCAAGGGGATGGCCTGGAAATATCAAAGGACCAGCTTGAGGTGCCTCTGCCAGCCAAAATGGCCCGCTTGCAGCTCCCACGTGGCCCGTTTTTGGCCTCCCCGGCCTCCAGCAGCACTCTGCCGGCCAAACAGCCTGTGTGGCCCAGTTTTGGCTGGCAGAGTGCTGCCGGAGGCTGGGGAGGCCAAAAAGGGCCACGTGGGGCAGTGGTGGGTTCCTCCGGGTTCGTCTCAGTTCCGCCGAGCCTGTAGCGGTGACGATATGACGTCACCGAACCAATTCTGCCCCCCCCCCCCCCGGCTATTCTTACCTTTTATTTGGCCCCACCCCCAATCTATTGCTGCCTCCTGAGTTCCAGCTAATGGGCTATAAGGAAAAACTGGGGGCTTCAAAGGGCCGCCCTACAGCTGATCAGTGGTAAAAGGCAGTTTGGTGGTAGACCGGTGCCTCCAAAAACAAATGAGTAGACCGGTGCCTGCAAAAACAAATGAGTAGACCGGTGCCTGCAAAAATAAATGAGTAGACTGGTACAGCTCTGCAAGCAGTTAAAAGCCTGGTAGACCAGTACCTCTGCTAAATCCTAAAGAATTGTCACATGACCATCAAGCCACGCCCACAAAATAAGCCACGCCCACAGAACCAGTAGTAAAATAATTTAGAACCCACCCCTGATGCGGGGGCCTCGGGAGGCCTCCACGCGGCCCATTTTTGGTTGGCAGAGTGCTGCAGGAGGCCAGGGAGGCTGAAAATGGGCTGTCTGGGCCTCACGGCCCGTTTTGGCCAGTAAAGTGTTGTAGGGGGCCGTTCAAGCCAAAAACTGGGCGGAGGGGGCTGTGCGTGCACCCCCTGCCAGCTCACAGAGAACTACAATGCTGATCCGGCCTGAGAAGAAATCCAGTTTGACACCCTTGATTTAAATGAACCATGGTAGCACAGTGGTTAGAATGCAGTATTGCAGCCTAACTCTGCCCACTGCCAGGAGTTCAATCCTGACCTGCTCAAGGTTGACAGCCTTCCATCCTTCCGAGATGGGTAATATGAGGACCCGGGTTACTAGGGGAACAATAGGCTGTAAACCCCTTAGAAAAGGCTGGAAAGCACTATGAAGCGGTATATAAGTCTAAGCGCTATTGCTATTTTAGACAAGTGGCTTTCTTAACCACTTAACAACCTGGTTCCAAAGTTTTGACAGCTGGACCCACGTGACCGCATTTCTGGCCCTCGACAACCGGCCCTCATTTGCAGCCGTTTGCAACATCTGGCAGTCGCATGACATCAATTTGGATTTATATTTTTTTGCTGAAAATAGTTGTTGTTTGGCAAAAATGCCTCGTAGTGAACAATGGGCTTGTTTAACTACCATAGCATTTGTTTACCGACCGTAGTGATTCACTTCACAACCACTGTAACAGTAGTAAAATGGGGGCGGTCACGTGTTGCCCCAGTTTACAACCGTCACAATTTACGTCTATAATGGGCAGGCTCCATTATGATGATAAAGTCAAGGAATACCTGTACGCTGTTGAAGCAAAGTGAAAAAAAAAACCGTATTTCCTGCTTCGACAAATGCAGTTTTATATACTGCTTCAGGTCGTCCTCGACTTACGACCACAACTGAGCCCCAAATTTCTGTTGTTAAGTGAAACATCTGTTAAATGAGTTTTGCCCCCTTTTACGACCTCTCTTGCCACCGTTAAGTGAATCCCTGCAGTTGTTAGTACCGTGGTTGTTAAGCGAATCTGTCTCCCGGGACACTGCAACCGTCATAAATATGAACCAGTTGCCAAACATCTGGATCAGTGGTGGGTTTCAATTTTTTTTACTACTGGTTCTGTGGGCGTGGCTTGGTGGGCGTGGCAGTGGAAGATACTGTAAAATCTCCATTCCCACCCCAATCCAAGGGAAGGATACTGCAAAATCCCCATTCCCTCCCGATCAGCTGGGACTCGGGAGGCAGAGAATAGATGGGGGTGAGGCCAGTCAGAATTTTTACTACCGGTTCTCCGAACTACTCAAAATTTCCACTACCGGTTCTTCAGAACTGGTCAGAATCTGCTGAAACCCACCTCTGATCTGGATTTTGATCACAGGATCATGGGGATGCTTCAAAGGTTGTAACTGAAAAGCAGTCGTAAGTCACTTTTTTCAGTGCTGTTGTAACTTTGAACGGTCACTAAATGAACTGTTGTAAGTCGAGGACTACTTGTAATTGCAATGGGTGTCATTCTAGAGATCAGCATTATTCACTCTTCATGTGCAAATACTCTTTATCCGATAGCATCTTCTTTAGAGATTGCTAGAAGCTTCCTAACCAGTCTTGGGAAGACCTAGCATTTTCAAAAGAGTTGCCTACAAGGATTGTTTCTTTCTTTAAAAAAAAAATCCTCTTTTTTTCTGGCCCAATCACCAGCGTCTATTAATCAGGCCTCTTCCTGTGTTCAATGCCACAGTGGATGTTGAAAAGTGTTGACCTTTTGCACTGCTGCTGTTCCAAACCCCAATTTTTTTTTTAAATGAAGGCATTTAACAGTCCATCTGTTTGAGTACATTGGTAGACGTCACTGCTATTCTCCTGTTACATTCCTTTATACGTTTCCTGTTGGAGAAGAATGAGATTTCCTTTCCAAGGAATTGTGATTCTTTCAGTGCAATTTTAAATCATTTCTCCTTCCAACATTTTGGATTGGAAAATTTCTGAAAACGTCCGTTCCCAGCAGTTTTCTATGTGCTACAAATTCCTTGGAGGTTTTCTGACTCCATGGAAGTGTTCTCCAGAGGCTGGACTTCAATCTCCATCATTAACTGCCAGTAAGGAAAAATGGAATAAACTTACCGGAAAATAGCCCAGACTGAATAACTCCCAAGTCATACATCCTTCAATTTGGGAACACAGCTGTGTTGCATTTGCATATTCATTAGCAGAGTAGGGGGTTTTTTTTGTACTTCAAGTCTGAAAATTATTTATTTACTTAGTGTATGGGATAACATACATGGACTTGCAATGTAAATTAACATTTTACCTAAATTAAGACGGCATAAAATAAGAATGTTAAAAAGAGCTATATTCGGATAGAAATGGCATTACATAAATCAAGTATTGTAAATTGAACTGGACAAAATCGGATACAGGTAATCCTTGATTTACGACAGTTCATTTAGTGACCAAAGTTACGACGGCACTGAAAATTGATGTGATTGTTTTACACACCATCGTTGCAGCATCGTGATCAAAATTCAGATAGTTTGGGCAACTGACTCATATTTTACGCCGGTTGCAGTGTTTCGGGGTCGTATGATCCTCCCTTTTTGTTGACGAGCAAAGTCAATGGGAAAAAAAACATTCACTTAACAACTGGGTTACTAACTTAACAACCGCAGTGATTCACTTAACAACTGTGGCAAGAAAGGTTGTAAAATGGAGCAAAACTCACTTAACAAATTACTCACTGGGCAACATTAATTTTGGGCTCCATTGAGGTCGCAAGTCGAGGATTGCCTGTATGATACATTGACCAGTTAAAGCGGTGTTGGGTTTTTTTTTTAACAAAAGTGGACCAAATCGGGTATTATGAGTTGAATTGAGCCAAACCAGGCATTGCCCCATCGGAGGAATCCTTCATTGCATCGCTCTGCTTAGGTTTGCAGAAGAATTTTGTTTCTGGCGCCCGCCCGCCTTAAAGAACTCCGCATCCTCCGCCTTTCCTCAGTCGGGCTACCTAGAGACGGACGGGCTGGCGGTGGGCGGAGCCTGTCACTGCTTCCCTCGATGGATCGAACTCGCCCCGCCCTCTCCCTTTCCAGGCCTTTGGCTCGGCGTCAGTCACGTGACGGGAAGCGGAAAACCCGAGGGAAAACCCGTCCGCAAAAGCAGCCGGGAGAGTCCGAGGGACGCGCCCCGTAGTTCCCCCCCACCCCCCCAACTCCGCCTCCCTCCCGTTCCCTGCCTTTCCTTTCATCCGGAGCCTGACCCGGATCTTTTCCTTTTTAAGGTGCTCTTGCCAGTCTCTTCCCCCCTCCCCTCCCCTCCCCTCCCCTCCCCTCCCCTCCCCCGAAGCAGCCCTCGGAGACTCGGGGATGGGGGGCCGGCGGGCTTCCTCCCGGCTGATCTTCGCGGCGAGGCAACTGCAACCTTCATGCCGACGGAGGGTGGCGGTGGGAAGGGAAGCGACGAGGCTCCTCGGGGTCTTCGCGCCTGGCTGCCCGACGCTGAGCTGGACGGGGTTGAGACGCGTATTTTGCACGGAGAAGACGACAAGCTTCCCGAGGCTTTGAGCCTGGAAGCTCCTTGGGAAGGAAGGCGGGAGAAGAGAAATTGCACCACCACCAGCAGCAGCGGATCTTCCGAGCGAGCAGCGATCCGGTGGCTAAACGGGTGAGAGTAACACACACACACACACACACACACACACACACACAAAAACATGCACACGCACAAACACACACCTCTCTACACCTGTTTCTGAAGCCAGCAAACCGACCTACCTCCCCTCCCCATTGCTACAGTCTCTGCTAACCCTGTATTTTATTTGCTTGTCCGGGATGGCAGGAGGACTCTTATTTGCTTGTCTATGGGACAGAGACACACACATACACACATACATACATACACACAGAGAGACCTACACCTGTTTCTGAAGCCAGCCCCCTATCCACCTCCCCTCCCCATTGCTAGAACAGAACAGAACAGAACAGAACAGAACAGAACAGAACAGAACAGAACAGAACAGAACACTTTATTGGCTAAGTGTGATCGGACACACAAGGAATTTGTCTTTGGTGCATAAACTCTCAGTGTAACCAAAAGGACAAGATACATTCGCCAAGAATCATAAGGTCCAACACTTAATGATAGTCAACGGGTACAAATAAGCGATGCTACAGTCTCTGCTAACCCTGTATTTTATTTGCTTGTCTGGGATCGCAGGAGGGCTCTATTTGCTTATCTATGGGACGCGCACACACACACACACACACATGCATACACACACCTACACCTGTTTCTAAAGCCAGCACCCCATCCACCTCCCCTCCCCATTGCTAGAATAGAATAAAACAGAACAGAACAGAACTCTTTATTGGCCAAGGGGCCTGAGTGGCACATTAACATTCAGCTGCCTGCAATTACTGCAAGTTCTAATCTCACCAGGCTCAAGGTTGACTCAGCCTTCCATCCTTTCTAAGGTAGGTGAAATGAGGACCCAGATTGTGGGGGCAATAAACTGACTTTGTATAAATATACAAAAGTATGAAGGCTATTGCTTAACGCATTGTAAGCCGCCCTGAGTCTCCGGAGAAGGACGGCATATAAATCAATTAAAAAAAAAGTGTGATCGGGCACACAAGGAATTTTTCTTTGGTGCATAAACTCTCAGTGTACCTAAAAGGACAAGATACATTTGCCAAGAATCATAAGGTACAACACGTAATGATAATCAACAGGTACAAATAAGCGATGCTACAGCCTCTGCTAACCCTGTATTTTATTTGCTTGTCCGGGATGGTAGGAGGGCTCTATTTGCTTATCTATGGGACGGACACACACACACACACACACACACACTTCTGAAGCCAGCACCCCCCTCCAACTCCTCTCCCCATTGCTAGAATAGAATAGAATAGAATAGAATAGAATAGAATAGAACAGAACAGAACAGAACAGAACAGAACAGAACAGAACTCTTTATTGGCCAAGTGTGATCAGACACACAAGGAATTTGTCTTTGGTGCATAAACTCTCAGGATACCTAAAAGGACAAGATACAATCGCCAAGAATCATAAGGTACAACACGTAATGATAGTCAGCGGGTACAAATAAGCGATGCTACAGCCTCTGCTAACCCTGTATTTTATTTGCTTGTCCAGGAGAGCAGGAGGTGTTCCCCAGATTTTACATCTCTGTTTGGGTTCTCACATGATGCTGCCTAGCGTTGCGTGCATTTGACCGGGATGTGCAGTTTGGGGCTGAGCGTGTCAGTGCTGTCTTAAGCCATTTGGATAGTACAAAAAAATCATAGTTTTCATAAGCCGGGGTGGGGGTGGGGTGGGGGTGTTCATGTGTCAAGAATCAGTAGTGAGGTGGATACAGTACAAATACTATCATACATACAGTATTACTGTCCTGAATGGTTCAACAGGAAACCCAAAGCTCAACAAAAAGCCTTGGTGGCGCAGCAGACTAAAGTGCTGTTAAATAGCACCAGCTGTCTGCAATTACTGCAAGTTCGAATCTCACCAGGCTCAAGGTTGACTCAGCCTTCCATCCTTCCAAGGTAGGTAAAATGAGGACCCGGATTGTGGGGGCAATAAGCTGACTTTGTATAAAAAAGAACACCGCTTGGGGGGGCCCAAAAACCCTACTAAGCAGGTATATACAAAAATATGAAGGCTATTGCTTAACGCATTGTAAGCCGCCCTGAGTCTCCGGAGAAAGGCGGCATATAAATTGAACCAATAAATAAATAAATAAATAAAAATGACTTTAAACTCTTCTTTTTACAATTTAAAAAGGCTGAGATTTCGTGAAGGCAACAGCTCTCGCTGTTAATTAGTGTTATTGCCTGAAGCCATCCAAGATTCAGGGTGAGACAAGTCAGAATCATGTGAAATGTAATGATTCTTGAATTTGGTGCCATTTTCTAGTAATTATTTTTATAGGCAATCCCTAGTGGAAAATCCCCTCCAGTATCCACATGGATGATCAGGGGTTCTTGGGCTACAGGTTGGAAATACTGTAATCTAGTGTGTTCAAAGTTGAGAGAACTAGAAAGCTGATAGAGCGCTGCTTAGCTAGTGCAAGATCTCTTGATCATTCCAGTTTAGAAAAAGATCAAATAGCTGGATGTGAAAAAAGCAATGTTTAAAGGTCATTAGAGGACCAACTGTTCCCTTAACTTTCCTTTTGTTCCTTACTTATCAAAAGAAACTCTTTTTTGGGGTTATTTTTGGCATTTGTTGCAATTCTTATCTCATTCTGAGCCTTAACTTTCTCTGTCCTTGCAGATTTGGGCTATTTGCTGATTATTCTGCTTTAGTTACAAGCTGCTCTATCCATTTTTTTTATACTTTTCCTTTTTGTCCCTCGGCTAGTCAGAATGTTTTGTGCAACCATGATTTTTAAATCTTGATTTTTTTAAAAAAAAAAACCAGTCATGCATTAGGTTAGGCTATGAAGCATGACTTATTTAAAAAAGGCTGGATTCATTGCTCAAGCCAAGACACATAAATTTGCTTCTAGTGCAGAACTAACCTGCTGCCCCAATAGTTTTTCATGTTATGAACCCCTCCCCACTTCTCCTCTTTCTCTTCCTCCTCCCGCTCCTCCTCCTCCTGCTCCTCCTCTTCTTCTTCTTCTTCTTCGAATGGACACAACTCCTCATCTTTTCATTCTGATGCTCTTCTCGCTCATTTCTGTCTGGAAAAAATATAACAGGCATATTAAACTTAAAAAGGATGCCAGTTTTCTACAGAGTTCGTAGCATCCTTGGTGCGCTCTGAACTTGGTTGCTGGCATCCTTACGATTTATATTGACTGTTTCCTAATATGATTTCATTGCTTATTTGTTCCTTATGACT
Source organism: Ptyas mucosa (assembly GCA_012654045.1). Classification (NCBI taxonomy): domain Eukaryota; kingdom Metazoa; phylum Chordata; class Lepidosauria; order Squamata; family Colubridae; genus Ptyas; species Ptyas mucosa. Next base: position 292,461 of record WNWU01000339.1, on the reverse strand, counting down.
ATCATTAAAGGTTGTACCTTATGATTCTTGACGGACGTATCTTTTCCTTTATGTACACTGAGAGCGTATGCACCAAGACAATTTCCTTGTGTGGCCAGTCACACTTGGCCAATAAAGAATTCTATTCTATTCTATTCTTGCTTGAAGATGTTTCATTACCCAACTGGGTAACATCAGTGTGAGTGTATTAGAGAGTGTTAGAAGCTTGGGCACACGAAGTTTGCATGGAGCTGAAGAAGTGTTCCCGGAATTTGGAAGAAAAACACACTTTTATCTATGATTACACAGTTTACTGCTATAGATTATGAATTATCACTGGAGACAGGTGGAGAGGGCAGCCATTGGTCCCTGCAATCAACAATGGCCACACGCAATTTGATGGCACCTATCTAAGTAACTGAAAACATCATTGATAGAAATTTGAATCCAAAATTGGAGTAGATTTCCCCATTGTGGGCGCCTTCCAGATAGCTGGCTTCAACTTCTACTATGGTCAGTAAGGGCCACAATGTGCAAGGAATTCTGGGAAATGCGGTCCATGCGTCTCAGGATATCCAGGTTTTCATGAGCTTTTCCTCTATGATCATCTGTAATTATCACTGTATGGTTTTTGGCAATTTAGTAGATGTTCTGAACTGACTCACATGCCTGGATTCAGTCTTTAGACATCTCAATCCCTGGAATGGCACCTATTGGCCAGAGTACACATTATTGGATTGCCATGGGATGGGATTCATAATAGAAAGCCTTTTGCAAATTCTGAAAAATCTTTATGTTAAAAACAAGTGCTATTTTTGTTTCAAGGACATCAGGCAACTTCTGAAGATGCGGCCCTGTGCATCTTGCGAAGGAGGAACCACAGACTTCTGAACCCAAATCCATGAAACTGATTCCGGGCAGATATGCAAGAGAATTCCAGGAAAATGTCTTCGTTGGGTAAGGATTTCATTCTCCTTTTATGGATTTGAAGGGTGTTGTTTATGTTGTTTTGTGGGCCCATACAGATCAAGGGACATCCCTTCTTGAAATCACATTTCCGTTTTTGTTTTGACCTGAAGACGAATTAAACGCTCTTGGAGTAAAATTAACTAATTCTAATCAAGGAGAGAAGCAACCTAGAATGAAGGAGAAATTTCCTGACAGAACAATTAATCAGTAGAAGAAGTTGCCTCCAGAAATTGTAAATGCTCCACCACTGGAAGTTTTAAAGAAAAGATTGGATAACCATTTGTGTGAAATGCTATAGCCGTGATGGTGAATCTATGGCACGTGTGTCGAAGGTGGCACGCAGAGCCATCTTTCCGGGCATGCGAGTTATCACCCAACTCACCTGCAGCTGTGCATGCAAGTGCGCCCTAGCTGGTGTTCGGGCCTCCGGTGCGCATGTGCGCAATTCAGGTGACCCAGCCGGTCTTCGGAGCTCTCTTGCGCATGCAAGCACGTTTGTGCACATGCACGATTACTTGTGTGCAGTGCATACATGTAGATGGTGTTCACGCAAGTGCATTGTGCACATGATAACCATGCGCAGATGGTGCAATTGCGTGTGAAAGCCGTGCACGGATAGCACGCACGCACGTGAAGCATGTACCTGTTCAGCACTCGATGAGTAAAAGGTTCTCCACCACTGTGCTATACGGTCTCCTGCTTGAGCAGGGGGTTGGACTAAAAGACCTCCAAGGTCCCTCCCAATTCTGTTATTCCAAGCAAAAGCATTCCTCCAATCTGTTGTTTTAGCAACAATCTCTTCACCCACCACCCCCACGCAACTACATATGCCTTACCCCTAAATACCTAGTGGACAATCATTTAAATATGAGCCGCGTGCAATGAGCCAGTGTTGCAGCAGCTGCCAGAAAAGACAACACAGTTCTAGGCTGCATAAACAGAGGGATAGAATCAGGATCACGTGAAGTGTTAATACCCGTTTATAATGCCTTGGTAAGGCCACATTTGGAATACTGCATCCAGTTTTGGTCACCACGATATAAAAAAGATGTGGAGACTCTAGAAAGAATGCAGAGAAGAGCAACAAAGATGATTAGGGGACTGGAGGCTACAGAGCAGTTACAGGAACTGGGTATGTCTAGTTTAATGAAAAGAAGGACTAGGGGAGACATGATAGCAGTGTTCCAATATCTCAGGGCTGCCACAAAGAAGAGGGAGTCAAGCTATTCCCCAAAGCACCTGAGGGCAGGACAGGAAGCAATGGGTGGAAAGTAATCAAGGAGAGAAGCAACCTAGAACTAAGGAGAAATTTCCTGACAGTTAGAACAATGAATCAGTGGAACAACTTTCCTCCAGAAGTTGTGAATGCTCCAACATTGGAAGTTTTTAAGAAGAGATTAGACAACCATTTGTCTGAAGTGGTGTAGGGTTTCCTGCCTAAGCAGGGGGTTGGACTAGAAGACCTCCAAGGTCCCTTCCAACTCTGCTATTCTATTCCATTCCATTCCATTCCATTCCATTCCATTCCATTCCATTCCAT
>WNWU01000339.1:266093-281253 GCA_012654045.1 Ptyas mucosa | reverse complement strand
AGCGAATCACACAGTCGTTAAGCGAATCACACAGTCGTTAAGCGAATTCAGTTTTCTCCGATGACTTTGCTTGTCGGAAGCCAACTGGGTAGGTGCTGGTCACATGACGTGTGTCAGTTGCCAATCTTCCGAATTTTGATCATGTAACCATGAGGATAACTGCAACGGTCGTAAACGCAAGGACTTTTCTCAGTGCCGTTGTAACTTCGGTTGCTAAATGAATAGTTGTAAGTTGAGGACTACCCATATCTAAAAGGCATAGGTGGAGAATCAAGTTGAGCATGGACCAAGAGAACAGGGGTGGATTCTAAATTTTTTTACTACCGGTTCTGTGGGCGTGGCTTATTTTGTGGGCATGGCTTGGTGGGGGGGTAATGTGACGGTGGGCGTGGCCAACTTTTTTTTGTTTTACTTTTAAAAGCATTTTTTCTACAACCTTAAGAGGTTCTGAAAAGCCTCTGCCGATCAGGCAACTCAGCTGGGATCGTCGGAGGCTTTCGGCTGAAGAGGTGGTAGAAAAAATGCTTTGAAAAGCCTCCGACGATCCCAGCTGAGCCGCGGCTTCATCAGAGGTTTTTGGGTTTTTTTTACTTTTAAAAGCATTTTTTCGGCCAAAGAGGTTGTAGAAAAAATGCTTTTAAAAGTTAAAAAAAAAAAGCCTCTGATGAGGTGAGCGGGGTAAGTGAGCGGCAACCGGGCCAGGGGCATGGCCAGCCAATGTAATTACCAGTTCTCGGAACTACTACAAATTTTTACTACTGGTTCTTGCGAACCGGGAGCAACCCACCACTGCAAGAGAATAAGCTGAAATTGAGAAAAAGGAAGTTCAGAGTGAATATACAGGCAGTCCTCGACTTGCAAACACGACGGAGCCCCAAATTTCTGGGACATTTGTCCCATTTTATGACCTTTCTTTGCCACCGTTAAGTGAATCACTGCATTTGATAAGTTAGTTCCATGTTTTTTTTTAAGTTAATCTGTCTACCTCATTGATTTTGCTTGTCAGAAGGTTGCAAAAGGTGATCACACAGCTGCGGGACACGGCAACGGTCCTAAATATGAACCAGTTGCCAAGCAGCTGAATTTTGATCACATGATCCTGAGGATGCCGCAAAGGTCGTAACTCTGAAAAACGGTCATATGTCACTTTTTCTAGTCTCGTCGTAACTTTGAACGGTCACTAAATGAACCGTTGCACACCGAGGACTACCTGTGTTAAATTCTCCAGCCGTTGTTGTATTGTGCAGACCAGAACTGAACATGGTGTTTCAGAGCTGTCCTCTCCATGCTCTTGATAAAATAGCCCGGTTGATGATCAGCCCAACCTTGCATTGGCCCTTATGGCAGCAACAGCTAGAATTAGGCACAAAATTGTGTATGTGTGTGCAGGAGTGGGCTTCAAAAATTTTAGCAAGGGGTTCTCTGCCCTGTTGCTGAGTGGGCGTGGCCATGGTGGGCGTGGCCTAATTGGCCTCCTGCACCATGGTGGGGAGGGGGCCGCATTTTTGCTCTCCCTGGGCTCCGGAGTCCCTCTGGAGTCCGGAAACAGACCTTCCTGAACTTCCGGTAGGCCCGTTTTTCGCTCTCCCAGAACCTCCGCGCCAGGGGTGAAATCCGGAGAGAACCGGTAGTGGAAATTTTGAGTAGTTCGGAGAACTGGCAAATACCACCTCTGGCTGGCCCCAGAGTGGGGTGGGAAGGGAGATTTTGCAGTATCCTTCCCCTGCCACGCCCACCAAGCCACACCATGCCCACCAAGCCACACCCACAGAACCAGTAGTAAAAAAAATTGGATTTCACCACTGCTCCGCGCGCACCCTGCACTTACCTGCATCCAAAACAGGCCGGATGGGGACTCCGGGGAGGGGACGGGTGGGAGGGGAGGGGCCAGCCAGGAGTGGGATTTGAGGGTTCTCCGAACTGCACATAATCTTAGCTAGAGGTTCTCCCAAACCCCTGCAACTCCCCAGCACCCACTCCTGTGTGTGTGAGAGACAGAGAAAGAGACAAGATGGAACCAGTGACTTTGGCCTCCCATGGCTATGCAGGTAGGTCATACAGAGGTGACCTCGATAAACAATCGCTGAGTTCCAGGAGTTGTTGATCAGGGAATTCATTTCACACATATTTGTGGGCATGTGTTTTTTTTTTTAATTTAATGTTCCTTGTCAGTCATCAAAATTCAGGTAATCCCTGATTTAGGACCACAATTGAGCCTCCAAATTTTATGACTTTTTTGCCACAGTTATCAAGCAAATCCAGCTTCTCTCCCCAACACCGCCCCAATTGACTTTACTTGTAAGAAGTTGACCATGAAGAGTACAACTGGTGCTCGCATGTCCCCAGGATAGTGCAATTGTCATAAATAAACGCCAGTTGTCAAGGGCCTGGATTATTCAGAGTTCAGTTCCATGTTCTGCCCTCCAGACACGTCACTCTTGATCTAAGACCGTGATGGTGAACCTATGGCATGCGTGCCACAGTTGGCACGTGGAGCCATATTGATAGGCACGTGAACATTGCCTGAGCTCAGCTCCAGCACGCATGCGTGCGCTGGCCAGCTGATTTATGGGCTTTCTGGGCCCAACAGAAGTTGGCAAACGGGCTGTTTCTGGCCTCCGGGGAGGTGGGGAAGGCTGTTTTTGCTCTCCCCAGGCTCCTAGAGAGCCTCTGGAGCCTGGGGAGGGCAAAAACAGGCCTACCGGGCTCACTGTGCCATCACATGCCAAAAGTGGGGGAGCATGGGGGGGTTGCTCACGCATGCCTGTGGGGGGGGGGGCAGGGCACATAGAATTATGGGTGTGGGCACGCATACACGCGACCACCCCACATTCCCCCAGCTTTTGGCACGCGATGGCAAAAAGGTTAGCCATCACTGATTTAATAGCTCCGGTATTGAATATTGGCAGAGATCACACATTCTGCTCAACCACAATTATTGGCATCTCATTTGTGTGAATCACATTTGGCTGGATGAAGTCACACAGGGATCCTCTTAAGTCTAAGCCACGATTTCTAAGCCACGAGATGGCTTGCTTTCATTTTAGAGCAGGGATGGGCAACTATGACCAGTTTACAACCTGTGGACTTTCAATTCTCAGAACTGAAGCATAGCTGGCTCAGGAATTCTGGGAGTTGAAGTCCACAGGTCATGAAGTTGCCATCGCTGCCCACCTAATTTAGAGCTTTGCGTCCTACTCTTGGCAATTTCCAAGTGTGTGGACTTCATTTCCCAGAGTTCCTTAGTAAATGCTTATTACTGAGGATTCTGGGAGTTGATGTCCACAGGTCATAAAGTTGCCATAGCTGCCCACCCATTTTAGAGCTTTGAGTCCCAATCTTGGCAGTTTCCAAATGTCTGGACTTCATTTCCCAGAGTTCCTCAGTGTTCTGACCTAGGCTTCCCAAGAGCACGAAGCAGACTCCTTGTCCCGACAAAAAAACCCTTTTTATTAAGTTACTGTGAATTCCTCTCATTCATATCCAGCAAAATCTTTCAAGGGAGAATTTACAGTCACAGACCTTATCTGGCTTGGATAGCTGCCAGGCCGATATCTTCAAAACTTGGCAAGAAGTTTCTGAGAGTCACGAACCAATTAAGCAAACTAATTGTCTCCTGCAAACTCCACTCCCCTTTCGCTCCTCTTTATTCTCTATGGGAGGGGCCATTCACCGTCCACCTGTGGCTTTACTCCAGAGTCGACCCTTGCTCCTTAGCTGTTCCCTTCTCCTGGGAGCTCTGCGCATGAACACACTGGGAACAGGCTCCAGCTGTTCTTCTACCCCATTGATGTCTGACTTCGAAGGCAGCTGACAATTGTCAGATGGCCCTGGGCCCATCTCTGCCTCCGACGCAGAGCCCTCATCAGAGCCTTTCCCAGACTCCAGGACTGGCCCATGTTCCTCCCCAACCTCCTCACTGTCCGAGTCTGCTGCCAGCTTTGCTGGCCACTGGCAGGCCACAACACTCAGTAAACATGCTCATTACTGAGGATTCTGGGAGCTGAAGTCCACCCATATGGAAATTTTGAAAACACCAACAGAATATTGGGTGAGCCCAATTTGCATATAGCAACTTTACTATTGAAGTTGTTTACAGAATTTAGTGAATATTCACTAAAGATCTTAAACGGTGTGCATTTATACACTGAGCCTGTCACAAACAGTTGCTTGCCACCTTGGTGTCCGAAATGAAAATTGCCTTCACCTTAAGTGAGCATACCTACATTTGCCAGTTGATCTCTGCACGCAGCAGTCATCGTTCTTTTTAATTTACTGGTGATCTTCCAGGGGTTATTTTTGGGATCAAAAGAGTTTGGGGAACAATTGCGCAAGAGGTTTTCTAATCAGGGAATTAAAAAAAAAATCTCACTGCAGATAGGCCTCTTGAATCCTGGTTTATGTATGCATGCATATATACCGGTACATACACAAACATACAAACCAAGATATAGGGAGCTTATCAACTATTGGGTTTTTTATTTTATCAAGGTGATCGCATGATGCAAAAATCCCGCTGTCTGGAAAAGGCTCCAATGCTGGGAAAGGAGGAAGCAAAGAGAAGAAAAGGAGGAACGGCAGCAAGATGGATGAACTCAGATACTGCAGCAATGAGGGCACCATTGGAAGACCTGAAGGATCAGGTTTGGGCCACATCAGCATAGGAAAAAAATCAATCTACGCAGTCCTTAAAAATCAGCAATCTCAATGGCACATAATCATGTTTATCATAGGAGACATGTGAATCAATAAGGCCCACTGAAATAAGACGTTTTGGGCAGAGCTTGCAACATGCTCTCAAATTTGGAATTTTAATTCTCATACTTAGAATGGTGCCAAATGAAATAGGCACCAACTGTTCTGACCCAGTCTTTGCAGAAGCAAGAAACAGATTCCTCGCAAAACAAAAAAAAACCTCTTTTATGTACACCTTGTGAATTAATTGCATTCACTCACAAAGTCCAGGCAAGAGTCCTGCAAGAAGTTAACTAAGTAATAAGCCAGAGGTTTTCAAACTTGGCAGCTTTAAGACTTGTGGACTTCAACTCCAAGAATTCTCCAGCCAGCTATGCTGGGAGTTGAATTCTGGGAGTTGAAGTCCACAAGTCTTAAAGCTGCCAAGTTTGAAGACCTCTGCAATAGGCCTTATCAGCTTGTTACGATAATTGCAAGGCTGTGAGCTCCCAGCTGGAAGGCTACAAATTAAGTCAGTTCAAATAAACCTCAATTCTGGCAAGGCAGTCTTTGTCGCACAAAACCACAATGAGCAAAATCTTCAGAAATGCGAACGGTTGTCTGCTACGACCACCACTCCTTTCCTCCTATTTATTCCCCAGCCAGGGAGGGGCCAATCAGCATCCATGTTTGTTTTGCTTCCCGAGTTGACTTCTTGTCCTACGTTGTTCACCTCTCTTATCTGCTCTGTGCATACGTGCATCTGGAACAGGCCCCAGCTGTTCTTCCTCCTCACTCATCTCTGACTCCAAAAGCAGCTGCCTCTCCAGTGGCTGGGAAATGCCAGATGGTCCTGGCTCCATCTCTGTATCTGACGCTGAGCATCCATCAGAGCCTTCCCCAGACTCCAGAACTGGCCCAAGTTCTTCCCCAAACCTCATTATCATCTGAGTCTGCTGCCAACTCCACTGGCAGCTGGCAGCTCACAACATCAACACAATTTCCTAGTAGGCTTGGAATTGTACAATTTTTAAAGCTGGTAAATTCTGGGAATTGAACACCACACATCTTAAAATTGCTGAGGCTGAGAAACACTCTTCCAAGAACTCGAATTAAAAGGAGTATCCTCAGTGGTGAAATCTAAAATTTGTTACTACCGGTTCTGTGGGCGTGGCTTGGTGGTGGTGGAGGTAATGTGACTGGGTGGGTATGGCCAATTTTTTTTTTAACTTTTAAAACCATTTTTTTCTACCACCTCTTTGGCGAAGAGGTTGTAAAAAAATGCTTTCAAAAGGCTCTGACGATCCCAGCCTGATCGGCAGAGACTTTTTTTTTAAATGCCTCTGACGATCAGGCAACTCAGCTGGGATCGTCAGGCATTTAAAAGGAAAAAAAGGGTTTTTTTCTTTTAAAAGCCTTTGATGATCCCAGCTGAGCTGCGCGATCATCAGAGGCTTTTTTTTTTACTTTTAAAAGCATTTTTTTCAGCCGAAGAGGTTGTAGAAAAAATGCTTTTAAAAGTAAAAAAAAAAAGCCTCTGATGATTGTGCGGCTCAGCTAGACATGGGGTGGGGGTGGGGCAGGGATTTTTGCTACCGGTTCTCTGAACCACCCGCCTCCATTGCTACCAGATCGGGCGATCCAGTCCGAACCAGGAGCATTTCACCCCTGAGTATCCTGGAATCCGATATAATGCTTAATATTTCCAAAAATGCTACTGCTCCTTCTCCCAATCTGCAACCATTCCTTTAAAAAAATGCATTATTTGCCAATTTTGGACTAATATACCTGAAATATATCTGAAAGTAGGGTGAAAACTATCCTTCAGCGCTTGCAAGCTGTAAAACCCAGAAATATGTCCTTTTAATGATGTTAAATATGTTAAATGTATTCATCAACAATATGATTCCCAATAGTAAGAGCCTTGGTGCAGCTTACAGTGACAAAAAAAATAAGAAAAACAACCTTCTACTAATTTTAGAATAAACTCATCATTGTAACAACAAAGGTTTTAGCAACCCATCAAACATGAGAGCTGAAAGTATGGAATGAATAAAATAGATATACTCCACTTCTACTTTATTCCTGAAATGGTGATATTGGCTGATCTCTAAATATGAGATTAAAATAGTGTTTCTCACCCTCAGCGGCTTTTAAGATGTGTGGATTTCAACTCCCAGAATTCTCCCAGCCCACATGCTGGGGAATTCTGGGAGTGGAAGTCCACATATGTCAAAGTTGCTGAGGTTAGATTAAAGGTCAAATTGAGATTGTGTGTCTCCTTCAAGGCAAAGCTGATCTAGATCAAGAAAAGGAAAAATTGATTCAGTACATCAGAAAAGGCGTCCATTTGTCCATTCCTGCCTTTTTCTCAACATGGCTTTAAAAAAAGGATTTGGAGGGTGATTCAACTGTTTTTTACAGCTTCCCCACTGTCCTGCAACTAAAATACTGAATGTGGCATTGTACAGTAACCAGAATCTGAAAATGGCTAATAATTTTTATTTAGTTAATTTAATAGTTGTAACTGTATTACAAATGACAGGAATCCCTTCCATTCCCAAAATTTCTCTTTGCTCCGTTTCTTCCTCCATCAGCTGTCTCAATGTCTGCAGTTCCCCAAAACAAATGTTATCATTTGCAAATTTTCTCTAACATCCCATGTGGATAACTGAACGTCTAACAGCCTTGATGTTTTCTTTCTGAGAAATTAATTAAATAAGAGCGATAGCCAACACAAAGGTAACTGATGCAGGTGTTAAGATCGTGTCCCAAATTCAGAAATAAGAATAAGCTCTGTGGTGGATCCAGAAATTAAAACAAAGCATCAATACAGTACTTCTTCATGCTGTTGGAGAATATTCTGTTCCTCCATGAATACCCTTCAAGTAGAAAATAGGTAAAGGAAGTCCTCAACTTACAACCACAATTGAGCCCAAAATATCTGTTGCTAAGTAAGACAGTTGAGAAGTCAATTTTGCCCCATTTTATGACCTTTCTTGCCACAGTTGCTAGTGGACTTGTGGACTTCAACTCCCAGAGTTCTTTGAGGAATCTACCTGCCTCAAGAGTTCTGCTTTCAATTTCAATTAAAATTGAAATTGCATTACTCGGAACACTGACATTCTACTCTCTGAAGTGTGAAGAAGAGAAAATTGTGGTTATAGCTAGTCCTCAACTTACGACTACAGTTGTGACCAGACTTTCTATTGCAAACCAAGGCAGTTAAGCAAAGCTGGCTGAGGAATTCTGGGAGTTGAAGTTCACAAGTCTTAAAGTTGCCAAGGTTGGAGATCCCTGTTCTAGATCAACCTCCTGCTCAGGGTAGGAGATCTTATAACATCCTGGTCAAATGACTGTCTAGTCTAGAGCACCAATAACCTCCGGAGTTAAGCCCCATGTGGATGCTCTTGTGTGCAAGCAAACTGGTTGAATCATATACTTAATTTTTTTTTTTCATCCTGCATGAGTTCTCTCGTGTTCCCTCAGGCTGGATTTGTACGAAAAGCTTTTCCCGCAATCCAAACACGAGTACGGTTTCTCGACTTCATGGGTTTCCTTGTGGACCACGAGAAACGTTTCCTCATAGGAGATGCATTGGTTCGGTTTCTCTTTTGCACGGATCCCTGAATTTCTCATCCGGTTCATGTGCAACCTAGAACTTTTCCCACAATCCGAGAACAGATTCTCCGGTTTTGCTTTGTGGATCTTCTCGTGCTGGAGAAGGTTTGATTTCTGAATGAAGCTTTTCCCACATTCTGAACAGATGTGGGGTTTCTCCCCCATGTGGATCCTTTCGTGTTTGATCAAGCTGGATTTGCTGGTGAAACCTTTAACACAGCTGAAGCACTGGTACGGCTTTTCACTGGTGTGGGTCCTCTTGTGTACGACAAGAGTTGCTTTATTGCTGAAGTTCTTCCCACACTTGGCACAGTTGTAAATTTTTTCTCCCGTGTGGGTCTTTTGATGTTTTAAGAGGTTCCACCAGTTGTTGAAGAATTTCCCACAGCCAGCACACTTGTACTGCTTTTCACCCACAGGTGTCTTCTCCTGCACAATAAAATTGGTTGAAACTTCTTCCACACGCTAGTTTATATGGTTTCTTTCTTAGATGGGCTTCCTCATGTATGATGAGCTTACATTTCAGCCTGTATCCTCTTCCACAGTGGGAGCAGGTGTGCAAATTTGATCCATTATGAGGGCCCTTGGGAGCTGCAAGCTTTAATTTTGGGATGATGCTTTTTCCACAGGGAGAGAACCAATATGGCTTCCTTCCCACTTGAGGTCTTTTGTGTCTGAGGAGAGCTAACTTAGAACCGAAGTGTTTCCCAGCGCCGGAGCAGGAATACAACTTCTCCCCTTGCTGTATGCTTTCGTGTCTGCTAAAACTCGTTTTATCAGCAAAGCTTTTCCCACATGTTTTCTCTCTTGTGTGGCTTCTTTGGTGGATCACAAGGCTTAAACTGTGATGGAATCTCTTCCCACATTTTGAACACTCATAGGGTTTCTCTTCCTTATGCGTCATCTCATGGACAAGAAGATGCGACCTTTGAAGGAACTGCTTCCCACACTCTGCGCATTGATAGGGTTTCTTGCCCATATGGATCCTCTCGTGTATCCGGAAGTTTGACCGCTGAATGAAACCTTTCCCGCATTGCTCACACTGATAAGGCCTTTCTCCCGCTTCCATTTTTTCATGCCTGAGGAGCGCCGATTTGTGACGGAAACTCTTCCCACATTCGGAGCACGTGTACGGCTTCTCTCCCGTGTGGGTCCTCTCATGCCTGGTCAAGATGGACCTCTGGCTGAAACTCTTCCCGCATTCCGTGCATTTATACAGCTTCTCTCCTGTGTGAGTTTTCTCGTGTCGAACAAGGCTGGATCTCTGCGTGAAGTTTTTCCCGCAATCGGAACACTGATGAATTTTCTCCCCCGTGTGGCTTTTTTCGTGGATGAGAAGGCTTAAGCTGTGATTGAATTTCTTCCCACATGTTGAACATTCATGAGATGCCTCCTGCTTATGGGTCATCTCGTGGACAAGGAGATGCCACCGCTGGACAAAGCTTTTCCCACAATCTGAGCACAGGTACGGTTTCTCGCCCGTGTGGATTCTCTCGTGGATGAGAAAGTTTGACTTCTGAATAAAACCCTTCCCACAGTATGAACATTCGTAGGGCCTCTCCCCAGCCTCCATCTTTTCATGCCTCAGGAGTGCTGATTTGTGGCGGAAGTTTTTCCCACACTGAGAGCATTTATATGGCTTCTCTCCCGTATGGGTCCTCTCGTGTCGGGTCAAGATAGATCTCTGACTGAAGCTCCTTCCACATTCCAAACACTGATATGGTTTCTCTCCAGTATGGGTCTTCTCGTGTCTGACAAGGCTGGACCTCTGCGTGAAGCTTTTCCCACAATCGGCACATTTATTCTCCTTACTTCCCACGTAGCTCTGTGTCAGCTCCTCTTCTGTGGAATAAACAGAAAATCACAATGTGAAAATAAGCAAAGGAAGTCGCTGCAAAGAAACTCAGGATAGGGTATATCACAGTGTTGGCAAACCTTTTCAACACTGAGTGCTGAAACGGGAGCGTGCACATGTGCACGGGGGAGCACCGGAAACCAGTAGAGCAGTTCCCCAATGCACATGCGTGTACCGGGAAGCTGACCTTCCAGTTTCCGGCATGCGCATGTGCACCAGTCACCTGGTAACCAATCAGGCGCATTGGAAACTTGTGACGAAGCAAATAGAAAACGTGAACAACAATACCATATGTAAATATCCGGGATCCAAATAGATAGAATAGTAACTTTATAATAACTCATTATAAAGCTCGCCTGAACTTGCATTACTTTGCTGGTTCTAACAGCCATTACTGGCAGCCATTGCTAGACAGTGTTCCTTCAATCTTGACCTCAGTTCACAGCGACAATAAGACAGGAAGTAATAAAAGCAATTTTTTACTCCAAGTACTTGGAAATCCGGTAAAAACTGTTGAATTGCTTCTCTACCTAATTTTTGATTCTGCAATCCTGGAAGCTGATGTTTCCTCACCTTCTTTCTGATGACATAATGATGCATTATTTCAAGATCCAGCCATCTTGTGAAATAAAAGGAGCCAAGGTGGCTCAGTGGTTAGAGTGCAGTACTGCAGCTACTTCAGCTGACTGCTAGTTCAGCAGATCAGCGGATTAAATCTCACCGGCTCAAGGTTGACTCAGCCTTCCATCCTTCCGAGGTGGGTAAAATGAGGACCCAGATTGTTGGGGGCAATATGCTATTTAGTATACTGTCTTTGGTGTAAGCCGCCCAGAGTCCTCGGAGAGTGAGCAGCGTAGAAATATGAATAATAAAATAAATAAATAAATAAATAATTTCTTACCTGAATGAGCAACTGGGAAGGCCCCATTTCCTTCCGAAGCCTGGTGATACAACACCCACTGACCTTCCTCTTCTTCCTTCTTTATGATCACAGCAGGAAACTCTGCTCAGAGAAACGAGACAGTTGCAGTGTTCAGACATTTTCCCAAAGTCAAAAGTGTGTCTCCTTTGATTGCCTTATTGTTATCCTTATAACATCTTTTTCCTGACATCTTGTTATGTACAGGTGGTCCTTGACCTACGACCAGTGATGAAATCCAATTTTTTTTACTACCGGTTCTGTGGGCGTGGCTTGGTGGGCATGGCAGGGGAAGGATACTGCAAAATCTCCATTCCCACCCAACTCTGGGGCCAGCCAGAGGCGGCATTTACCGATTCTCTGAACTACTCAAAATTTCCACTACCGGTTCTCCAGAACCTGTCAGAACCTTCTGGATTTCACCCCTGCCTACGACCATTCATTCAGCAACTGTTTGAAGTTATGACGGTGCTGAAGGAATAGGGGTTATGACCGGTCCTTGGAGTTCTGGATATCCAAGCATCCTGACAGTCAACATGATGACAATCTGGGTGCTTGGTAAGCAGTTCACAGTTATGATCGGCTGCAATGCCCTGCGGTCATGTGATTAGTATTTGCAACCTTTCCCGATGGTTTCCCCAGAAAGTCAATGGGAAAGCCAGCAGGAAAAGTCAGAAGTTGCTGAGATAAGTTTTCCCCATTTGCTTACCCATCTCCAGACCCTCTGTGTTCACGCTGCGCCTGCCAATGGTGCACACCCACACTCACTTCCTGGCCTGTGTTCTCAAGCACACTCCCTTGCATCCCCCTACCCAACTTGTGTGTCTTATACACCCTTGTGTACCCCCTCATTCTCTCTCCCTGGTAAAGGTAAGTGAAACCCACCCCTGATCTTCTTGCCTCTTTATTCATTACTACAAGAAACTGTTGCCTTTGCAATGAGGGAGAAGATTTCTAACGATTTGAGATGAACTGGACTTTCCTTCTTACCTGGAGTGTTATCCGTTGTAGTTTCAATTTGTTGGCGAGCTGAGAGCAACACTTTCCTTTCTTGTTCCGCGTTTCCTGACAGCCATTTCTCCTCTCCTTGTTCCAATTTTATTATTACATCGGGGAACTCTGGGAAAAACAAAATATATGCCTCAATGAGTCAACAGAGTGATATTCTTTGAGGAGAGGAAATTCAGGAAGTTCTTGATCGTTCTCTGTGGCAGTTTCTAGTTTTTTCCACAAGAAAAAAGGGTATTAAACTCAAGGCCCGCGGGCTGGATCCAGCCAGCGGAGTGCTTAAATCCAGTCAGTGGGGCCACCCTGGAAATATCAAAGGCTTCGGTGCCTGTGCTGGCCAAAACATTTCTATTTACTATCCTGGAAATTTACCTCTGCTGTTAGATCTTGTATTATAGCACTTAGCAATAGCATTTAGACTTAGATACCGCTTCATAGTGCTTTTACAGCCCTCTCTATGCGGTTTACAGACTCAGCCGATTGCCCCCAACAATCTGGGTCCTAATTTTACCCATCTCAGAAGGATGGAAGGCTGAGTCAACCTTGAGCTGGTGAGATTTGAACTGGCGAACTACAGCTAGCAGTCAGCTGAAGTAGCCTGCAGTGCTGCACTCTAACCACTGCGCCACCTCGGCTCTTATCATTATCGTGTTATTTATGCTATTGTATTTTTATTATTAGTTGATTAATAAAAATAAAAATAATAAATAAAAATAATAGTAATAGTAATAAAAATACAATAGCATAAATTGTATTTTTATTTACAATACACATATTGTATTACAGCAGGGTGAAATGCTCCTGGTTCGGACCGGATCGCCCGATCTGGTAGCGATGGCGGCGGGTGGTTCAGAGAACCGGTAGCAAAAATCCCTGCGCCCCCTCCCCCATGCCCAGCTGAGCCGCACAATCATCGGAGGCTTTTTTTTTTTACTTTTAAAAGCATTTTTTCTACAACCTCTTCCGACAAAAAAATGCTTTTAAAAGTAAAAAAAAAAAGCCTCCGATGATCGCGCGGCTCAGCTGGGATCGTCAGAGGCTTTTCAAAGCATTTTTTTCTGCAAACCTCTTGGCCGAAGAGATGGTAAAAAAAATGCTTTGAAAAATCTCTGACGATCCCAGCTGAGTTGCCTGATGGCAGACGCTTTTCAAAGCATTAGAAAAAATGCTTTGAAAAGTTAAAAAAAAAAAAGTTGGCCACACCCACCCAGTCACATTACACCCTCCTCCAAGCCATGCCCACAGAACCGGTAGTACCAAATTTTACATTTCACCCTTGTATTACAGTATATATAATACAAATTGTATTTTATATACAATAGCAAAAATACTATTGTATTTTTATTATTAGTTGAATAATAAAAATAAAAATAATAAATAAATAAATAAAAATAATAGTAATAAAAATACAATAGCATAAATAGATTTTCTACCTGAAAAAGCAATTTGCTATTAAACAATGGGGTATAAATTTAGAAATAAGAAATTTAGTGGAGTATGAAGAATAATAAAGTAATAAATATTTGGCAGTAATATCTGGTAGAAGAGATAGAAAAATGGTTATAGTAAAGAACTGTGGAAAGAAAGAAGGGGAAAAAATGCATCTTGAGCCTGTGTCAAATGCCTACCATGGCCACGCCCATGTCCATCCCAGCCACGCCCACCATGCTCACCTCCACCCCCGGCCACACATTCTCCCTCTGCGGTCAAACACAACCCTGATGCAGAACTCAAATGAAATCGAGTCTGACACCCCTGCATTAAACTGATTCAAAAAGGTACTAAGTTTCACAACGTCCGACTTAAACATTTAACTCAAAGACTTTGCAAGGCACAATGTATCTGAAGGGGGCGTTTTCATCAGCTCTCTCACCTAAGCCATTCTCCAATGGAATCCCCTCTTCATTTGCGGCTGGATCAACTGAGACCTGGGCTTCTTTTCCGCTCTTGAGCTGCGAGGTCATGTCACGCTTGGGACCTGGGGGAAAAAGAGAATCAATCCAAATGCAGGTAATCCTCAATTTACAACACTTCACTTAGTGACCGTTCGAAGCAGTGGTGAAATCCAATTTTTTTTACTACCGGTTCTGTGGGCGTGGCTTGGTGGGCGTGGCAGGGGAAGGATACTGCAAAATCTCCATTCCCACACCACTCTGGGGCCAGTCAGAGATGGCATTTACCAGTTCTCCAAAGTACTCAAAATTTCTGCTACCGGTTCTCCAGAACCTGTCAGAACCTGCTGGATTTCACCCCTGGTTCGAAGTTACAACAGCACCAAAAAAAAAAGGAACTTATGATCATTTTTCACACTTATGACCATTGCAGCATCACCATGGTGATTTACATTCGGATGCTTGACAACTGACTCCCATTTATGACGGTTGCAGTGTCCCAGGGTCATGTGGTCCCATTCTGCAACCTTCTGACAACGGGGAAGCCAGGTCCGCTTAATAATTGTGCTACCAATTTAACAACTGCAAAGGGATTCACTTAACAAATGTGCCAAGAAAAGTTGTAAACTGGGGCAAATCTCACTTACCAAGTCTTTACTACCGGTTCGTGTGCTCCCGCTGCGAACCGGTAGTAAAGGTAAGTGGAACCCTCCCCTGATGTTTGGCAACTGGTTCATATTTATGACGGTCCCAGGGACATGTGACCTATCTTGCAATTTTCCAGCTCTATTCTGATCAATTGAATTGGTGACCAGGTTTCCTGCCATGTTGAGACAGAAAACCTGTGCAAACGGAATGCAACCCCTAACAATTGTTAACAACTCTCTTTAAAAGCACCCGCCCCCCGCCATCTCCAGCCAAATCCTGGGAAAATAAAAGTCTTGCAATCAAAGATGGCATGATTCCACCCACTTTGCCTTATCGCCCCACCCACTTTAGTCTTTCCCACCTCAGAAACATTACCAGGTATTTTCAGATCTCTGCCTCCTCTGAATAACAGCTGTGCCAAAAATAGAGTGGAGTGGAGTGGAGTGGAGTGGAGTGGAGTGGAGTGGAGTGGAAGGGAAGGGAAGGGAAGGGAAGGGAAGAGAAGAGAAGAGAAGAGAAGAGAAGAGAAGAGAAGAGAAGAGA